>JARQOC010000006.1:314705453-315015453 GCA_033576535.1 Allobates femoralis
CAGGTCTGAGTTAGCAATGAAATAATTGATTCACTTGTGGCAAAGACCACTTTGTGCGGGGTCTATAAGAGATATATGCATAAATATTACACTGAATACAAACAGCATGCTAACATCATTGAGATAATAAATGACAATCTTTACATTCCCAGTCAAAAATGTACCATACTGGAGAAAAGAGGAAAAGGAATAACAGCATCAAAGCGCTGCATATAATGAAATATGGCACCCAGTGTTGCAAACAAAGCTGTGGCAAATGTATCCCCTGAAAACTCATGATGTAACTTATAGTATAATGTATAGATACCTATATGCCCGCTGTGTCACTGGCTCAAAAAGAATAAATGTGCTCCGCAAGGAACCTATGAGGTAAAGTCGCAATTATAATAGTCTAAAAAACAATGAAAATAGTGATAAAATCTCCTATAGAAAACAGATACCTGGTCCTGTGGCGTGGTGGGTATAAGCTGGGCGTTTGCGGTATGTAAATACGGTTCTTTACTGCAACAATTGACTATTTTTTTGTGTGTGCCGAAGTTTTGTTTGTAATATCAGATTTTTTACTTCAGAGCACCACCATCAGGTGTGCCACGCGTTCATCTCTGAATATTGATTAATTTTTTTGTGTGTGCACCCTTGAATATCAACGACCTCATGTTGTTTACTACTTTTTCTTTTGATGAAAATAAGTCCACAGCATTAGTTGCAGGTGTGAACACTTCTGGCTCCTTTCTGGCTGTCCCCATTGAGGAAAAAAAGAGGAAAGGACTACGAGAAGGAACTCAAAAGGCAAATCGCCTTGGAATTACATTTGGCAACACTGGTGGCGTACCACAAAGCTAAACGTATACCAAGGGGTATAAGCTGGGCGTTTGCGGTATGTACCGCTCGCTTCCAGCGTCTTATGGCGTCTGGACAGGAAATAACACGGCCGGAGGTGACGCGCAACGTCACTTCCGGCCGGTGGAACGCACGTGTATAATGGAACGCAAGCCGGAAGCTTGCCCATGCGCAGTTGAAAAAAAGACACTTTAGCCTGCGGCTCATGTTGTGAGCGTCTGCTGAGCATGATACCCATGCAAGGGTGTTAATATATCGATCTACTCCTCTCAGGTTCGCTGTGGATGACCCATAGGTGGGGAAAAGCAAGAAAAAAGTGAGAAAGAAAGGGAAAAAAAGAAAAGAGAAGTTAGTGACATAACTCATAACAACAAAAGGTATATTAGATAAATGCAGGCAATTAGGTACTTGTAATCTTGGAGCTTGTTTATTTTATGTATTATATTGTCTATAAAGGGGATCCCAATTACCTCCTCAACAAATTATCTGGTGATAATCATCCTGTTACCGAATAGAAGGAACCAAGATCAGTTAATCCATCACACATCTAAAATAAGTGTTATGAATCGTGGGTATCCGGACAGAACACCACACTACAATTACAGATCATTTACCAAATATCTCATACTCCCTATTCATGCCCCACGGTTCCAAGGTTTGGAGTATATGAATCCAATAGGATTCTCTCTTTTTTTAATTGCAATATACGATTGCCGCCTCGGCGACTTATGGAGACATCCTCAATCACCTGGAATTTTAGTTGGGAAATTTTATGCTTACATTTATTAAGATGTGCTGGAACAGGGAGGAGATTATGTTCACATCTAATGGTAGATTTATGTTGTGAAATGCGGTCCCGGATACGCTGGGAAGTTTCCCCCACGTATCCGAGACCGCATGGACACTTTAAAAGATAAACAACATGGGATGTGTCACAAGTGTAGAACCCTTTAATAGAAAAAAGCTTGCCCGACCGTGGATGCGTAAATGTGTTACCTTTGGTAACATGAGAACACTGGAGGCACCCGAGACACGGGTACGTTCCTAGTCGTTGAGTGGCTAGAAACCTTTGTCTAGGTATGATAAAATTGGAACCTATATCAGCTCTGATTAATTCCTCCTTTAAATTTTTGGATCTCTTATGACAAAATAACGGTTCGTTATTAAATTCCTGTATGGTAGGATATGATGCTCTCAATATTGCCCAATGTTTCTTAATGGATCTCCGTATTAAATTATTAAATGGGTGGAATGTCAGAGCACAAGCTATCTGTTTCTCCGGTCTATTCGTCGCTATACGAGTTGGATTGAAGGTACAATCCTGTTTTGGGTAACCTCGTTCGACAAATTTATTTGTCATCTCAAGATGTCTCAAGGAACGTATGACAGGGTCTGACACAATGCGAGAAACCCGCATGTGTTGAGAGTGCGGTAGTGCTATTTTCATATGTTTGGGGTGACTGCTGGTGTAGTGCAGGAGGCTGTTTTTGTCCGTTGGCTTCACAAATAAGTCCGTGATCATCCCTCCCTCATCCAGGATCACCATTGTATCCAAAAAAACTGATACGTGACGAATCATGTCCCAAAGTAAATGTCAAATTGGGTATGCAGTGGTTGAGACTGCTGTGGAATTCCAGCAGTTCCAATTCGCTCCCTACCCATACAAAGAATACGTCGTCAATATAACGTACCCAATGTATGACGTTTTTGTATAAAGTGTGGCCAAAAACAAATTCTTCTTCAAACTTGGCCATAAAAATGTTCGCGTAAGGGGGAGCCACGTTGGAACCCATCGCGGTCCCCTTCGCTGTTGGTAATACTGATCCTGGAATAGGAAGAAATTTTGAGTCAGAATGATAGTTAATATATCTATGCAGAAATTTATCTTATCCTTAGTAAAATCTGAATATTTGTTTAGAAACCAATCCACAGCGTCCAAGCCTGGGCCATGGTCTATACTGGTGTACAACGAATTAACATCCATTGTCACCAGAAGAGAACCCCCTGGAAGTGTCCCCAAGGTGCTAAGAACAGATAAAAAATGATTGGTATCCTTGAGATATGAAGGGATAAGCGGGACTAAAGGTGTCAATATCCGATCTAATGTAATAGCCAGGGGGGAGAAAATCGAATCAGATGAAGCCACGATAGGTCTACCTGGAGGATTCGTAAGACTCTTATGTATTTTGGGTAATACATAAAAAACCGGTGTAACAGGATTGTGGTTAACCAGAAATTGTGCCAACTTGTTATTAATAATACCCATTCTATGATAAATGTCTACTTTATCTGTGATCAATTTCTTGATTTCAGACGTAGGATCTCTCGGAAGAACTCCATAAGTATCAGTATCTGACAACTGGCGTTTCACTTCATCAACATACTGAACCTTTTCCATCACTACCGTAGCACTCCCCTTATCGGCTGGTTTTATAATAATTGAAGTGTTACATTTAAGATTATTAATCGCTTGTGTTTCTTCTATAGTAAGATTATGAGATAGGTGGAATTCTCCCCTATTAATCCTTTGCGTAAAATTAATAATATCAGTATTTACCAAACCGATAAAGGTTTCCACGGGGTGATGGATTCTGGGAGGAATAAAAGTACTGGGTACCTTAATAATAAGTTTACGTAATGATATATCATGTGAATCCGGCGCAGGTAAGACTGTATCAACTTGGTCTTTATAATGTGCCTTTAGCCTAATTGTCCTGTAAAACCTTGCCATTTCTTGCTCCACGATGTGGGAGTTATACCGTGGAGTTGGGCAGAATGTGAGGCCCTTCTGAAGGACTTTTGATTCTGTTGGAGAGAGGGTGTAACTTGAAAGGTTGAAGACCAAGTTGGCCTTACCTGAGAACGTAGGGTCATCTGATGTGGGAGTGTGGGAATCTGTGGTGGTACGGCGGGTTGGCCTCTTCCCCCTCCTCGTTTTTGATACTGACGACGTGGACCTAAAAAACGTGGGGGGTATCTGCCATAGTCGCTGTCTCCACTGCTTGAGGAGGCGTATCCAGAACGGGGAGTATAAGGCTCTCCCTTCCGCTATCTATAAACCTGGCCTCTCTGATAGTCCTCTTGATCCCTTTGAAATTTTGCACGTTTACGCTGTTGCAAGTTCTTGCGGAATTCTGCTATAGCCGTATTGGTCCTGGTCTTGAGTGCGCTGAGATCAGCTTCAGAGATGGTGTGGGTTAACTGCTCCTCAATGGTAGAAATCTTCTATGGAAATGTTGCAATATCCTCTTGCAAATACTGTATGGATAAAGTAATAATGTCCATGGAACATTTATTTATGATTCCCTCAAATTTTTCACAGAAACTAATATTTTCAGCAAATAGAGTAGGTCTTAAGTGGACCCGTAGGCCCCTTGGTATACGTTTAGCTTTGTGGTACTCCACCAGTGTTGCCAAATGTAATTCCAAGGCGATTTGCCTTTTGAGTTCCTTCTCGTAGTCCTTTCCTCTTTTTTCCTCAATGGGGACAGCCAGAAAGGAGCCAGAAGTGTTCACACCTGCAACTAATGCTGTGGACTTATTTTCATCAAAAGAAAAAGTAGTAAACAACATGAGGTCGTTGATATTCAAGGGTGCACACACAAAAAAATTAATCAATATTCAGAGATGAATCACCTGATGGTGGTGCTCTGAAGTAAAAAATCTGATATTACAAACAAAACTTCGGCACACACAAAAAAATAGTCAATTGTTGCAGTAAAGAACCGTATTTACATACCGCAAACGCCCAGCTTATACCCACCACGCCACAGGACCAGGTATCTGTTTTCCATAGGAGATTTTATCACTATTTTCATTGTTTTTTAGACTATTATAATTGCGACTTTACCTCATAGGTTCCTTGCGGAGCACATTTATTCTTTTTGAGCCAGTGACACAGCGGGCATATAGGTATCTATACATTATACTATAAGTAACAACATGAGTTTTCAGGGGATACATTTGCCACAGCTTTGTTTGCAACACTGGGTGCCATATTTCATTATATGCAGCGCTTTGATGCTGTTATTCCTTTTCCTCTTTTCTCCAGTATGGTACATTTTTGACTGGGAATGTAAAGCTTGTCATTTATTATCTCAATGATGTTAGCATGCTGTTTGTATTCAGTGTAATATTTATGCATATATCTCTTATAGACCCCGCACAAAGTGGTCTTTGCCACAAGTGAATCAATTATTTCATTGCTAACTCAGACCTGAGGTAATTTCCTAGTAATAATTGTTGTTTATTATATAAGCCTTCAGTGAGACAGTATGTTTTACTCACTGCACAGGACATAATGCCTAGTATTTATTGTATGATTTCCTGAAGCATTTTTGTCTGATACTGCGCTTTTTGTTTGTTACAGATAAGTTTTGACAAAGGTTCCGGTGGGAACCGAAACGTTAACTACTGTTTTGTCATTTTGTTCAAATTATCCTTTGAATTCACTTGGAAACATTAAATAAATACGGTTCTTTACTGCAACAATTGACTATTTTTTTGTGTGTGCCAAAGTTTTGTTAGTAATATCAGATTTTTTTACTTCAGAGCACCACCATCAGGTGTGCCACGCGTTCATCTCTGAATATTCGTGTACAACAGGTATGGCAGGTTGTAGTCCGAGTAAGCAAGGATTTCTTCTCCTGTCAGGGCCTGCTTCATAATCTGGAACGATTCCTCTTGCTCCTTGCCCCACTCCCACGGAGAATCCTTAGACTTGCCCTTCTTGGGCTGGCCTACTAAGAGGTTTTGCAGGGGAGCAGCCTTCTTGGTGTACTCCTTTATGAACCTCCTATAGTAGCCCACCACTCCCAGGAATTGACGTACTTCCTTCTGGGTCTTGGGTTCTGGCCACTCCTTGATAGCTGTCACCTTGTCTGGATCAGGGGCCAATAGAGTCTGTGGCGCCTCGTTTAGGAGTCTCAACACAGGACTAGCCAGATCTTCCTCTAGTGAAGGACCTAGCCATGATAACCACCATATTAAGTGGCCCTTTGAGTCAATATCCAGCTCTTTACAAGCTTAAAGATATGACAAGGGAATACCAAGGCCAGGTATCCATCCACAGACAGCTGTTTCGGGGTGAATACTTTGTTATGTTGGTCAACTAGGCATTGCTCCCACCTAGCCAGAATCCTACTCCACACTGATGAGGGGCAACACCCCGAAACAGCTGTCTGTGGATGGATACCTGGCCTTGGTATTCCCTTGTCATATCTTTAAGCTTGTAAAGAGCTGGATATTGACTCAAAGGGCCACTTAATATGGTGGTTATCATGGCTAGGTCCTTCACTAGAGGAAGATCTGGCTAGTCCTGTGTTGAGACTCCTAAACGAGGCGCCACAGACTCTATTTGCATATTCAAAATTCCCAGGGGGCAATGGGCCTAGGAATTCACTGTGTTGAGCGCTTTAGCCGGCTGCCTGCAGTGTTTTCTTGAACTGGTCTCCCTGAGATCAGTGAATACTTTGTTATGTGGATCAGGGGCCACACCTTCAGCACTGACTATGTGTCCCAGGTACTGTACTCTTGGCTTTAACAGGTGGCATTTGGATGGTTTCAGCCTCATCCCGTATTTGGCCAGAGCTTCAAACACCTCTGCTAGATGAGTTACGTGTTCTTCATAGTTCTTAGAGTACACGATCACGTCATCCAGGTAGAGCAGTACCGTCTCAAAGTTGTTATGTCCCAGGCAACTCTCCAACAACCTCTGGAAGGTTCGTTTTTTTTTTGTGTGTCTACAGTTCCTTGGCGGCGCAACTCCAATGGAAGCGAGGGCTGTGCTCTGGCTTTGTCTCGAAGTCGCCGGGTAGCCTGTTCTGGAACCATTCCTCTCGTCTTTTCTGTCTTGCTAGTTGGTCTCGCTGGTTCAGGGATGACTGGTATTCTAGTGGAGGTGAGTTGCCGGTTGGGACTCTGGGAGATGCTCTGGTCTCTGCTGTGCTCACAATGAGGGGGGTACCTTGCCACTGCCATGCAGACCACCATGCAGCCTCTGGGGTACTTCCTCCTGAAGCTCCTACGTCCTCCGGTTCCTCAAAGTGTGTCTCGTCTCCCTCTTCCTCAGCTTCTACAGTCACGTCTGGTTCTGCTGGGGATGGCCGTGCTGGCTCTAGCTGGAGATAACTGCGGGTACGGGACGGTGGTTCTACTGGGGCTTCGGTCTGGGTCCCTGCGTCCCGAGTCTGGACGGGTGGCTCAGTATTCTACGACTGCTTGTACCACTACCACTGCCTCTCGCGCTTCTCGGCCTTCTCTCATCGTTCTCAGTTCACAGGCCCCCTCTGCGCTCCACCACCAACACACCCACTCCAACGCTACCTCCATGTCCTGGCAAGGCCGCCCAAAATTGTCTCTATAGTAGTAGGCACCCCCCTCTAGTGTTAAGAGGGACGCCGCTGCCGGGTCTCCTTGTGCGGCTCTGGCCTGTCCTTCGACCTTGCGCACATTGTCTCTCCCACAGGGTGCCGCCATGCTGTTGGGTATAAAGGATCCTTCCACATTCTGTCCTTCTCTTCCGGTTCGTCTCTTTATTGGCAGCCACTCCCAGAGCACTTCCTGTGGGCCGCCCCCCTGATTGATGGCAATCGGGGCGGCCACACTTTTTGACGCCTCCGTCTTGGCCCTCCTTCTTCTAGGGGCTGAGGCACACCCCCGGGCCTGCACATAGTGTTTAGTACATGGCTACAGCGCCATCTTGGGTCCTTCTGCAGTGAGGTGGGAACCAATTTTTGGTGCCAAGCAAAGGCGGGAAAAGTTTGTTTCAAAAGTCCAAGGCACACAGTGCCCGGTAATACTGGGCACGAGATCCTGTTCGTTACGCCAGAAATATATGTTGAACCCCAGGCCCTGGGGTACTAGGGTATCACAGGGATGTCACAGGTGGCAGCGCCTGAGCCTAAGGCCTGTGTGACACTTCAATAGAGGGGGTTATGTACAGGGGATATGAGTTATTGTCACGTGACTCCACCTGTAGTACCTGGTGATGGGTCACCAGTGCCGCCACAGTCCTCCGGAGGGCGATGGTATTGTGGCAAGAGTAGTAAAGCTCCCTACAGGTGGAGCTGAACCTCCGGGGCAGCTTTCCTGTAAGCAAACAGGTTGAATTCTGCAGCACAAAGGCACGGAGGCAAAGTCACTCTCCCAGGTACTTTACTGTAAACAGTCATCAGCATACAGTTCACAGTTCAGCAAAAGTTGTTAATGAAACAGGTAGCTCTACGGGTGGCTGCAAGTGGATGTCAGGTTGTATGGTGGTACCCGTGGTATACCTTAGTTGATGAACCCGTGTCCTTTCTTCCCCGCCTAGGAGGATTCTATACCCAATGGCTCCTTGAAGGTAGACTTGGGGCTCCCCTCCCTCGTAGTGAGGAAGCAGGCAGACCGCTCCATCTGGCAGGGTGCCATAGCCGGTGTACAAACCGCAGCAGCCGGTCGACGACTTCAGAGGTAGACTCTGGCCGTTTCCTCGGGTCAGGCATTCCCGTGGTGGACTGGGGAATTCCCTGGAGTATGGTTGCTCCACGCTGGGGTTCCCCCTTTCTCTCTAGGGCCCAGACTCCCGCGTCAGGCACCCTCTCTCAGGATCCCCTCAGGATCCTCTCTCATCTTTCCTCCGGATCAGCGTAGAGCTGTCCGGGTTAACCTTCCGCCTCGCTCCACACTCCTCCTCGACTCCTCTACAACTCCCTTCTCCTCCACTAACTCTTCTTCACTAACTCTTCACTAACTTTCTACTCCCCCTAGAGGTGTATATATCTCCCTCCCAGGAGTAACCTCCCACTCCTATTCTAATGTGGGAGTGCAGGAATGGGTCCCACCCACCAACCTAGGATCCACTTGCAGTTGGGGAAAATTACACCACTTTTACGGGTGCAATACCCCACTGTGACACCTGACTATGTGGGGCGCCACATACACAGAACTGCTGGTGGTTCTAGGGGGCACATAGGACCTGACAGGTTCCCATAAAAGGCGTCTGTTACCCCCCCAAATGCCAAACAAACGGTACAAACGTTCATTTAGGGAATGTAGCCCATTTAAAAATTATATCAAGCATATACAATGTATGTCTAATGATGAAAAAAACTTTTTCTTTTGCAAATGAGGGTGCTTGGTTACACGTTTGATGTGGCCTGCGCCTAGGTGCAACTGTATTTGCATCTTAAATCCAGATTTGCATATTAAAACCAGTCCACTGTCTTCATGGGCAGCGCTCCATTGGTAAGAGCGTTCAGTGTTCTCCAAGTGGCAGAGTAGCTGTAGTGTCAGGGTGATGTGTCAGTGTGGCCACAAACACAGTGTGGCTGCGGTGACGGTGTGGCTGCAGTGTCAGTGTGGCCGTGCACATTGTGGCTGCAATATCAGTGTGACTGTGCAAACACTGTGATTGGGGTGATAAGACATACAGTGTGGCTGCAGGTGCATTCTGATGCCTGGTTTATTCCTGTCTTTGGCCAATACTTAAGTAGCTTCAATGAGGAGGATGAGACAGCTTGTGCACATAACTTGGTGCCCTCCTGCATTGAATTTACACTGCCAGGTTCATTGAGCAGCGACCACGTACATGCAAGATCCACGGATAGGCAGGATTTGCGCATCAGAGCGTTCCCCTAGCCACATTGTGTGCACACCTATGCTGTCACTGGGTGCGCACATTGAAAGACAACTGTCAATCAAGACAAGTGTCGTTAATATGCAGATATTAGGGCCTAAGAGTGACCAAGGCATAGGTCATGCCAAGTATGGACTGAAGCACCCTTAATTAATATTTGCGTTTTAAATAAATGTGGATTTTTCAGCAAATGGTAAGTTAAAGTGTATATGTGGCACCCCAGAGTCCGGTTGCAATGATGTCCTTACCTCCCTAGGGGGTTGGGTCATGCTTGGAAGCAAGGTAGAATATCCACACCAGGTAACCCACCGCACACAACACCTTCCTGAGTCCAAACCAGAAGGGGGAGCTCTAACCCGGGTTCAGGGGAGTCTCCCCTATAAATTCTGGCTGGAGGCGGGGTTAGTTGGTTCAGTTTCTAGGAGGGCTGTAGAAGACATCCTGCAGACTAGAGCAGTGCCAAGCTTGTTCGAGGATAATTGCTAGCCAGTGTGAAGGATCCATGATCAAGGATCTGAGGAGAGGAGTAGGCCTGGGGAGAGGAGCCCGTCACTGGTTCACCCCAGAGCAGAGCACCAGAATTGGACACCGGGGTCCGAGGTTGCAGGAGTGCCCTTAGGCCCAGCAGCCAAAACCGGAGGACAGGAGAGTCCAAGTCTGCTGGCCAACACAGCACTTGGGGCACAGCAGCGAAGAAGAGCCCAGGGACAGCAGTCAGAGGAGAAGCCCCCAGGAAGGGCTCGAGCTGTATGCCATACTAGTGCAGGACTGTCTAGCAGGAGCAGATGGTCACAGCTTAGCTACAGACAGCCAAGACCAGCAGGCAGAGGCGCAGCAAGGAGGCCTCAACCAGCCGGGTGAGGAGAATCCTAACTTGCTTCCAGGCTCCCCGGATTCCTGTCATCAACTGTGGACTGTATTGTGAAGTTTGCAACTACAGTAAAGGTAAAGGAAACCAGCCTGCGTGTCTGCCAGTTATTCAGCGCTCTGAATCCTGCACCCCAATGGCCTACCATCGCCATAGACTATTACGGTTGCCCCGGGGAACGGCTCCACTTGTGGGGAGCGATAACATCTCAGCTGACCGTCCATCATTCCCGAAGGTCCTATACCACAGCGCCGGCCCAATAGCCGTATACCACAGGTGGCGTCACAACATCCATCCCCCAAATTCTACCCCCCAGAACTTTTAGAAAACTGATCCCCAGGGTCACGTAAGCTGGGTCTTGACCCCTGTGACTCCCCCGGACGCGCTTCAATATACCGGTTCTGAGTACCCTATGATCCTGGGGCAGGACATATACACCTGGTATGATTTTTGTATGGACTGCATTTCCTATTATAAATGTTTACGCAGTGTAATTGGCATTTTGTGGATGACAGATTCCCTTTTAAACTTAAATTTCACCATATGAACAACTGCTTTGCTTCTGCGTCGGAAGATTGACACTTTGTTTAGTTAGACCGATAATCAGCTGCAGTGTAAATGCACCTTAAAGAGTAAATGCTTGAGATTTTATATATTTTAAGGTCATTAAAGGGATAGTGCAGGAGATTTAAAAATATTGTAGTGTCCCTGCACTCATACACTATAAAGCTGAGATGCCAATTATACTATTACTATTAGAACTTTTGTAATTGACCGTGACAGGAGCTGATCCTTAACCCCTCCATCTGCGATGTTACGTCACTCAACAGCATGCACCTCCCGGCTGTATCAGTCAGTCTCCTATAATAGCGGCTTCTGCAGTTCAAGGAAGAGGGTAAGCCATCTCAGAAGCTACCTGCTGTAATAACAAGTATCCTTTTTCTCTGGCTGAATGCTGGGGAAGCTGATAACTGGACTCTGATAATCACAGCAGCCAGCTTCTGGGATGTCACACCTCCATGTTCTCGCAGCTATTATCAGGAGACTGATACAGAACTAAGGCTGGGTTCACACTGGCATTCCCCTCCGCAGCCTTCTGCGGAGGGGAACCGCCATGTGTGCGCAGCCAGCGCAGGTCCCTATCTTTATAATGGGAGCGCACAGTGCTGCGCTTGACTGCGCATGACCGTGCGCTCCCATTCACTCCCATATGTGATTTGTACGCAGGCGGATGCCTGCGCACAAATCACACACTCTCCTCCGCACCAGGGACGCGACATGTTACATTCCTGGTGCGGACGAGAGTGTGTGATTTGTGCGCAGGCATCCGCCCGCGTACAAATCACATATGGGAGTGAATGGGAGCGCACGGTCATGCGCAGTCAAGCGCAGCACCGTGCGCTCCCATTATAGAACGCTGCGGAGGGGAACGCCAGTGTGAACCCAGCCTAAGCAGCACACTGTTGAGTAACATAACGTCCCAGACGTGAGGGGTGAAAAGCCCCTTCCTCTATGTGCTGCTCTTGTCTCCATGGTCCATGGTCCACATGTGACTCAGGATCTTTTTCCCACCCGTCCTGCACCTCTTTCGGAGGGTAAAACAGGGCGGTGATGTGCGGCCGGGGGCCTCCTGCACGCCTCTGGCGTCCTCGTGTCTACATGCTGGCTGAATCCGGATGCGTACCGAAATTGACGTTATGCCGAACCTCCGGTTTACTTCCTGGTGCGTTCCACGGTGGAAAGCATGCTCTCCCAGCGGTTGTTCTAGTGGGCGGATGGCTCCGGACCCGCTGGCATGGTGGGTCGTTCCCTTCCGGGTTTCACCCTGATGACCTGGGGAGGAGGAGCACGAACATAAATGCTAGGACCTTGATTATTTAATCCTGATCAGGAGATGCGTCCAGCTGGGACCCATTGTGTGTGTCTCTGTGTGACCACTGACAGACTGACCCTAGACTGCAAAGAAGCCTCTTATTCTGCCTCTGCAGAGCCCAGTTTCCACCCCCTACTGTAAATCACTAATTAACAAAAATTGGACTCGCTATTCGGATGACTGCGAGTATTAAAACGTACTCATTACAAGTATAGCGAGTGCGAATATGCCACTCGCTCATCACTATATGTCACTTCTAAGGCTAAGGCTGCTTTCACATTACGATTTTGTTAAATCCGATGCTGTCCGATGAAAATTGGACAGCACCAGATGCTCAAAATCGGATGCCATCTGATCCGATTTTTTATCGGATCCGAGTTAAATGGCTGTGGGAGGGCTGTGGGAGGTTGTGGAAGTGGTCTAGGGTATTGAGCATGCTCAATACAGAAAATCGGATCCGATATCGGATCCGATTTTCGATCCGATCCCCCACAGACTCCCATATTATTTTAATCGGATCACATAGGATCCGATGCAATCCGATTTTTGAATCGGATACCAAAATCGGAGCAGTCTCCGATTTTGGCTCCTGAAAAAAATTGGACAGGATCGGATCCAAATCAGATGCCATTAAGTGCACATCCGATCCGATCTGATCCCCATTGGAGAACATGAGGGCTAAATCGGATCCGATGCTGTCCGATTTTTATCGGATAGCATCAGATTTAACAAAATCGTAATGTGAAAGCAGCTTAAGCTTTGCACCATTCCCTTTCAGGGACAACATGTTTTTGGTCCAGCTCTCGATGAGATCTTAGAGAAAGCTACGGACAAGAAGAAGGCACTCCCTGAGCAGAAAAGACCCAAAAACATTTTTTTGTCCCTCCTGACATCAGTCCTCCCAAAGGGGATGCAAAGGCAAATCAGGCCATTGCAGCTATCCGAATGGTGGAAAGGGCAAAAATATCCTTATTTCCCCCCCCCCCCACCAATATCCTGCCCCCACCACCAGTAAACTCCTGACAAGCAATGACTGCACTCCTGTCGGCGGTCGACTCTCAGGCTTCTTTACTCAGTGGCAATCCATCTTAACAAACCAGTCGGTGCTCCATACCATTCAGGATGGATTAAAACTAGAGTTCGAGAGTTTTCTCCCACAGTGCCTAAGACCCCCTCAGTACAATCTCTACACCTTCAATACTTTTTACTGTCGGGTCTTCAAGGTCTACTTCAAGCAAATGTAATCTCTCAGGTTCCCCTACAAGACCTAGGCAGGGGCCACTATTCTTGTCTCTTCAGAGTTAAGAAGCCTTCAGGGATGCACACATTTATCATCAATCTGAAACCACTGAATTGAGTAATCACATACAGACGGTTCAAGGTGGAATCAATCAATTCAGCAACCCACTCATTGGACAGGAGTGGGTGATGGCTAAAATAAATCTGAAGGATGCCTATTACCATGTGCCAATCCACCCAGATCATCAGAGGATCCTTAGATTCACAGTTTCCCATGTTCATCTTGTCAGCTATTACCGATTCAATGTCCTCCCGTTCGGCATTTCATCGGCACCGCGGGTATTCACCAAGATTATGGCAGAAGCAGTAATCTTCATTCGCCACAAAGGGATTTGCATCAATCCATATTTAGACGACTCCCTCATCATCACACCGTCTATTTCCCAGATTAAGTGAGATGTAGCAAAGACCTTGAAAACCCAGGAATTCCGGGCTTGATCACAAATCTGGAGAAGTCGGATCTTTATCCTTCCCCAAGAAAGAAATTTGTGTGAATTCTCCGGAATTCAGAAAAAATACCCTTCTTGCCCAGAGATCGTCAACTCGACCTTTTCCAAAGGATCACAAAGTTCAGAGGCCAGAGGACTCCTACCCTGAGGGACTCAGTGTCTATCCTGGGATCACTGACATCATGCATCCTGGCAGTGTCCTGGGCCCAGGCCCATACACATCCTCCAGACTCATATTCTCTCTCTCTTGGGACAGACATCAAAATTCTCTGAGCAGGAGAGTTCATCTTCCCGGTCATGTGAAATCTTCCCTTACGTGATGGCTAAACTCCCGACACCTCGAGCAGGGGGTCAGCTAGGATCGTCTCCCTCTGTAAATACTCATTTCAGATGCCAGTCAGATGGGGTGCTGTGGTGGAGAAAACCCGACTTCCAAGGTGATGGTCCCCAGACATAAGATCCAGTTACTCAAACCTCAGAGAACTGAAGCAGTAGAGGAGGTATTGAGAGTCGCATCTGCTCTGGTCCAAGGACGTCATGTACGCGTTTATTCCGACAACATGACCATGGTTGCCTCCATCATGAAGTAAGTCAGACTGAAGTCAATCGCTGCAAGAATTTTTTTCTTGGGTAGAGAAATATCTTCTGTCAATTACAGCAGTCCATCTGAACCGTCTGCCAATGTCCAGGTGGACTTCCTCAACAGAAAGGACATCAATCCGGAGAGTGGTGTCTTGATCAAGCAGTCTTGTCAATCTCTTGTGACAAGATGGGGAATTCCGGATGTGGATCTCTTTGCCAATGGCCAGAACATGAAGGTGAAGACTTTCCTCTCCCTCAATCCTGCAGACGGAGCATTGAAATAGACACCCGATGCTAGCAAGAACGTTGTAGAAGATACGATCCGATCGTGTCACCACGAATATAGTCGCTCCCTTGTGGCCAGGAAGAAGTTGGTACAGCGCTCTGATGGACATGGCCCAGGAAGGTCCGCTACTTCTATCTTAGAAATACGACCTCCTTCATCAGGGTCCCCTGCTACACCTGGACCTTCACAGGTTGAACCTTGCAGCCTGGCTACTGAAGCCAGAATCCTAAGTGCTAAAATGCTTTCAGATGAAGTGATACAAACTCTCCAGAAGACTAGGAAGCCAGTGACCCATGACATTTATGGCAAGGTTTGGAAGAAATTCTCACCCTGGCATTCTCCGAATAATCCTGATCCCTTTCATCCCAACATTGCTCAAATTTTGGATTTCCTTCAAAAGGAACTTGACCTATTGTAGGTCTCACACCTAGTACCCTAGTACAGGTTTAAGCTTTAAGCTCTTTCTTTGACCAGAACTTAGCTAATCATTGCTGGATAAAGCCTTTCATGACCTCAGCAGCTGGAATCTGGCCTAGACTTCGCAGCCGGACTCCCCTATGAGATTTAGGCTAGGGTCACACTAGCGTTAGGTTTCCGTTCAGGGGGGTCCATTAAAGGATAGAATCTGGCAGCATTAACACACTGTAACTATAATAAATCGATGCTTTAATGCTTCCAATGAAATCCTATGAGTGACGGATCCCCGAGCGCTGTCAAACGCCGGCATCTATCTACAAGTGCATCACATGACGCGAAAGTGCACGTTATGTGATGCGTTTGGAAATAGCGCGAGATTTGAAACTCCAGCACTTAGTTGCCAGCGTTTGATAGCGCTCGGGGGTCCGTCACCCGTAGGATTACATTGGCAGCGTTAACTTGTTGATCCATTATGGTTATGGAATTATTAATGGACCCCCCTCCCTGAATGGAAACCTAATGCTAGTGTGACCCTAGTCTCACATCTGATATTTAAAGGTATCTTTACACGCCGCAACTTTTGGTGGCGATAAGAGGCAATCTAACGTGCGCGTGCACATTTTTCATGTTTGCCTCAGATCAACGAAGGCGCTTTTACATGCCGCAATTTCGCTCTCAACCTAAGGCGATGTGTTGCCCCGGAAGTTGCCACACCAACAGCGGAACCAATCCGGTGGAGTTCCCTCATCGCTTCACACGTCGCAATCCCCAAAGGAATGTGGGCATAAATGGTTAGTGCCACAAGAACATATGCGTGACAGACTGGTGTATTCCGTGCCCCAAACACGCTGATTAGACAACGCAATAGCATTATGGTTGGCCAGCCTGCGCAGGAAGGGTGGCTAATACATGACGTCATTGCCATTGTGTAGTGTGAATGGACAGCTGATTAAATATGGCATCCTGTGAAGGGGCAGCCAATGGAAACACAGTAGCCACCACCAATCATCGTTGACGGGGCGCAGTCTCCAGCACGCTGTGGCACGCCTCCGGGAAATCAATAGGCGACACAGATTCCATTCCTATGCCCGTCCACACGCCAAAAGCTGGGAATGTCGCCTTCATGATTGCCTCTGATTTTGGAGCAGTGCTGTGAAATCGGAACCAGGCGCAACCTTTTTTATCGCCGCCAAATTCCCCAATTACACGCCGCAATTTCGAGGCAATTTCACGGCGATGGTGCCAGGGCGACAGATTGCGTGTAAAGGTACCTTGACAGTTTGACCAGAGATCCATTTGAACTTTTATCGTCTATTAAGGTAAAAAACCTTACCCTTAAAATTGTCTTTCTGGTTGCGATCACGTCTGCTAGTCGAGTAGGAGAACTGCAGGCCCTATCAATGCAAATGCCCTACTTAACAGGCTGGGTTCACATTGGTGTTCCCCTCCGCAGCGTTCTGCCATGTGAGCGCAGGCACCGCAAGTCCCTATGTTTATAATGGGGACGCACGGTGCTGCGCTTGACTGCGCATGACAGTGCGCTCCCATTCATTTCCGTGAGTGATTTGTACTCAGGGGGATGCCTGCGCACAAATCACACACTCTCATCCGCACTAGGAACGCAACATGCTGCCTTCCTGGTGCGGACGAGAGTGTGTGATTTGTGCGCAGGCATCCGCCTGCATACAAATCACTCACGGAAATGAATGGGAGCGCACGGTCATGCGCAGTCAAGCGCAGCACCATGCGTCCCCATTATAAACATAGGGGCTTGCGGTGCCTGTGCTCACATTGGCATTCCCCTCCACAGCGTTCTGCGTTCTGTTGAACGCCAGTGTGAAGGCACCCTTACTGCAGATGGCATTATGCTCTGCTTAGATCCCTCCTTTATGCCCAAGGTGGTCTCAGACTTTCATTTTTTTTATTTTTTTTTTAAACAATACTTTTTTTTATTCAAATAAATCTTATAATAACAGATATGACTTGTTTACACAATTATATCAATATAACTGTCATGTCCAAATAATCACCACCGGTGTAAACCAGTTCCAAACTGGATATTATAGGAGGGGAGAGGGAAAGAAAGGACCACTCAGAAGGAAAGGGGCAGCCAGGATTGGACACAAAATGTAGATTAATGGGTAGTGGGGGGAGGGGGATAAGCTTTAGGAGCTTTATTTTAAACATTTCTGTATACCAGTCTAATTATGAGAAGACCAGAATCAACCAGGAAAAGTATTAAAACCATCCTAAGTGTAAGCTATCACCAATCTAGGAGACTCCCAAATCTCCCACTGGCGACTGACTCGTTCTTTTTACTTTATCAACTGAACCAAACAACGTTCTTGAAGATAATGAGAATTTATCCTACCAATGAGTTTCTCCTGTGTGGGGGTAGCCGCTTCTCTCCAGTGTCTTGCCAAGCTCTGACGGGCTGCTGTCAAAATTTATGTTATCACTGGAACAAAGTTTGGGGGAGGAAGGTTCAACTTAATATTTAAGACTGCCACAGGCCCCTTTAGAGTTAAAGGGAAACCTATCAAGATCCTGATTAAGTCTGCCACCCGATTCCAGAATTCTCCTATCTTGGGGCACACCCACCACACATGACCCAGATTCCCATTTTTACCACATCCCTTCCAGCATAATGGGGAATATGATTTGTTAAATTTGGAAATTTTATAAGGGGTCAGATACCAGTTCATATGCATTTTCTCTAGTTGTTCTAGATGATTAATGCAAGAGGAGTACCTTTGAGTAAATGTGGCCGCAGTCCACCTTTGTTTGGGGGTCGATGAGAAAAAGAGTGCCTCCTCCCAGACAGTTATATAAGGAAGTTTGACGGACTCCGCTGGCAAATTAAGAGTCCTAAAGAACAGAGACAATTTATGTTCATTTGGGTATTTGACTTTAAAGTGTTTCTGCATCATGTTTGATAGGTCAGGGCTCCACCAAGTTGGAAATATACATGACTGGATAAAATGACGAATTTGGAGGTACTGATAAAAGGACGTTTTGGGAATCTTGTAAAGTTGGGACAAATCTGCAAAGGAGAGAAATGCAGGGCCATCTAAGAGTTTGTCAAGCATGCTTACACCTGATTTCACCCACAGGTATAGAGACAACCCAGAGATGTGTCTTGATCACTTCTACCGAAATGTATTTAAATAGGGATTTTGTCAGTGTTCTATCATGGCTATTCCAATAAGAAATCAATGAGGACATCGTATTTAAGGGAAAATTCAATTTCAGGGGCTTCAGTAGCTTGATCTCTAGTAAAAGTCTAGTAAACCTGTGAGAAGCAAACTGTCTTTTTATTTGGAGCTATCTATAATTAAGATCCCTAGCCCACCAATCCTTTGCGACCTCGAGTATGGCCGCCTTGAGGTACAAAGATAGATTTGGTACACCCATTCCACCACGAGAATATTGGAAATGTAGAGCCTTGACCGCCACTCTTGGTTTTTTGTTTTTCCAAATAAATTTACCAAGTAGAGATTGTTGGAGCCCTATCCATCTAGATGGGAATTTGAGAGGGAGACATCTGAAAAAGTAGGCAATCTTAGGCAGCAACATCATTTTTACAATTTGCATTCGGGTAACTCAGGATAGTGGGAGAAGGGTCTGCCTTTCCATGTCCCCCCGAATTTACATATCAGTGATTTGCAGTTCAACTTAATTAGATTTACAAATTTTGTAATTTTAATTCCCAAATACGTAAATCCCGCTTCCTCCCACTTAAAGGGAAAATGCTGTAGTATTCTTTCCTTTTCCAAAGGTTTAATATTTATGGGAAATATGATCGACTTTGTGGCATTTAATTTGTAATATGAGATTCTGGAGAATTCAGCCAGGGTGTCCATGACACCCACCTTGGACTCCTCCACACCGGTGAGAGATAATATCACATCCTCTTCATACAATCCCACCACATGGGCTGTATCTCCCACACAGACTCCATGTATGCTTGGATTAGTTCTAAGAGCCTCTGCCAGCAGCTCCATTAACAATGCAAAGATAACCGGTGAGAGAGGGCAGCCCTGCCGGGTGCCATTAGTTATCAGAAACCAGTCTGAGGTGAAGCCACATGCACTCACCGCCATATTTGGACTAGAGTATACGGCCAATATAGCCTTTTTAATATCTCCCACAAAACCAAACTTATCCAGAACCTCACCCATATAACCCTAGTGCACTCTGTAAAACGTCGTCTCGGCGTCAAGAGACAGCAGTACACCGGGGAGTTTATTAGTCTCCATTATCTCCAATAAATCTATTACTCTTCTAGTGCCACCCTTAGCTTGTCTCCCAGAGGCAAACCCAACCTGGTCAGGTGCTATCAGAGAGGGAAGGACAGACATTATTCTGGCTGCAAGGATTTTAAAGAATATTTTAGGTCACAGTTTATTAAGGAGATAGGCCTAAAATTACCAGGAGTGTTCGGGGGTTTCTCGGGCTTACAGTCCCTGACAAAAGTTATGTCGCTTATCCATGTTAAGGTACCTTCACACGCGGCAATATTGCTAGGCAATTTCACTGGCAATTTGCTGGTTGCAGTGAAATCATGGACACATTGTTCTATTTTGTTGCTGTGTACAAATGGAACTATGTGTCCATGATTTCACTGCAACCAGCAAATTGCCAGTGAAATTGCCTAGCAATATTGCCGCGTGTGAAGGTACCCTAATGTAAATAAAAGCTTATAACCCGACGTTAAATTCATCCATTGGTTGTATAAATTACTCTTTTGAAAGCTGAAACCCTCCCAAATGTGGTTTAGGTTAAGAAAATAAATTGGCATAAATGCTGAAATATTGATCATTTAATGAACACAGAATGGTCAGATTTTGGCAAGACAAAGGTTTTGTCACCCACAGAAAGTAATGTGATTTTCAAACAAAAAAATTAACTTAAAGAGGACCTGCCACCAAACCAGGCATGGTGATCTAATTACAGCACTGGATGCAGCATGTTTGCAGCATGCAGACAAGGGGTCCCCCAGCCCTTGAGCCCCCCTGTACCCCGAGATAATACACTTAGAAAACGTACATGCTACAGCCGCTAAGGAGGTGGCTAGGGGCAGGAGCCACTGCTTCTCACAGGGGAATCTCACGCCCCATGTATAACGTATCCTCCCTTTGGTGCCTCCTCCCTGTCAGTCATGGTCTCCCTGGCCTGCATGACGCAGGCGCAGAGAGAGGGAGCGTGTTTGTGCTGATACTGTCCATCCGCCCCGCCTCCTGCTTGACGTCCCTGCTTATCCCAGCCCTGCTCCTGTTATGCTGGGCAGGATTCTTGCGACTGTGCAGAGAAGCCCCTGATAGTGATGGCGTCCCCAGACCCCCCTTCTTCCCCTCCTCCTCCTCTTTCTTCCCTGCTGCACTCAGATAAGCGTGGAAGATTGTCTATAGCCCACACCACATCGCAGGAGGACAGAGAGAGGAGTAGGGAGAACAATCAGAGCCTGTCCCAGCAGAGCCTCACTGAATCCATGTAGCCATGTATCTGGGGCTAAAATCTTCTCTGAATCAATATCTATTTATATCTGTCTATATATATACCCGTGTCTCTTTGCATGTATCTTTACATTTCTCTACCAGTGCATGTATGAATTTTTCTACATATGTATGTTTCAATGTATGTATGTAGTTACTTATACATACAGTGTAATTCACCCACATACAGCTCCATACAGTGTAATGCAACAACAATACCGCCATACAGTATAATGCACCACCATAGTTCTCCATATACCAAAATGAACCCCATTGTCCTCAATACATTATAATCCACACCCATACTTCAACATATACCATTATGCACCCCCGTAGTTGTCCAGAAAGCATAATGCAACCCAACCGCCGCCATACAGTAACATGCACAACACACGTATCCATATGCAATAAACCACCCCTCTGTTATCCATATACCCTAAGGCACCACACATACTCCTACAGATAGCATAATGGAAAAAATAAAACTGCCAAACAGTAAAATGCAACACCATACTTATCCATATAGCATAATGGGAAAAAAAAAATCCGCCATACAGTAACATGCAAAACATACGTATCCATATGCCAGAAAACACCACCCTGTTATCCATATACCCTAAGGCACCATCATCCTCATACAGACAGCGTAAGGAAAAAAAGAAAACCGCCAAACAGTAAAATACATGCAAAGAGACACGGGTATATATATAGACAGATATAAATAGACATGATTCAGAGAAGATTTTAGCCCCAGATACATGGCTACATGGATTCATACATAAAAGGATCAGTAGATAGATGGAAAAATACATAGGTATAAGTAGTAGTTTGTGAAGTAAATGTCACAGAATCATATAGCTGTAGATAATTTGTATGTACATAAAGCAGTCGTGTGTCCAGTACCATTGTTATTCATATATAGCAGGGATGACAAAATGCTAACCAAGAGTTACTTTAGCATATTTTGGCAATGATTTGATAAATCAATTACTGTAAAAACCTATATTAATTTACTTTGATGAGTGTTATCAGTGAGACTCTGCTGGGACAGGCTCTGATTGTTCTCCCTACTCCTCTCTCTGTCCTCCTGCGATGTGGTGTGAGCTATAGACAATCTTCCACGCTTATCTGAGTGCAGCAGGGAAGAAAGAGGAGGAGGAGGGGAAGAAGGGGGGCTGGGACGCCATCACTATCAGGGGCTTCCCTGCGCAGTCGCAAGAATCCTGCCCAGCATAACAGGAGCAGGGCTGGGATAAGCAGTGACGTCAGGCAGGAGGCGGGGCGGATGGACAGTATCAGCACAAACATGCTCCCTCTATCATCCTATAACTCTATCACTCTCTCTATATCTCTCTCTCTCCCTATATTTATATCTTTCTATCTCTCTCTCTCTCTCTTATAATATAGGGATAGTTAGATAATTAATATAGTGTGCCTGTGTGTATATTTAAGGTAACGTGGGTATTAGTAACTCTGGGGGTTTTACATCATTGTAACAGTAATTGATTGTGTCTTAGTTATCGTGCTATCTAGAAATATATATTATTGTTGTAGACTTTTTGGGTGTGTTTAATAAATATTCATTTATTAGAACAGACTTGTTTTCATTAAGTAGTCGGTATATACATATATATATATATATATAGTTAATCAGCATAGGAACAGAAAGTGGTAAGGAAGGGAAGATTCTGGATATCGGTGATCGTAGTCATAACCGACCATAATAACCGATAAACAGAACCAGGGAGACCATGACTGACAGGGAGGAAGCACCAAAGGGAGGATACGTTATACAGGGGGCGTGAGATTCCCCTGTGAGAAGCAGTGGCTCCTGCCCCTAGCCACCTCCTTAGTGGCTGTAGCATGTAAGTTTTCTAAGTGTATTTACTCGGGGTACAGGGGGGCTCAAGGGCTGGGGGACCCCTTGTCTGCATACTGCAGACATGCTGCATCCAGTGCTGTAATTAGATCACTATGCCTGGTTTGGTGACAGGTCCTCTTTAAAATACAAATATATGTTGCCTGACATTGGTGAATTAAGTTGTGGTGCTATCAGAGTCATATTTAATATTTTGTGTGACTTCCATGAGCTTGAAGGACTGCATCCATGCGGTTCAACAATGATTCATGCAATTTATTAATGAAGTCATCAGGAAAAGCAAAGAATGCAGTCTCACATGCCTCCGAGAGTTCATCTAGATTCTTTGGTTTTGTCTTCCAAGCTTCCTCTTTCATCCTACCCCAAACATGCTCAATGATGTTCATGTCTGGTGACTGGGCTGGCCAGTCCTTGAGCACCTTGATCTTTTTTACCTGGAGTAAATTTGTTGTAGAGATGGTTATATGAGATGGAGCACCATCCTGCTACAGAATTAGACCCCTTTTATGATTTGGATTGTAAGAGGTAGCTAATACTTCTTGATATTTTAGGCTAATGATATTGCCTTTCACCTTGCAAATGTCTTGCACAACCCCATACTCAATGTAACCTCAGACCATGACCTTTCCACCACCCAATTTGGATCCATACGGGCTCCAGTAGGTCTCCTGCAGTATTTGCGGTGGCTGTAGTGTAATTCTACTGAACATTCATCAGAGAAATCCACCGTCTGCTACTTTTCGAGCGTCCATCTGTTTAACAGGCTGTGGGACTTTGCAAATGCCACACGTTTTTTTATTTAACTTTTGTTTAGTGTTGGTTTCTGGGCACTGATTCGACCATGGAGACCCTTTCGAGACAGAATCCTACAAACTGTTCTAGTTAACACAGGGCCTTGAGGTGACCAGGCCTGTTGGTGCTCTGCTGCAGTGGAAGACAGGCTTGCTTTGGATTTTCTAACCAACAAACGTTCCTCCTGAGCAGTTGTCTTGCGGGGTCTTCCGGACCTGGGCATGTCAAACACATCTCCAGTCTCTTCAAATCTTTTTTTAATTCTTTATACTTAAAGTTGAGACACATTAAAGGTGCCAGCCACCTCTGCAGTGGATCTAGTCTTCAGCCTCTTGATAATCAAGGCTTTGGTCGCAGGGTGGATTTTTGGCATGTTGTCAGAGCTCAAGTTGAAGTTCAAGTGAAGGTCTGGGGTGCTGGGTTTCTTTTTAGACACACCCACTAATTAACCAATCATTTACGGAGCACAGGTGAGAATGTAAACTAGGATTGGTACATTAAATGACCAGGCGACAAAACTTTTGTCTTGCCAAAATCTGACCATTCTGTGTTCATTAAATGATCAATATTTCAGCATTGATGCCAATTTATTTTCTTAACCTAAACCACATTTGGGAGGGTTTCAGCTTTCAAAAGAGTAATTTATAAAACCAATGGATGAATTTAACATCAGGTTAAATAACATGGATAAGCGACATAACTTCTGTCAGGGACTGTAGGAATTGTTGTGATTACTGCCTCAAGGTTTTCATCGTTTATTAAAGAACTACATTTCCAAAACTTGAAATTTTTTAGGAGGTAAGGAGCTAAAGTTTTGACGAAACAATAATAGGTGTTAAAAAACAGTGTGGACCCACAGCAGAGGAATTTTTAGTAGAATTGATTATTTGTTCTATTTCAATGATAGATATAGATAGTTTTGGGAGTGAGATTTTTTCTAGGAAGTTACCAATTTCTTGTAGATTAGGCTGAACTGTATGGGGATCCTCTTTGAGGTTGTACAGTGAATAATTAATAAAATCGCCTAAATTCTTTAGCTATGTCGATCAGTAAATTTAGCACTTTAGTCCCATCAGGTTTATTCAAGCATTCAATCCTATTTCTTATCTCCTTTTTTGATCCTCCTAGCTAAAATCTTCCTATTTCTATCTCCCATTGCATAATATTTTGTTTTGGCCTTTTTAAGAGATTTTTTATACTGGAATAAAAGTAGAGCACACAGCCTCATTCTATGTTTCCTTATTTTTTGGGACAACTGTGGGGTGGGGCTTTTCTTGTTGACTTGTTCCAGATTGTTAATTTGAGTTGATAGGTCTGACACTGCCGCCTCTCTTCTTTTTTACTGCTGCCATCTTAATAAAAATACCTCTCATGTATGCATTGTGGGCTGACCATAGCACTTTGTCTGAGGTGGAGTTATCATTTATGTCAAAGAAGTCTTTTAACTTGTTCTCTATTAATTCATTGTTTTATTTGTAGGTCAGTAAAAAAACATTTAAACACCACCTATTAGCTTTGACCGAAGAATCTGTTATGGTGAGCGAGACAGGAGCATGGTCAGACCACGAGATCACACCTATCGTTGCCTCAAGCCCCCAACCTAGAATTCTATCATCCACAAAAATATAGTCTATCCTGCTATAGGAATTAAATCTAGAGGAGAAATGGGAGTAATCTCTCTTAGAGCTGTGGAGATATCTCCAGATGTCATGTAAGTTATATTCTGAAACCAGTGATTTCATATCTCCCCTAGCGTATTTCTGATTGAGCAATCTAACACGGCAGACATGGGGAGGTTGAAGTCTCCACAGACAAATTTAAACCCTTTGGAGAACACCTGAACTCTCCTAAATATTTGCCTGATATATGAAAACTGGTGCATATAGAGATACAATCGTGTACCTAGAGTTGTTTAAAGAACAATCAAGGAAAATAAAACACCCCTCTGGATCACTAGTAGTGTCATACAATTTAAAGGATAGGGAGTATCTTATAAAAATAGCCACTCCAGCTCTTTTAGTCTATTTGTTTGTCAAAAACTGAAGTGGATATCGAGGGTTCTTTAGCCGAAGATTGTCCTGTGCCAACAAGTGTGTTTCTTGAATACATATTACATCAGTAGTTTCTATAAAAATATTCTCCCAGAAAATGGACCTTTTAGCTGGTGAGTTAATATGCATTGTTAATACTATACACTGGTTTATGTGAACCCATTGCTCCTAAATGAGTGAAAAACATGGGGAGGAAGGACAGGAAATAAATTTGCTTGTAGAAACAAATTAAGGGGTTTTAAACCTAAATTTTTGTTTCATCATAAGAGGAATTCCCCTTGCAGTTCCAAAATTAAGCAAACAGTAAAGAAAAAGTGAAAAATAGCTTGAAAGAGAGTGAAAAAAGACACTTTGTGGGCAACTTTGCCTAGTTTAAACATCGCCATAGGGGCACCAGACAAAGAGTAGAGAGCAGGAAGCAGAGAACGACTCTACAGTAATCAATCATGCCATAAACAAGTCTGGATCCAGTTTTTTCTTTTTCTGTGCCTGAGGAGCTCTTTTGTCATTCAAATATATAGGCTGAATCTTCCATTTTAGCAATAAATCTCCCGCTTTTTCTGGGGATGTGCAGACTAATATGTAATTGTCCCTCAAGACTTTCAGTTTCGTGGGGAACCCCCAGTGGTACTTTTTTCCTTGTTCTTTGAGGGCTGTAGTATATGGCATATACTCCCTCCTCTAAGCTAAATTACCTGCCAACAAGTCAGGGAATACCTTCAGGTGGGCCAAGTTATCTGGATGTTTTGGCCTTTTCCTGAGGCCAGCCATAAAAGTCTCCTTTATTGTATAGAAATGAATGTGGGCAATAACATCTCGTGGTAAATCTGAGCTGAGGCCTTTTGGTTTTTGAATCATGTGTATTCTATCCATAATTAAGGCCTTGCTGTCTTGCTGAAGCCGGCCTGGTTGCGTCATATACCAGGCGACGCGGCGGGCGGAAGTGACGCGGGGCCTGCAGCACGTGACCCACTCATCGCGAGGACGCGATGGGCGGGCAATTTGAATCATAGAAGAAGATGGACAGCAGCGAGGTGGGTGCGAGCGCAGCGAGGAGACCCGCCTCGCTGACAAAGAGCCTGGAGGAATGCCCATCAGTCAAGGATTTGGTAAGTATAAAAAGTAATTTATTGGGCATGTAGTTAGGTACATTTAGTCAGTCAGGAATGGTTAGAATAGTCATTTTAGGCTCCAGGGACAGATATTTATAGGTTAGATAGGGTTTTTTCGGTGGTTGGTTCCCTTTAATTTTATTTTTGATTTTAATATGAATACAAATTATTCAGGTACCAATTACAAGCTATATTCAATAAAAATGGTTGCATAAAAGAATATATTATGTGGGTTTATTCTGCCATTTTAGTCTAACATCAGCCATTGAAAAATCTTGAGCTATGTGCACATACAGAACTTTTAATTAAAATCAATAAAATTAATAAGTACCGTATATACTCGTGTATAAGCCGACCCGTGTATAAGCCGACCCCCCTACTTTTGCCCCCAAAACCTGGGAAAACCTATTGACTCGTGTATAAGCTGAGGGTGGACCCCAGCACAGGTATACAGCCCCCAGCAGTGTGGTATACAGGCCTCCCCAGTGGTAGTATACAGCAGCCTCCCCAGTGGTATGCAGGCCCCAGCAGTATATACAGCAGCCCCAGTGGTATACAGCAGCCCCAGGGGTATACACAGCAGCCCCAGGGGTGTACACAGCAGCCCCAGGGGTGTACACAGCAGCCCCAGTGGTGTACACAGCAGCCCCAGGGGTGTACACAGCAGCCCCAGGGGTGTACACAGCAGCCCCAGGGGTATACACAGCAGCCCCAGGGGTATACACAGCAGCCCCAGGGGTAGTACACAGCAGCCCCAGGGGTAGTACACAGCAGCCCCAGGGGTAGTACACAGCAGCCCCAGGGGTAGTACACAGCAGCCCCAGGGGTAGTACACAGCAGCCCCAGGGGTAATACACAGCAGCCCCAGGGTAATACACAGCAGCCCCAGGGGTAGTACACAGCAGCCCCAGGGGGGTAGTACACAGCAGCCCCAGGGGTAGTACACAGCAGCCCCAGGGGTAGTACACAGCAGCCCCAGGGGTAGTACACAGCAGCCCCAGGGGTAATACACAGCAGCCCCAGGGGTAATACACAGCAGCCCCAGGGGTAGTACACAGCAGCCCCAGGGGTAGTACACAGCAGCCCCAGGGGTAGTACACAGCAGCCCCAGGGGTAGTACACAGCAGCCCCAGGGGTATATACAGCAGCCCCAGGGGTAGTACACAGCAGCCCCAGGGGTAATACACAGCAGCCCCAGGGGTAATACACAGCAGCCCCAGGGGTAGTACACAGCAGCCCCAGGGGTAGTACACAGCAGCCCCAGGGGTAATACACAGCAGCCCCAGTGGTAGTATACAGCAGCCCCAGGGGTAATACACAGCAGCCCCAGAGGTAGTATACAGCAGCCCCAGAGGTAGTATACAGCAGCCCCAGGGGTAATACACAGCAGCCCCAGGGGTAGTACACAGCAGCCCCAGGGGTAGTACACAGCAGCCCCAGGGGTATATACAGCAGCCCCAGGGGTGTATACAGCAGCCCCAGGGGTAGTACACAGCAGTCCCAGGGGTATTTACAGCAGCCCCAGGGGTAGTACACAGCAGCCCCAGGCCCCCCTCACTTTTTGGCGCCCCCACCTCAGGATGCCCCCCCCCCCCCCCCCCGCACGCAGCGCTGCGCTCATACATTACCAGCCTGTCAGCTGTCATCCTCCGGTGCGGATCGCGGCTCCCGGCTCCGGCTTCCATCTTCTTCTGTGTCTTCCTGCATTGTGACGGGGCTCATAGCGATGACGTCATCGCGACGCCGGCCGGTCATGTGACATGCAGGAAGACACAGAAGAAGATGGAAGCCGGAGCCGGGAGCCGCGATCCGCCACCGGAGGATGACAGCTGACAGGCTGGTAATGTATGAGCGCAGCGCTGCGTGCGGGGGGGGGGGGGGCATCCTGAGGTGGGGGCGCCAAACAGTGAGGGGGGCCTGGGGCTGCTGTGTACTACCCCTTGAGATTTTTTTTTTTTTTATATACCGTATATACTCGCGTATAAGCCGAGGGAGACTTTTCAGCCCAATTTTTGGGCTGAAAAACTCGGCTTATACGCGAGTATATACGGTATTTCTACCAGTAATCTTCTACTATGTGCTTACATTAACCTTCAGGAACGGTACTTAACTATTTGTAACAGCTTCTTATGTATTTTGCCTACAAGTATCCACTACCCACAGTTATTTAGATTGCTGCTGCACCGCTCACCTGTATCTTTCTTGTCTCAGCTTAGTCCACACTGTGCTGCAGAGTGACACCCACAATACTGCCTACGCACGTTTCAAATTAACATCTTCTTCAGGGCATGCTTTTGGGCTAATAGCAGTGCCTGGTAGTAGTGTAGCCCACCTGTGAAGCAAGGTACACCGCATGTCTATCTAATAACAATTTTTTTTTTTCCTGGTGGACACGGATGATTTTTGAGACCTTATGTCCGTCGCAGTGCCCAGTACCAGATGCCCAGTTGCCACTACTTCTCAAAGAAAGCTGTGCCTGCGCTACACCGGCTTGTCGCACACAACATCACCGCTTCCTTGAGTAACGCTGTGTGTGACAGGGTGCATTTCACCACAGACACTTGGACGAGTAAGCATGGACAGGGGCGATACATGTCAGTGGCTGGGCACTGGGTAACTTTGTTGACAGCAGGAGAAAGGACAGCTGTCCAAGTCTTGCCGTCCCCACGATTTGTGTGTCAATCTTCTGTATGTAGAAGTTCCTCCACTGCTTCTGCCTCTTCAACCACCTCTAGGTCCTCCACCTGCACCCAAATCCTGTCTGGTAATGCCACCCATGTTGTAACTGCGCAGAAGGAATCCTGCACACCTCCTTACTATGCTGGCAGCAGGGCTCAATGGCATCAGGTGGTGTTTTAGCTGAAATGTCTGGGAAATGTGAGTCACACAGCTGAGGAGTTGTGGTTAGCTCTGGAGACCGAGTTTCATCAATGGTTGTCTCCACTGAACCTGCAGTCAGGGAAGGCCGTGTGCGACAATGCAGCAAACCTGGGTGCGGCTCTTCGCTGGGGCAATGTCACACACGTGCCTTGTGTGGCTCACTTCTTGAACCTGGTTGTCCAGCAATTTTTAGGCCAGACTAGATGGACTTCTGCAGAGGGCACTGTCGCTGTGTGCTCACTTCCGCTGTTCGCATCCTGCAGCTCAACGACTTGCATCTCTACAGAAGTCCAATAAATAGAAGATTCATGGCTCGTGACCCGTGGAAACGCAAGTAGCTTGAAACGGTGCCGTCATCACCTCAGCTATCCCTTTCCCTGCACCATGTAAGCTGAAAACCTGAGTATAAGCACAGCAACACACCGGTGAGTGTCGTCTCTTCTATTTATTGGATTCCACTACCTGTGGCTTTTGTGACTGGCACCCTGTTGCCTAGGACTTGTTGATCGTGATTGTACCATCCTGAGGCTGTTTGTTGTACTGGTGCCCCACTCCTTCTCCATTTTTTCTTATCTCTACAGAAGTCGTTCGGCCTGCCAGTTCACTGGCTGAAATGCGATGTGCCGACACGGTGGAATTCAACTCTGCACATGTTGCAGCACCTATGAGCCCTGGTGCAATATGTTATGACGTGTAGCCTGGACCAATGAGATCCAGAGGTGGGGCAAATTACGCTGCAGGAGTGGTCTCAGATCAAGGACCTATGCACCCTTCTGCACAGTTTTGAAATGGCAACGAAGATGTTTAGTGCTGACGATGCCATTATCAGCATGACTATTCCGGTCATTTACATGCTGGAGCACACTTTAAACAGTATTCGGAGTCAGGTGTTGGGACAAAAGGAGGGGGAGGAATTACAGGAGGAGTCCTATGCAGAAGGGATAACAAGATCTCCAAGGTCCAGACGGTTGGCAGCACCAAAGCGGCACGCATGGGATGGTGGGGAAGAGGGATTAACGAGGGCACATGGTAGCAGCCAAACTGTTGAGGAAGGTGCAGGAGCTGAGGAACAAATGGAGGACGAACTGGCGTTGGGCATGGAAGACTCAGCAGATAAGGGAGACCTTGATCACATTTCTGTTGTGTTAGGTTAGGGGGAGGGCAAAGGAAGGATGCATGATTCTTACCTCGCCACCATCAACACAACAAGGACTTGGTCCTCCTGGATGCGCAAGACACATGAGTGCCTTCTTGCTGCACTACCTGTAACATGACCCTCGGATTGTCAGAATTCGAAGTAATGCCGACTACTGAGTTGCCACACTCTTAGATCCCCGGTACAAGAGTAAATTTGGCGAAATAATTCCTGCCATACAAAGCGATTCACACATGCAGCAGTATCAGCAGAGGCTGTTACAGAATCTTAGATCTGCTTTTCCACAAAAACACCAGTGGTGCACGTAGTGAATCTCACAGTTCTAACTTGCCAACCGTGGGACTGTCGAGTCATCACTCAAATCATAATAAAGGGGGGTAGTTGAGGGTGAAAAGAACTTTATGAGATCTGCTAATTTTCATGCCTAGATAAGTGATGTGCGTTTTGGGCCATGAGAACGCGTACATGGTCTTTAATCTGGATAGGATTGGTAATGGGACGTTCAGGTCTAAGGCCTCCGATTTTGATGTATTTATTTTAAAATTGGTGAGGGTACTGTAGTTGTCAAGTATTTTTATTAAGGGGGGGAAACTTTTAGAAGGATTGGTCATGAGTATAAGTAAATCGTCTGCGAAGGCGGCCGTTTTATGATGCGTCCCCCCTAGTGTAATGCCTTGAATCCCTTTATCAAGCTGGATATCAATCAGCAAGGGTTCCATTGCTAGGATAAATAATAAGGGGGACAGTGGGCAACCCTGTCTCGTGCCATTGTGTATGGTGAAGGTATCTGTTAGGGAGCCATTAATGTTGATGCGAGCGGTTGGGCTGGTGTACATTTTTAAGATCGCCGCAACTAGTTGGGTCGGGATGCCGAAACTAAGCAACGTCTCTTCTAAGTATAGCCAGTCCACCCTGTCAAAGGCCTTTTCAGTGTCCGTTCCCAGGAGGACTAGTGGGATTTTTTGTTGGCATAGTGGGTAAGGTGCATGCAGTATCTTCAGTACGTTGTCCTTCCCCTCTCTTCCCCCCACAAATCCAGTTTGGTTTAGTGAGATTTTGTCCGGGAGGTAGGCAGCTACTCGACGAGCGATCATACTGGCGAAGATTTTTAAATCAATATTTAGTAAGGAGATCAGCCGGTAGCTGCTACACATTTCCCGGTCTTTCCCTTCTTTGTAGATTAGGGATATTTTTGCTTCTAAGGTTTGAGCCGGGAATCGACCTCCTTGCAATATGAAATTGTACATATTCAGCATGTGTGGTTGGAGAATCGAGGGGAAGGATCTGTAATAGGTACAGGGTAGTCCATCCGGTCCCGGCGCTTTGTTGGGGGGACACTTTGACAGGGCGGACCGGAGTTCTTCCAGACCAAAAGGCTTGCTTAACAGTAATTGCTGTTGTGGGGTAAAGCTCGGAAGATTTAGGCGGGATAAGTAATGTTTGATTTTTTGCCTTCTGGTTGCCTCTTCTGTTTTGGATTCCTCGGGGCGTAGGTTATATAGTTGTGCATAATAATGTAGAAACGTTGTTTCTATTTGGTTATAGTTAGTTGTGGATCGTCCCTCCGCAGTTTTGATGGAGTGTATGGAAGTGCGAGTTTGTCGTTTAATTCTAGAAATCATCAGTTTCGAGGCTTTGTTGCCTTGAACGTACATTTTAGTGCGCCATGAAGTGAGCCATTTTGCCGTTTGTAGGAATAGGATATCTTTAAGTTGACGCCTTTTAAGGGTTAGTTGCTCCATTATTGGGGGGGTGATTAATTTTTTGTGTTTTGTTTCTAGGTCGGAGATTTCCTCATATAGTAGATCAAGCTGTCTCTGTTGTTGTTTATGAATGTATGCTGTGATTGAAATAAATTCTCCTCTGACCACAGATTTGTGAGCTTCCCAAAGCGTCGGCATCGCAACCTCACCATTATCGTTTTGAGCAAAATATTGCTCCAATGTTTTGGTTATGCGAGAGTGGGTGGAGGGGTTGTCGAGCACCGATTCAGTGAGTTGCCACGATCTATAAACAGGGAAGGCCTTATGTAGTGTCAGTGTCATCGTTACGAAGGAGTGGTCCGAGAATATGTTAGGGTTAATTTTCGTTGATCTCACTTTGGCAAGAGTGTTTTTGGAGACAAAGAAGTAATCTAGTCTATGATAAGAGGCGTGTGGGTGTGAATAAAAGGTATAGTCACAGTCATCTGGGTGCATGTATCTCCACACATCCAGCAGTTGGAGCTCGCGGAGTTGGATTTTGATTTTATTAAGATCACCTTGTGAGTAAGTACTTTTCTTTGTTGTGGTATCTATTAGCGGGTTTAGTGCAATATTAAGATCTCCCCTACTATCAGTGCCTTCGCGGAAATCTCCTATTTTCCTCAAAGTCGAGCAGAGCCATTTCAGAAGTTTTTTGTTGGGAGCATATAGGCAACAAATTGTAACTAAGTTACCAGCCAGTAGACCTTTGAGGAAAATATAGCGGCCGTTAGTGTCAATTAGATGTTCTCGAGTTTGGAAAGGGATTCCCTTCTTTATAGCAATCGAAACCCCCCGTGACCGGGGCTGCGGTGATGTGGCATGGAACCAGGTATCATAGTGTGACCGGTCAAAGTTGGGCAATTTTTCAGGGGTAAAGTGAGTTTCCTGTATCAACAGCACATCTGCCGCATGTTTCTTAAGTAGGTCTAGAGTGTGCCTCCTCGGTATGGGGGAGTTTAGCCCCTTACTCCAAAACATCCTAACAGGCCAAGTTACATGTTAACATAGGAACTCTTCTTTGATATCACCTTCACAATTCTTGCATCCATTGAACTTGTGAGTTTCTGGAGAGTTTCTGCTTGTATTTCTTTGCATGATGTCACAATAGCCTCCCAGAGCTGCTGTTTTGATGTTAACTGCCTCCCACCCTCATAGATCTTTTGCTTGATTATACTCCAAAGGTTCTCCATAGGGTTGAGGTCAGGGGAAGATGGTGGCCACACCATGAGTTTATCTCCTTTTATGCCCATAGCAGCCAATGGCACAGAGGTATTCTTTGCAGCATGAGATGGTGCATTGCCATTCATAAAAATTATTTTGCTTCAAAAGTTTTTGCATTTTGTACCATGGAAGAAAGTTCTCAGTCAGAAACTTTGTATACTTTGCAGAGATCATTTTCACACCTTCAGGAACCTTAAAGGGGCCTACTAGCTGTTTCCCAATGATTCCGGCCCAAAACATGACTTCTCCACCTCCTTGCTGACGTCGCAGCCTTGTTGGGATATGGTGGCCATCCACCAACCATCCTCTACTCTATCCATCTGGACCATCCGGGGTTGCTCGCCACTCATCAGTAAACAAGACTGTTTGAAAATTAGTTTTCATGTATGTCTGGGCCCACTGCAACCATTTCTGCTTGTGAGCACTGTTTAGGGGGGGCCGAATAGCGGGTTTATGCACCACAGCAAGCCTTCGAAGGATCCTACACCTTGAGGTTCGAGGGACTCCAGAGGCACCAGCAGCTTCAAATATCTGTTTGCTGGTTTGTAAGGCCTTTATAGCAGCTACACTCTTAATCCTTAATCTACCTGGCAGAAACCTTCCTCATTCTGCCATTATCTGCACGAACACATCTATGCTCAGAATCGACCACAAATCACTTCACAGTACGAGGATCATCCTTACGTTTTCGGGCAATATCTAATGTTTTCATCCCTTGTCCAAGGCATTGCACTATTTGTTGCTTTTTGGCAGCAGAGAGATCCTTTTTCTTTCCCATGTTACTTGAAAACTGTGGCCTGCTCAATATTGTGGAACATCCAGTTTTCCTTTTATTGGGCTCGCCTGCCAAAGTAATTATCACAGGTATCTGAGACTGACTTCAGTGATCCAAAGAGCCCTGAGACACAATACCATCAATGGACCGAATGGACAAAGTGCTGGAGATCCGCTCTGCTGCAGAAACGACCGGACCCACGAGGTCTTTGGCAATCATGTAACTTTATTTTTCCTACGCGTTTCGGAGCATACCTTGCTCCTTCCTCAGGGATTACATACAGATTTAGATGTATGTAGTCCCTGAGGAAGGAGCAAGGTACCGTATATACTCGTGTATAAGCCGACCCCCCTACTTTTGCCCCCAAAACCTGGGAAAACCTATTGACTCGTGTATAAGCCGAGGGTGGACCCCAGCACAAGTATACAGCCCCCAGCAGTGTGGTATACAGCAGCCTCCCCAGTGGTAGTATACAGCAGCAGCCCCAGTGGTATATACAGCAGCAGCCGCAGTGGTAGTATACAGCAGCCCCAGAGGTATATACAGCAGCCCCAGTGGTAGTATACAGCAGCAGCCCCAGTGATATATACAGCAGCAGCCCCAGTGGTAGTATACAGCAGCCCCAGAGGTATATACAGCAGCTTCAGAGGTATATACAGCAGCCCCAGTGGTAGTATACAGCAGAAGCCCCAGTGGTATATACAGCAGCAGCCCCAGTGGTAGTATACAGCAGCCCCAGGGGTATATACAGCAGCCCCAGTGGTAGTGTACAGCAGCCCCAGTGGTAGTATACAGCAGCCCCAGTGGTAGTATACAGCAGCCCCAGAGGTATATACAGCAGCCCCAGTGGTAGTATACAGCAGCCCCAGTGGTAGTATACAGCAGTCCCAGTGGTAGTATACAGCGGCCCCAGAGGTATATACAGCAGCCCCAGTGGTAGTATACAGCAGCAGCCCCATTGGTAGTATGCAGCAGCAGCCCCAGTGGTATATACAGGCCCCCACCATCGGTATACAGGCCCCCCCCCTTACTGCCGCAATCCTGTAAAAGAATACATTAGTATACTTATCCCTGCCGCTGTCCCGCCACCGCTATCGCGCTCCTCCGGCTTCATCCAGCGTCTTCCGGCTTCCTCCTCTGGCGCGCCGACAATGACGTCATTGCCTGCGCCCACCGGAGGAAGCCGGAAGAAGCTGGATGAAGCCGGAGGAGCACGATGGCGGCGGACAGCGGCAGGGATAAGTATACTAATGTATTCTTTTACAGGATTGCGGCAGTAAGGGGGGGGGCCTGTATACTGATGGGGGGTGACTGTATACTGTATACAGTGTATACAGTATACAGTGACTCGCGTATAAGCCGAGAGGGGGACTTTTCAGCCCAATTTTTGGGCTGAAAAACTCGGCTTATACGCGAGTATATACGGTATGCTCCGAATTGCGTAGGAAAAATAAAGTTACATAATTGCTAAAGACCTCGTGGGTCCGGTCGTTTCTGCAGCAGCACGAATCACCAGTACATTGTCCATTCGGTCCAGTTCATGCAAAGTTGCACGTGAATGTGTGGATCCAGCAGCAGCTGGACATGCCCAGATACTGGTTGTGTGTCACACAACCTTTTCAGGAGAGCACTTTTCTAAAGGATTTTGCAACCCTTTTTATCAAAGATAAGACCCTATGCTCCTTTGTCTCTCACTATTATAGACAATACCATCAACGGGTTTCATTGAAAAAAAAAACCCTATGACACTTAAAACCAATTTGCAAAATAATTTGGAACATGGTTTATATGGCAAAATGTAAAAACTGTGATTCTGACATGTAATATGTCTTTTGTACTGCATTTTTATGTTATGCTTGTTTTACTTTGAAATTAACAAAGATTGAACGATAAGAAAGTGGATAACATACTGTTGGGTCTCCAATTTTTGGCGTCACTTCTTGTGAAATAATTTAGTGCTACCCCCAAAATGGGGTCACTTGTAGGGTTTTTTTGCTGTTTAGGTACTTATAGAGGTCCGGGTACTGCAAGATGGTGCCCGTCATCTATTTCAGACATTTGCTTTACGAGGTTTCTGACCAAATGTGGGTATCGGTGTATTGAGAAGAAACGGGGTAACACATTTTTGGCATCCAATATGTCATGCTATCCCTTTTAAAAGTGAATAAATTGAGGCTAAAGCAACTTTTTTAGGTAAAATATAAATGTACATTGTTTTTCATTCCACTTTGCATTAATTCCTGTGAAGTGTTAATAATCTTCTTGAATGTGGTTTTGAGCAGTCTGAGGGGTGCAATTTTTAAAATTGTCTCACATTTGAGTATTTTCTGTCACATAGGTCCCTCAGGGTACCGTTACACGTCGCAACATTGCATGCAATTTCACTTGCAATTTGCTGGTTGCAGTGAAATAATGGACACATTGTTCTATCTTGTTGCTGTGTACAAATGGAACAATGTGTCCATGATTTCACTGCAACCAGCAAATTGCAAGTGAAATTGCATGCAATGTTGCGACGTGTAATGGTACCCTCAAAGTCACTTCAAATGTCATGTGGTCCCTAAAAAAATGGTTTTGTAAATTTTGATGTAAAAATGAGGAATTGCTGAAAAATTTTAACCCTTCTAACTTCCTAACAAAAAAAAATTTGCTTCCAAAATTGTACTGATGTAAAGTAGACATGTGGAAAATGTTATCAGCCCTCTGCGCGATTTTTCCTGTTTTCATTTATCCCTCCTCTTCTTCCACGAACCATAACATTTTTTTTTTCTGTCAATATAGACATATGAAGGCTTGTGTTTTGTGGGACATATTGTATTTTCAGATGAAATAATTTATTTTACAATATAGTGTACAGGAAAATCAGAAAAAAATTCCAAGTGTGGAGAAATTGAAAAAAAAAAGGTGCAATTACAAGTTTTTTGGGTTTTTTATTCACCATATTCACTATATGTTGAAACTGACATGTCGGTATGATGCCTTGGCTTGGTACGAGTTCTTATATACCAAATATGTATACATTTACTGTTACCTAAGTGGTGAAAAAAAATTCAGAAATTTTTAAAGTAAAAGGTATTTTTTGCATCTTGAGCTGATGTTTCTAATTATACAATTCTTGGGTAGATGCTATTGCCCGTTATTGCATTATATTGTAATGTTGCGGTGACCAAAAAAATTTAATTTTGGTGTTTGGCCTTTTTGCTTCCATTACGTAGTTTACAGATAAGATTAATTGATTTCTGAACGTGGTGATACCAAATGTGTGTGTTTTTTTGATAGTTTTATTTTCAATGGCGCAAAAGGGGGGTTATTTGAACTTTTATGGTTTTTTTTATAATTTTAAAAACCTTATTTTTTTTTCTATTATTTTACTTGGCCCACTAGAGGGTCTCAGTGCTGCACACTGTGATCGCTTCTCTTGTCTTCAGATGAGCTGCTGCTCATCTAACGACAGGAGAAATTATTACTCCCTGCCAATGATGTCACTGGGACAGTGAATCCGGACAGTAAATCAGGACAGCTTCTGTGGTCACCACAGTACGTCGTTGCATGCGAACATGTGCAACAGCCTTGATCTACCACATCCATCTTTTAAAAGGTGGTTAACCAATAAGATTGCAGTAGAGTCGCCCAATCCGCGCCGTTGGGCGTGGCAGCACAAAAGGCCAAAATACAATTGGATGATGCTAGCGCCGTGTAATTGGCTGCTTCCGACATAAAAATGGCTCATGCCCGACCAATGTCGTGTTTGCAGCACAGAGTCATTGAGTAAGTATTAACATGAGCACATGTTTCTGTATATGTGTCTGTCTTAAGTGCATTGTGTAAAATGTACAACGCCTCTACGGTGTTGTATTCACCACCAGCAGCTTCTGGCCCATTTTGGATATGTAAACAGTTCCTGTGGCCTTTATGCTCCATATTATGAAGTGTGTGGCAGGTGTAAATATGCTGTTTTGTGCGTCATCACTGAGCATCCATTTTGTGTCTTTAACCCTGCCTTCACCACAACAGTGTGGCCATGTGGTAATGTGCGCTATATACCAAGACCATGCAATGTAGTCCCAATAGTTGACGACACACATTGGATGCTCAAAGATTCCAGGCCATGCAGCTTTGTTGAGTCATCATATGTCATTTATATGTACACACAAAGGCATCTGCAAGCATGACCCTCTGGTGATGGGTAATGTACTTTCCTGAATTAATTCTGATTTTATGACCGTCACCTTGCTTTGCTGAAATACATAATGAGTGATGCCATCCCTGGGAGCCATATTCTTGTTCTAGTGCCTTTTGGTATGTACATTATTAGAAGGGTGTACATGAGGAATAGGATGGGTTAACATATGTGATGTAGCTGTTATGTTCACAGTCACACTGTAGTGGGTGGAGGCAGCAAGGATGCAAATATTAGTATGGTGGTTAATGTTACAGGCAAACCATGTAATAGTGTATTGGAGGGGTATGACAGGACTATGTAGAAGTGGTGTTTGCTGTTATTTTGTGTTGCATTGCCTCCATGTGCTCATACTATATTGTTTGCATTCACATTCACAGAGCCTTGGTAACAGACATTTGACGTCATGCATCGTGCAGAGATGGCAGTAGTGGCTGTGGCCATAGTGGAGGATGCCTTGTTGACAGATGAGAGAAATGAGAGACTGCGGAGGTGTAGACGACGGCGTATGTGGGCTCGGGATTGGCTCCTTCAAAGGCGCTACCTGAGTCACATGGGCCTGGTCCGTCAGCTGGAGGACACAAATCCGCAGGACTTTAGAAACTATCTCCGGATGTCCGAAGACTCTTTGAAATTCCTCTTGGAACTGGTTACACCACATATTGCTCATGAGGACACTGTGATGCGTCAAGCTGTGCGACCAGCGGAGCGGTTGGCTGTGACTCTGCGATTCCTGGTAACAGGGCGCTCGATGACTGACCTACAGTATTCTGCAGCAGTGTCGCGTCCACTGTTGAGCCACCTAATCCCTGAGATGTGTGAGGTGATTGTGAGGTGTCTGCTGCCATCCTATATGCGGTTTCCCACAACCCCCACAGAATGGTTGGAAGTTGCCACTGGCTTCCAGGAGAGGTGTCAATTCCCAAACTGCAGTGGGGCATTGGATGGCAAGCATGTGAGGATCACACTACCCCCCCAACAGCAGGTCATATTATTATAACCATAAAGGGTATTTCAGTGTGGTCCTCATGGCCCTCATCAATGCCAACTATGAGTTCCTCCTCGTGGATGTGAGGAAGAACGGGTGTGTGTCTGATGGGAGGGTTTTGGCACACACCTCCTTTGGTCATGACCTTCGGAGCAACCGCCTGAACTTATGATGACACCACTGAACATCTTAACTTTGAGTTTGTGGGGGATGAAATTAAATTGTCACAAACGTGTGTGACAATTTAATTTCTAACTGAGAACAGTAGTACATAGCATTAGGCTGTGGTCAGAAGTGTGACAGTACAATGTAATTTAAAGGTAACTACACCATTGTGTGCACATGTACAGTGCACAGGTTTAGAGGTTGCCCACACACAGTATGCTGTCTGTAGGTTTCCCTGTCCAGATAGATGCATGTAGACATGGGTATGTGTACATAAACAAGGACACTTGCATTGTGTGCTATTTTCAGATTTGTATGTATCTATACACACATACATACATGCACACACATAGTTCATTCATGCTACGTAATGTGAATACACATTTACATACTTGTGTGTAGCTTACCTACTTCAACAGACAAAGTACACAATGACCATATATATTTGCTGCGAACACTGCAGTACACTAGCTTTCCTGTCTGGCAGTTTGGCAACGCCATGGTGTGTTGCTGGAGCTACTACACATGACAAATGACATCAGTAGCGAGATTATAGAATGGGCAATTGTATCCATATCGCCACCATGTTGTCTGAGATAGCTGACCAATGGTAACGCAGTTTCACTGTCCAATCCGAGTGGTGTGGGCGCAGTATAGCAAACTCAGGTACGCCTATGTCCTAGGCTGTGTCAAACAGGACGCCCACATTGCTGATGTGGTTGTGCTGTGTAACGCTGCAACTACGATCGCCAACATCGCCTATGCAATTTGTCAGGCGATTTCCGGGACACCGGATCGTCGGAGGTTGCACGTGCGATTGCTACGTGTAACATCTCCTATGCAATCTTGGCAAAGTGCCAAACACGTGCGCGCTCCCGTGAAGTTGCAGGTGATATCGCAGCGATGTTGCGACGTGTACCGGTACATTAAGGGTACCGTCACACCTGGAGACATTGCCGGCGATTTCAAAGGCGACGCTGAGGCGTGGCCTGTCGCCGGCGACATCGCCAATGCGTCGCCCAATGTAAGTGGGCGAGGGCGACACATCCGAGTGGTCGCCTGGTTTCACATCAGAGCTCTGAAACCAGGCGACTATTCTTGGGTGATGTGTGCTGATCGCCCTGTGTAACATCTCATGAGCGATGTCAAGAGCGACAGCACCCATCGCGTAAACCATTCCTATAGGCGTTTCTAGGCGTATTTACTTCTTCTGGCGGTCTGCGTGGATTGGTGGCAGCTCGAGCGTTACGATTGGTCGTCTTGTTTCTCGGCGCCATATTTGATGATGTGTGCGTCCAAAGGCTTTATTACCCAGAAGCGTACATACTGTACAGTAGCGCATTGCTGTGGCCTCTATGTTTGCGGCTGTGTGTGTTCAAAGTGCAGACATGTGCGACGGGCAACAATGTGTGTTAACATCAATGCAATTACATGACAACTAATGTGTGCATCAGAGCGCTGTAGTGGCAGCCTTCCTGTTTAAAGTATATGACGCACAAGCATACAGTGAATCCTGTGGCTTTTGCGCCTCTGGGCCCCCGTCAACATGTGACATCTCTCCCGTGCGTTCATTCGCCATAACGTTGTCAATCTTTTGGCGCCGCCTTCCTGGTGCTTTCCTTCCCTGCAGAATAGTAAAATGGCGGCACCCAGGCGAGCTGCAGTGTGGGGGGAGCCTGAGCTCCTTATCCTTGTGGATGTATGTGACACCAGGGATTACTGTTGTCACGAGCAGCACACCCATCCGCGCCTCCACAAGCAGGCTGTCCTGCTGAGGGTGAAGAGGCGGCTGGAGACGAGGTTGGGTGTTGTGCACACACCAAAGCAGATCTGCAAGAAGATTGCAGATCTTAAACACAAGACGCCTGGACGCATCACCCAACTGCATGACAGGATTGCCCAGATGAGTGGTGAGTATTTAGCATGACAAAATACACATACCCTTCTGTGTAAACAAACATATATGAAGGCCAGCACATGCCACTGTACACCCCAAAATATATAGGGACAATGTATGTGAGAGCTTCTTCATGACTCTGAAGCTGCAGGATCATCTTCCTGCTTCATCCACATACACCCTATATTCCCCTCTAACCTATATGTCTACTTTACCTAGCCACATATTGTCATATGTGTACCCTACCCACATATGATATAATGTTTGCCTATCCTGGCCTTCTTTCAATCGCACTCAACCTGACCTAATGAACTTCAAACAGCACTGTTTAATAAGTCCCCACATATCTGGCCATGTTGTTATTGTGATTAAGTATGTTGTTGCCTCAACAGGTAGGGGCAGAATGGCTGAGCATCCCCCAACCCCCAATGTAGGAGCACCACAGAGCCAACCAGGGTCACCAGGCCAACCACCGGAAGGAACGCCAGCTGCCTCACCAACAGAGGAATTGCCAGCCCCAGAGAATAATGGGCAAACACCCCCGACACCACCACATCTCCAAGGGCCAACATCACCCCACAGTCCTAGACCATCAGGCTCGGAAGGGACACCAAGGGCTGCACCAACCCCACCCTTGGAAGGAGAGATATCGAGTGGTGGGAGTACAGCACAGTGGTCCCCTGAGGACCCCACAAACGGGCAAGAAGGTGTGTGTAATGTCATTATTACTTATATATACTGTGCACTATATCTGAATTTCTTGTGTTTTTGCCGTTACTTGGAATGTAGTAACAAATACACATATGCTGATCTCATTACAGATGACACAAGCCGTGCGGTGGATTGGGCAATAAGCCCCTCACCATCCCCACCCCCCCAAATTGTGGGTCCACAGCCCCCTGGTAAGTGCAAGCACTTCTAAGAAAACACACCTGCTATGTGTCCTAAACATGTTGCTGATGTTGATGTTATGTATACTCTATAGGTGGCCCATCCCTGCAGGACCTGGAGGCGGCCCATGAGGAAGCGGCTTTGAAGCTGTCCCAATTAGCCAATCTGATTGAGCAATACAAGCGTGCCCATCCCAGCTCTGCCCCTCAAGAAGGCCAGCCTCTAAATACTCACGTTTGAAGTTTGATTGTTACATTTTACCCTAGTTTATGGCATTTTGATACTGACTTCTAGAATTAATGGGCCATGTTGGTCCGGTGTTTTAAATAAAAATACTGTTTTTAAAACCATGAACCCTTGCTAAGTTTTTTTGTGAATGTATGTATATGTTTAATATTTGTTACCCCTGTAAACGGGGTTTTACCCCATACCATTATTACGTAAGAAAGGTTGACATAATACCACAAGTACATTTTTTGTGTCCTCAAATGTGTTTATTTGTCCCAGGAAAGAGATGCATGTCCCAGTATGGTGTTCCCAAAGTTGTATGGTGACATAATGTTTGATTTATAGGGGTACATAAGCACTGGGGACATATGTACAGCACCCAGGAACAGGACTTTGTGGTGACACTGTATGGTGCCTGTGTGTATTGTCCTCCATATACATGTATTTCATTACACATATTCTGTACACACACACGGACAAGGAAATGTTAGGTGAACAATACATATGTCACACCTAACTGCAAACACACAAATATCTGTGCACACACATACTTGGTAAAGGCTCCACTATTCTCCTTACCAACAAAGCAAGAGTGATCTTATTAGCCAACGCAGTAGCACAACACACATTACAAAAAAGCGCCATACGGATTCACTGTACAATTACTCGACATGCGAACACCGTGTTTTGCCTTGTTGGCCACGCCAATGCGTCTAGCAATAATCCGCGACACATCACACGAGAGTTGACTAAGTACCGAGCCAATACGCACATGCATGCTTACATTTAACGTTATTATATTAATATAATTATTATACATTTAACGATGTGGCGCGGCGAACAAGGACACATTAATAATAATTGGTGTTTGTTTGCAACCAATCACACATCTTCAAGTCATCACACAACATAATGTTAACGCCGATCTCCGAGACGCGGGACAAAACAACACCCACATCGCTAATGTGGTTGCTCTGTGTGACGCGGATGCGGCCACCACTGACTTGATCCCCCGTCAGCCTTGGGCGACGCTCAGGCAATTTCCGGTCAGGTCATCGCCTGAGTTGTCGCCCCGTGTAAATAGGAGACGGCGACCTTGGGCGACACGCAAAAACGGGTGCGCGCACGTGCGTCGCCTGTGAAATCGCCGGCGATGTCTCCAGGTGTGACGGTACCCTAATGGTACCTTTACACACGGCAACATTTCTAGGGTGTCAACAGGTAATTTACTGGCTGCAGTGAAATCATGGAGACAAGGTTCTATCTTGTTGCTGTGTACAAATGGAATAATCTCTCCATGATTTCACTGCAGCCAGTAAGTTACCTGTTGACACCCTAGAAATGTTGCTGCGTGTAAAGGTACCATTAGGGTTAAAGGAGGTTTCCCTTACACAAAGTTAATTTCAAAGTAAATTTTAATCAATAGAACTTGGAATAATAATTTCCGCAATTGGAAGTGACCGCTGACGCCACCCTTTAGTCTAGAAGGATCTTACCTTTCCAGGGAGCCTGAAGGATAAAAGATGACTGTGGTGAGGCAATAGCTGTAAAGTACACTATATATTTATTTTGTACTTATGACTTTTGATATGTCCAGTAGTAGTGGGGGATTATATAAGGGTGTATCCTCACGATCAGGAAACGCAGCGTTTTGGATGCAGCGTCATTGCACTGCGTTCAAAACGCTGCGTCGTACAGTACTAGCATAGTGGATGGGATTTCAAGAAATCCCATCCTCACTATGCGTAACCCGCCCGGAGTGTCTTTGGAGCTGCGATGCGGGTTGCCGGAGTATGCGCCTCCGCAGCATATTCATTTCATGCTGCGGAGTCGGAAGCGGCTCCCATCGGGTGATTGCAGGGAGAAGCCGCCATGCACCCGCCGCACACGGTGAGTACAGGGCGGCTGCGGTCTCCCTGCGGCCACCCGCGGCTTCTCTCAAGTCCAGAGAAGCTGCATCCAACACGCAGCTCCACCGGACCGTGTGCACGCACCCTAAGAAATATTTCTCTCTCAATGGAGATTTTTTTTTCATTTACATCACTTTTATTTTTCTTTGCATGGTTGAATAGTTTCCCATTGAGCATAAACTGTATTGTAAATTGGTCTACAATGAAACAGGTTTTGTGTTTGTTAAAGATTGTATAAAGAAGGGAGCATAGGTTATTAGTTTGCTGTACAGACAAATTGGAGAAATAAAGAATTCTGTCAGCAGTCTTGACCCTGGAAAACTACCAACAGAGCTTGATAGAAGACTTATACAGCTGGCTAAACATGCCTTTCTGTATTATTATACAGTTGTGGCCAAAAGTATTGACACCCCTGCAATTCTGTATATGCCCCCCAAAGTCATTTCAAAACTGAATAGATGCCTAAAAAATATGTTTTGTAAACTTTCTTGGAAAAAAAATAAAATACTGATGTTACAGTTTTAAACCTTTTAAAACATGTTTTAAAACAGTTGTAAAACAAGCTTTTAAATAGGCAATGAAATGTTTTTCATTACAGAAACAATCAGCTGTAATGTCTGTATGCTCTCTTACTTCCTCCCCTGCCCCGGAGCTGTGGTATATCCGATCTGTTCCTGCAAGGTCGAACATATACAGTGTTGGCCAAAAGTATTGACACCCCTGCAATTCTGTCAGATAATACTCAGTTTCTTCCTGAAAATGATTGCAATCACAAATTCTTTGGTATTATTATCTTCATTTAATTTGTCTTCAATGAAAAAACACAAAAGACAGTGAAGCAAAAATCAAAACATTGATCATTTCACACAAAACTCTAAAAATGGGCCAGACAAAAGTATTGGCACCCTGAGCCTAATACTTGGTTGCACAACCTTTAGCCAAAAAAACTGCGATCAACCGCGTCCGGTAACCATCAATGAGTTTCTTACAATGCTCTGCTGGAATTTAGACCATTCTTCTTTGGCAAACTGCTCCAGGTCCCTGATATTTGAAGGGTGCCTTCTCCAAACTGTCCTTTTTACATCCGTCATTTTTGATTGTAGGGACCGTGTTCTTTTCTTTGAATGCCTCTTTTTTTCTCCTGTAAATGTCGATGCCTTTGACCAAAAAGCTCTACTTTTGTCTCATCTCACCAAGAGAACATTCTTCCAAAACATTTTAGGCTTCCTCAGGTAAGTTTTGGCAAACTCCAGCCTGGCTTTTTTATGTCTCTGGGTAAGAAGTGGGGTCTTCCTGGGTATCCTACCATACACTCCCTTTTCATTCAGACACCGACGGATAGTATGGGTTGACACTGTTGTACCCTCGGACTGCAGGGCAGCGTGAACTTATTTGGGTGTTAGTCGAGGTTCTTTAGCCACCATCCGCACAATCTTGCGTTGAAATCTCTCGTCAATTTTTCTTTTCCGTCCATATCTAGGGAGGTTAGCCACAGTGCCATGGGCTTTAAACTTCTTGATGACACTGCGCACGGTAGACACAGGAACATTCAGGTCTTTGGACTTGTAGCCTTGAGATTGCTCATGCTTCCTCACAATTTGGTTTCTCAAGTCCTCAGACAGTTCTTTGGTCTTCTTTCTTTTCTCCATGCTCAATATGGTACACACAAGGACACAGGACAGAGATGAGTCAACTTTAATCCATGTCAACTGGCTGCAAGTGTGATTTAGTTATTGCCAACACCTGTTAGGTGCCAAGGGTAAGTTACAGGTGCTGTTAATTACACAAATTAGAGAAGCATCACATGATTTTTCTAACAGTGCCAATACTTTTGTCCACCCCCTTTTTTATGTTTGGTGTGGAATTATATCCAATTTGGCATTAGGACAATTCTTTTTGTGTTTTTTCATTGAAGACAAATTAAATGAAGATAATAATACCAAATAATTTGTGATAGCAATCATTTTCAGTAAGAAACTGAGTATTATCTGACTGAATTACAAGGGTGTCAATACTTTTGGCCACAACTGTAGCAGTACCATGAATGAGGAATTGTAGTTTTAAGCATGTATTTCTCTCCTGAAAGTGACTGGAAGGTGGTCCCCTTATTCTGAATTGGTCTTGTTTCTATGCATTATTTGCTCTGTTACTCACCTGGTCTTGACACCAGCTCTTTTTTTTATTCGCACCAGTTTTGTTCCTGTAAATCCATGCTAGGTTTCTGATGTGATTTTACAACTACTTTTGACATAATCACCCATGGCCATTTAACTATGTTCTGTCTGAGTATTCAGCAAGCTTTGCATTCAGTTACAGAGGTATTTCTTGAGTTTACCTCACATACATTATTCTTATGTGGCTAAATTATCTTATTCAGCAATCTTCTGCTTGTTTATGATATTTCTGCACTTCTTGACTCAAACCTGTGGTTTGCCCTTTCATAACTTCTTCCTGCGGTTAACCATTTGTCTGTTGATTGCCTACATCTTTGCCCTTCATCATCTGACTGCTGATAGTATACAACACTGCTATTAACCCCTTCCCAACCTTTGATGTACCTGTTCGTCATGTCGGGATCGCTGAAAAATCACTGGAGCTACAGGAAGGAGGAGACCTCAGCTTGACCACAGGCTTTGCTCCCCCACACCTGTGATCGCTGTGATTGGCTGTTCAACTCTGAACAGCCAATCACAGCAAATGTAATGTTTCACCAATTAAATTTGGAGAAATATTGCAATCCAGCCACAGTCGGTACTGCAATAGTACCAACTATTCGCTGGAGCTAGGTGACCTCTGTGTCATTTCCTCATCTGGCTGGAGCTAGTGTCCATGTAATGCTATTTTTCAGATCAGATGTAGAGGGGGGCGGTGTGACCTGTCGCTGCCCTCCCTTCTCACCCTCATCCCGTCTGTGGAGGTGGAAGAGAGAGGGCAGCTTCACAAGCCCTCCGATCAGCGTCGATGCCCTTTGACCACCCCTCCTGACCTCCGATCACCCCCCGCCCTTTGATTACCCCTCTTGTCCTCCGATCACCCTCCCACTCACTGATCACCCCTCCTGCTTCCAATCATCCCCTGCCCTCCTATCATTCTCCCTGCCCTCCAATCACTCCCCTACCCACAGATCACCCCCCTGCTTGCCCTCTAATTACCCCTCCTGCCCTCCGATCACCCTTCACCCTCAGATCACACTCACTGCCCTCCGATCACTGCCCTCTGATCTTCCCCTGCCCTCCGATCACCCCCCCTGCCCTCTAATTACCCCATCTGCCCTCTGATCACCCCCCCACCCTCTGATCACCCATCCTGCCCTCAGATCACCCCCCTGCCCTCAGATCACCCCCTGCCCTCCAATCACCCCCTGCCCTCCGATCACCGCTCGCACTATAATCACCCCTCGCACTCCAATCACCCCCGCCCTGCGATCACCCCCTGCCCTGCAATCACTCTCTGCCCTGCAATCACCCCCTGTGATCACCCCCCTGCCCTGTGATCACTCCCTTAACCTGCGATCAACCCCCGCCCCACTCCTGGGTGATCCCTTTCCCTGCATTGCAGCTGTCTTCTCTTCCTTGGTGATCCTCCTGCCCGACAGCCCCCTCCTGCCCCCAGTGCCTGACAGCCCCCTCCTCACACACACTACACTATACACGAACCTGAAGTACACTACACCACACACCAAGCTAATGTACACTACACCACACACCAACCTGATGTACACTACACCACACACACACACCAACCTGACATACACTACACCACACACACATGAACCTGATGTACACTACACCACATACGAACCTGATGTACACTACACGACACACCAACCTGACATACACCACACACAAATTTGATGTACACCACACACGAATCTGACGTACACTACACCACACATACCAATCTGACATATAATACACCACACCACACACCAACCTGACGTACACTACACCACACCAAACACTAACCTGACATACACTACACGCCACACACCAACCTGACGTGCACTACACCACACACACACCCACCAACCTAACGTACATTTCACCACACGACACACTAACCTGAAGTACACTACTCCACACCACACACCAACCAGATGTACTCTACACCACACACACCAACCTGACGTGCACTACAGCACACAACCACCAACCAGATGTACACAACATCACACACACACCAACCTGATGTGCACTACACCACAGACACACAAACCTGACGTATACTACACCACACACACATTAGGTCCCCGCTCAAAAACATCACTCCTGCCCTTCCAGTTTTCCCACTACATATGGGGTATCCATATACTCAGGACAAATTGCCCATTTTATCCTGTTGCCCCTGTGAAAATAAAAAAAAATGAACCTAAAAGAAAATTTTTATGAAAAAAAAAATTACTCTTTTCAATTTCACGGCTCAATGTATGAAGCACTTGGGGGTTCAAAATGCTCACTACACATCTAGATAAATTTCTTGGGGGGTCTAGCTTCCAAAATAGGGTCACTTGTGGGAGATTTCCACTGTTTAGGCACATCAGGGGCTCTATAAACACAACATGGTTTTCGCTAACAAATGCAGCTATTTTTCCTTTCAAATAGTCAAATGTTGCTCCTTACCTTCTGAGACATGTCGTACGTCCAAAAAGTGTTTTTTGACCACATATGGAGTATCACTGTATTGCACAACAAATTTTAGGGTCTGTTTTCTCCTGTTACCCTTGTAAAAATTCAATATATGAGGCTAAAATAACATTTTTGTTGGAAAAAGTAAAATTTTTATTGTTTTCTTTCACATTGCTTTAGTTCCTGTCAAGCACCTGAAGGGTAAATAATCTTCTTGAACGTTGTTTTGAGTAGCTTGAGGGCTGCAGTTTTTAGAATGATGTCACTTTTGGGTGTTTTCTGTCCCCTCAAAGTCACTTCAAATGTGATGTGTTCACTAAAAAAATAGTTTTGTAAATTTTGTGGAAAAATGAGAAACTGCTGATAAACTTTGAACCCTTATAACTAGAGATGAGCGGTGTTCGATTCGAATTGTTCGCCAATCTCAAATTCGGGCTGTTTTGGGCGGTGTTCGAGTCATTCAACGAATTAGGACAATTAACTTGAAATTTGGCAGGTCGAGGTTATGTTCAATAACGCTTCGATCACCAAAAGCTTAACCCTAACCCTAACCATGTTAATGAATGTTAATATCCAGTTTCTGTGTATATGTGTGGGGGGGTTAACACATCAGTAATAATTGTGATCTCCATTTTTTTTTCTCCAAACTGCAGATACAGTGGGGCGGTGCAGGCTATCATCCAAACACACACACACACACACACACATACACACACACACAGCAAAGTGCATTTTTTGCATACAAGCAAGGTCAGGCATCATTGGCTGTGTAAGTCACATGTCCTAGCCCTATAGGTACCGTCACACAGGGACATATCGCCGGCGATATTGCCGGGGATCGCGGGAGCGCGCATCCCTGACAACATCGCCGGTGAGATGTCACACTGAGCAACTTACCGGCGATGTCGCCGGCTAGTTGCCGCGGCTATCGCTCGCTGGGTTACCCAGCAAGCGATCACTCGCAATGTTGCATATAGGCGGAATCGCCCGCAACATTGCAGGTTGCCGCGTTACACAGGGCGATCAGGCATGATCGCCTGACCAACATCGCCAGGTTTCCCAACATTGTTGGGAAACCTGGCGATGTGACTCAGGCGATTCATCGCCTGATTATCGCCCTGTCACACGAGGCAACTCGCCGGCGATGTCGCCGCAACCTGGCCACGCCCCTCAGTTGCCGGCAACATCGCCGGCGATATGTCCCTGTGTGACGGTACCTTATAAGACCCAGCCATTTTCCCCATCGCCACCATTTGCTCATTGCTGTAGCTCTGTGTCAGACTACACTGCTACTGCTGCTGTGGGCGATATAAAGTGAAATCAAGCAATTGTCTTCTGATTCAGCTAGTGAGCGAATACAAAGGTAGATAGGTTTAGGGAGTAGGGACTGGAGGGAGGGTGCGAATTTTAGTAGTATCAGCCCTTTTGAGGGCTGCTTCATAGGAGTAGGGATTAGGGACTAGAGACTAGTAGCCTAGCAGCCCTTTTTCAGGTCTACTTCATAGAAGCAGGGATTAGTTTTAATTTCAGGTCCTTTTTAGGGCTAGGTTAGAGCAGTCCCTATTAGTTTTTGCCAGGCAGGTGTGTTGTAGTGCTCTGCAATTGTTTTTCACAGCATCTAGCCACATCTAGCTCTGTGAATCCTTTAGGGCAGGTAGTGTAGCACTGCTGTGAAGAAAGCTACACCACCTGCCTTAGTCGGCATTTTTTGGCTGCAGCTAGTCCAGGCAATTTGTTTGGGCTAGTACTGTAGCAGTGTCACTTACACAGTGGTGTAGCCCACTTGTGAAAGAAGCTACACCGCCTGTGTAGTTGGTACTAATTTTTACCTACACCTTGCCCAGGTCTCACTTCAGGTCAAGTAGCAGTGCCACAAAAAGAAGTAGTGTAGGCCACTTCTAATACAAACAACTACACCACCTGTTCGGTTCCTACTAATTTTTAACTGCACCTTGCCCAGGTCTCACTTCAGGTCAAGTAGAAGTGCCACAAAAGAAGTAGTGCAGGCCACTTCTAATACAAACAACTACACCGCCTGTGTAGTTAGTTACTTCTAATTTTTTAACTGCACCTTGCCCAGGTCTCACTTCGGGTCAAGTAGCAGTGCCACAAAAAGAAGTAGTGTAGGCCACTTCTAATACAAACAACTACACCGCCCATGTAGTTAGTTACTTCTAATTTTTAACTGCACCTTGCCCAGGTCTCACTTCGGGTCAAGTAGCAGTGCCACAAAAAGAAGTAGTGTAGGCCACTTCTAATACAAACAACCACACCGCCTGTGTGGTTCCTACTAATTTTTAACGGCACCTTGCCCGGGTCTCACTTCGGGTCAAGTAGTAGATTTACATCCAGCTTTTTGTTGTCCAACAACTGTACAGTTACTAATTTTGTCACATACAAAATGAGTGGCAAAAGGCCTGCTGCTGGTGGGAATGGGAGTAGGCGTGGTGGAAAGGGAAAAAGGTTTGTGTCAGTGGGGTAGATGCTAAAGCTACATTAACATCTGCTGAAGAAAGACAATCTTCCAGGCAAAGTAAGATGTCAACTTCTTTATGTGGCCAATCGGATATGATCCCTTTCTTATAGACACGAGCATCGGTACCACTTGTAAATGAGGCACAAAAACAGCAGGTGCTTGAATGGATCGCAACTGCTCCATCAAGTGGTCTCTCCTCCACCTCAACTACTACATCACAAACCCTCCAGTCATCTGAGGTGTCATCCCAATCGCACTTGATTCCTCCAAGCTCCCAAGTCTCCAGCCGCCCTACTGAGTCTGGGGTAACACACATGGTTGAGTCTGCAGAGCTGTTCAGGCACACAATAGGCTGGGAATCAGAAGTCTGTTCCAAAGCTGCAGTGAGTTCAGACGAGTTAATGATCTGCCCTGATGCCCAGAAGCTTTGTGAGTCCGATCCAGGCCCAGATGAAGAAGGTTCTGACCTTCATGTAGACCCTCATTCCCTAACAGTAACTACTCTTGCTGGACACAAGGAGGATGATACTGATGAGACTCAGATACCGGATTGGATTGACAAATTAAGTTTTCGGTCAAAGCAGGAAGAGGTTGTCTCTGAGGAGGACGAGGGGTGTGAGAACACAGAGGATGATGATGAGGATGGAGATCCCACTTACTGTCAACCCACAGTAAGCCAGTTGATGAGGTCAGCACAGGAGGTGGAGGAGGATGCTACTGACGACGAGGTTAGGTTGTGCCTTCCTGGACATAGATGGAATACTGAAAGCACGTTAACAACTGCATCTGCAGCCACAACTCTGTCTCTGAGCACAAGTCGTGGTGCCTCTGCAGCTCGCATGGGCTCTAAGCCTTGCCTAGCCTGGGCCTTCTTTGACATCGCCAAGGATCTCCCAACTCATGTCATCTGCAAGATTTGTCACCAATCTCTGAGTAGAGGCCAAAAACTCAATAGCTTGAGTACATCATGTATGAACTGCCACATGGACATGAAGCACAAGTCGCAGTGGGACACTCACCGTGCTAGAATGTGGGTTAGCAGGGCGGGCCTACCATCATCTGCCCCATCAAGTGCATCCGTGTCCTCTTCATTGTCTGTGACTGTGGGGACAGCTGTCACACATGCTTTTGGACGTAGACCTTCCCCCTCTTTACCCGCAACAGGCAGTGTGATTGGCAGGTCGTCACTTGGTTTTCAAGTGGACAATGCTGCTGGTGTTGAGCTCTCTCAGACATCGAGAGCACCACCTTTGGATGAAGGCAACATTACATCTTCGCCTGCACCTTCCTCCCTGACCTGCAGTTTGCCGGGGACACCCTACTCAACCCCATCTCAGCACAATAGCCAGCCCTTCGTCCCTCAGATGTGGACAAGTAAAAGGCCATTTCCTCCTAGCCATGAGAAAGCTAAGCGCTTGAATTTCACCATCTGGAAACTGTTGGCTTCAGAAATGTTGCCTTTCCGCCTGTTGAACACAGAGGATTTTCGAGACCTTATGTCCGTCGCAGTGCCCCAGTACCAGATGCCCAGTTGCCACTACTTCTCCAAGAAAGGTGTGCCAGCGCTACACCAGCATGTCGCAGACAATATCACTGCTTCCTTGAGAAACTCTGTGTGTGACAAGGTGCATTTCACCACAGACACTTGGACCAGTAAGCATGGACAGGGCGTTACATGTCGCTGCCTGGGCACTGGGTAACTATGGTGAGAGCTGGAGAAGGGTCTGCTGTCCAAGTCTTGCCGTCCCCACGAGTTGTGCGTCAATCATGTGTAGGTAGGAGTTCCTCCACTGCTTCTGCCTCCTCAACCTTGTCTCGATCCTCCACCTCTGCCCAAAGCCTGTCTGGTAATGCCACCCACGTTGTAACTGCAGAGAAGGAATCCTGCACACCTCCCAACTATGCTGGCAGCAGGGCTCAATGCCATCAGGCGATCTTTACCCTCAAATGCCTGGGAAACGTAAGTCACATAGCTGAGGAGTTGTGGTCAGCTCTGGCGACTGAGTTTCAGCAATGGTTGTCTCAACTCAACCTGCCATCAGGCGATCTTTACCCTCAAATGCCTGGGAAACGTAAGTCACATAGCTGAGGAGTTGTGGTCAGCTCTGGCGACTGAGTTTCAGCAATGGTTGTCTCAACTCAACCTGCAGCCAGGGAAGGCCGTGTGTGACAATGCTGCAAACCTCGTTGCGGCCCTTCGCCGGGGCAATATCACACACGTGCCTTGTATGGCTCACGTGTTGAATCTGGTTGTCCGGCCTAGATGGGCTTCTGCAGAGGGCACGGTCGCTGTGTGCTCACTTCCGGCGTTCGCATCCTGCAGCTCAACGACTTGCTTTGCTCCAGAAGTCTTTCGGCTTGCCCGTTCTCTGGCTGAAATGCGATGTGCCAACACGCTGGAATTCTACTCTGCACATGTTGCAGCGACTGTGGCAGCACTGCTGAGCCCTGGTGCAATACGTTATGACGTATAGCCTGGGCCAACAAGATCCAGAGGTGGGGCAGATCACGCTGCAGGAGTGGTCTCAGATCAAGGACCTATGCACCCTTCTGCACAGTTTTCAGATAGCAACGAAGATGTTTAGTGCTAACGATGCCATTATCAGCATGACTATTCCGGTCATCTACATGCTGGAGCACACTCTAAACAATATTTGGAGTCAGGTGGTGGGACAAGAGGAGGTGGAGGAAGTACAGGAGGAGTCCTATGTGGAAGGGATGACAACATCTCCAAGGTCTTCACGGTCGGCAGCAACAAGATGGCAGGCATGGGAGGGTGGTGGAGAGGGATTAATGAGGGCGCATGGTATCAGCCAAACTACTGAGGAAGGTGCAGGAGCCCAGGAAGAAATGGAGGACGAACTGGTGATGGGCATGGAAGAGTCAGCAGATGAGGGAGACATTGATGACATTTCTGTTGTGCGAGGTTGGGGGGAGAGGGCAGAGGAAGGAAGCATGATTCTGACCTCCCCACCACCAACACAACAAGGACTTGGTCCTCCTGGATGCGCAAGACACATGAGCGCCTTCTTTCTGCACTACCTGCAACATGACCCTCGGATAGTCCGAATTAGAAGCAATGCCAACTACTGGGCTGCCACACTCCTCGATCCCCGGTACAAGACCAAATTTGCTGAAATAATTCCAGCCATACAAAGGGACGCACGCATGCAGGAGTATCAGCAGAAGCTGATGCATAATCTCAGATCGGCTTTTCCACAAACCACCAGTGGTAGACAGAGTGAATCTCACAGTTCTCACTTGTCAACCATGGGACTGTCGAGTCATCATCACTCACACCGTACCAATAACACTGTAGCTGGTGGTGGTAACATCAATTTCGTGGCCTCGTTCCACAATTTTTTCAGTCCATCATTTGCAACGCCTGAAGACATGAGAAGTCTGACACATAGTCAATGCCTGGAGCGGATGGTAGACAAGTATCTCGAACTTAACATCGATGCCATGACTGGGGAACTGGAGGCTTGCTCATTTTGGGCTTCCAAACTGGAAAAATGGCCTGAGCTCGCCGCTCACTCCTCGGAGATCTTGTCGTGCCCCGCAGCCAGCGTTCTCTCGGAACGTGTCTTCAGCGCTGCTGGTGGTGTGCTGACAGAAAAGCGCACGCGTCTGTCCGACCAGAATGTGGACAGACTAACTTTCATAAAGATGAACAAGGCATGGATCCGCAAGGACTTTTCTACCCCTCTGTCATCCTGGGAGACTAAAGCCTTGTGGTTTTTGGCCTAAAAGTAACCATTTAAATTTTGCAACTGTGGGGCAATTGATGCCACTTAAGTGGTGTCTGTTCCCAAATTTTTGGAAAAAATGGAGACTCTTCTTGTAGTTCCCTAAATGTTACACAATACATTGTCGGCATGAGGCCTTACAGATACTGAAGTAAAACTCACCAAATACTCATCGTCTGAACGTGGCCTTACAGCTACTGAAGTAAAACTCACCAATTACTCATCGTTTGAACGTGGCCTTACAGCTACTGAACTAAAACTCACCAAATACTCATCGTCTGAACGTGGCCTTACAGATACTGAAGTAAAATTCACCAAATACTCTTCGTCTGGATGATGCCTTACAAATACTGGAGGAAAAACGGATTTTAGAGGGGCATGACATGCCTATATTCTGTGTCTCCTCCTTTTACTCGTCCATCTCTTTTCTTTTCACATTTGTATATGTACTTGTCAGTTTTCCATGTGTTTGTTGTGTGTTTTGAGTAGTTTGTCACCTTTTGGACACCTTAGAAGGTTTATCCTATGTGTTTGTATGTGTTTGTGTTTGCCTGCCATTGTTTTCAATGGTGTTCGATGAACATTCGACGAATCAAATCGAATTTAAACACCGGGGTGGTGGCTCATCTCTGCTTATAACTTCCTAAATAAAAATTGTTTCTAAATTTGTGCTGATGTAAAGTTGACATGTGGGAAATGTTATTTATTAACTATTTTGTGTGACATAACTTTTTGGTTTAACAGAATAAAAATTCAAAATTTGAAAATTGTAAAATTTATAACATTTTCGCCAAATTTCCGATTTTTTTCATAAATAAAGGCAAAAATTATTGTCCTAAATTTACCACTAACACAAATCCCAATATGTCATGAAAAAACAGTCTTAGAATCACTGGTATTCGTTGAAGCTTACCAGGGTTATAACCTCGTCAAGTCACACTGGACAGAATTGTAAAAAATGGCCTGGTCATTAAGGTCAAAACAGGGTTGGGTTTGAAGGGATTAAAGGGTACCTGACACGACCCCTATGCCCTACAAGCCAGCAGCTTTATCATCCACATAACTTAATTCCTTGCCTAACCAGCCATGTCTAATGTTATTAACTTAACTCAGGAGTGGGCAATTAACCCCTTTCACCCCACTTGGAATTTTTGCCCCTTTGTTCAGTACATTATATGGTAAAATGAATGGTTCTGTTCAAAAGTACAACTCATCCTGCAAAAAAACAAGCCCTCATATGGCTATGTTGATGGTAATATAAAAAAGTTATGGCTCTTGGAAGGGGGGAAGAAAAAAAAGGAAAATCGTCTGGGTACAAAGGGCTTAGTTTTACTGTATGGTCACTTGAGAAACCATGACTAGTATGCAGGACCGAACCAAGAGGCTCAAAGTAATTCTCACTTAAAATATTAAAATGTTAATTTATACAACTTGTAGAATCATATTTGTGTTTTATAATGCATTTTTAGATTTTGTGTTCCTTTTACTCATATTTTTAGTTTTTTTTTGCTATTGTAATCCCTGAGCATTCAAATACTAATGATGATTGTAGGCAATTTAATGGTTAAGTGATGTCATTATATTAGATATTTACCCATTGGTCAAATGCTGTTATAAATAGGTCTACCATATGCAATACTCTTCATCACCTGATGAAAGCAGCATGCCGCTGCTGAAACACGTGAGTTAATAAAGGGTTAAACTTGGAAAAGTTCCCTACTTCTCCTCTACCCAGTGCTCCACCACACTACCTCATTACTGATGCAAAAGTTTGGGCACCCTTGGAGATTTGTGTTCTCCGATACCTTTTCACCAAGGTTTCATACCTTAATTAGCCTGTTAGTGATGCTTTGTTCATTATCGTCATTAAGAAAGGCCAGGTGATGCAAATTTCACAACTTTATAAAAACCAAGCCTCCTGTAAGCTTCTGCCAAAAAAAACAACAGTCATGGGTTCTTTAAAGCAGCTGCCTAGCACTCTAAAAAATGAAAATAGTGGAGTCCCACAAACAAGGAGAAGGCTATAGGAAGATAGCAAAGCGTTTTCAAGTTGCCCTTTCCTCAGTTTGAAGTGTAATTAAGAACTTGCAGTTAACAGGAACAATGGAGGTCAAGATAAGATCTGGAAGACCAAGCAAGATTTCAGTGAGAGTTGCTTGTAAGGGGTACTTCACATGCAACAATATCACTAGCGATATCGCTGCAACGTCACAGGTTTTGTGACGTAACAGCGATCTCGCTATGTGTGACACGTAGCAGCGACCAGGCCCCTGCTGTGAGATCGCTGATCGTTACAAATCGTTCAGGACCATTTTTTGGTCATTGCGCTCCCGCTGGGCAGCATGCATCGCTGTGTTTGACAGGGAGAATGACCAACGATCTGAATACTACGCCCGAGAATGACAGGTTCCCAACGACTGCCGTATAGTTGCTGCGTCGCTGGTGAGATGACTTTTTGACATCTCACCAGCGACCACGTAGCGAGGCACCAGCAATCCCGGCCAGGTAGGATCATGGTCATGATCGCTGGAAAGTTGCAGCATGTAAGATTGCTAGAGAGGAAAATCAGAACCCTGCTTGACTGCAATAGACCTTTATGAATATTTAGCAGACACTGGATTTGTGGCATATTGTTCAGAGACTCCTGCACAATAAGTCCTGTGGACTGATGGGTTAAAATAGAACTATTTGGCCACTATGATCAAAGGTATATGTGGAGAAAAAAAGGACACATAATTTCAGGAATAGAACATCTCGCCATCCATTAAGCATGGGGGGTGGATCAATGATGCTTTAGGGTTGTATGCAACCAAAGGCACTGGTAACATTTCACAGGTAGCGGGAAGAATGGACTCAATTAAATTTTAACAATTTCTTGATGCAAACAAAACACCATTTGAAAAAAAGCTGAAGCTGAAAAGAGCATTGCTTCTGAAGGTTTTAAATAAACGAAATATGCATAGAAATGACGGCACTCACCCAATGATTTCTTCCAAGTGCAGTTTTATTCCAGGCTGGAATAAGGGTTACAGGTGTGCAGGGAGGGTGCAGGTGTGCAGGGAGGGAGGGACACTTATCCCAGACTGGAATAAAACTGCACTTGGAAGAAATTGTTTGTGAGTGCAGTCATTTATATGCATATTTCCTTTATTTATGGTCTATCAACATGACTTGAGCAACACCCAATTCTTATGCTGGATGGAGTCTTTTAAGTCAAAACATACACAGCCACTAGTGCCTGGAACTCTTGCTTTTCTTTATAAGCTGAAGGTTTTACAACGGCTCACAGTCCCCTGATCTGAACATCATAGAAATCTGTGGCTACACCTCAAAAGAGCAGTGCATGCAAAACGACCCAGGAATCTCACAAAACTGGAAGACTTTTCCAAGGAAAAATGGATGAAAATCTCTCAAAGAAGAATTAAGGGATACTTGACTGCTACAAAAAGTCTTTACATGCTGTGAAACTTGCAAAAGGGCATGCTAATAGGTACTCACCATGCAGGGAGTCCAAACTTTTGCATCAACCGATTTTCCTTTTCTAATTTTTTTAAAAATGTAAAAGATAAAAAAAATGTTTTGGCCTAAAATACAAAGATAATGTGTCATCTTTAGATGTATGCCTTTTAGAGATCATTTCATCTTCAACTTGCTTAACTGTTCACAATGAGTAATTTTGACCAGGGATGCCAAACGTTTGCATGCCACTGTATGTGAGCCCCAACATAGCTTCCTATATTCTATATGAGTCCCTCATAGCCTCTATACTATCTTTGAGCCCCACATTGCCTCCTATATTCTATATGAACCTCATATAGCCTTCTATATACTCTATGAGCCCCGCATAGCCTTCTATAAACTCTATAAGTCCCACATAGACTCCTATATACATGAGCCCCCACATAGCCTCCTATATACTCTATGAGCCCCAACATAGCCTCCTATATTCATGAGCCCCACATAACCTGCATGTATATACCAGCTCATTCATATTAGATGGCAGTCAGCCGAACTATAGAACTAAAGAGTGTTTGGCAGAGTGCTCCTTTGTTCTCTATGAGAGAGCCACTGTGAGACAGGTTAGCAATGTCTTGTCTTCAAGAGACAATATGATCGTCAGTCTTGAATTGAATCTAAGAATAAAATAAATTGTCTGATGTCAGGCTGTCAGGAAAACTTGATAATGTCAGGGAGTTCAGGCAACATTAGTTTGTGCTCGCTGCTCTTGCTGGCAGTGTACATACAGCTCTAGCTGCGGTGATCTTTTTACCGCCGACTTCTGCCTGGGAGCCTCTACCTGTAGTGTACGCACAACGCCAGGAAGAGCAGTGAGCACAGCGCCGTCAGCCCCAGCTCCACTGCCCACGGGATGGCCGCCATCATGGTGAGTCACCGGCGAGAGAGCTCTGCGAGCACTTTTTACCGCCAGCTATTTCAAACGATCAGCTGATCATTTTAAATAGCCAGCCTTCTTTTTGAAAAAACTGGCAGGCTTGCTTTCACCAGGTGGAGGGGAGGCGGAGAACAGGGCAGGAAGTGGAGGACCAGGCAGGGAATGGAGAATCGGTTGGGGAGGCGGAGGACCTGGTGGGAAATGGAGAATCAGACGTGGAACAGGCAGGGAGCGAAGCACTGGGCAGGAACCAAAGCCCCAGGCGGGGAGCATGCATCAATTAAGTTTTTTAAAAAGCTGGCGGCTTTTAACCCTGGCTTTTAAACAATCATGCATCCATTTCAGCCTTTTCCTCAGGCCACCAGACCGGTTTGTAGGGTCCAGCAGCATAGTTCTCGCATTTCCCATTGACTTACATTGTACTCACTACTCGTGACGAGGAAACTCGCCGAGTAACGAGTAGCCCGAATACCGTACTTTTCTGTGAGTACGGTAGTAGTCCCTACTAGAGATAAAAAAAATATTTAGATTTTCCCATTGGATTAGCATGCTTGAATTGTCCATAACTTTACTAATGTTTAGAGGGATATTCTATGTGTGGAAGTATTTATCACCTATTCGCTGCTCTATGGAAAGACTATTTACATCTAAGGATATACACGGTGACATTCTGGCCTTTATTTTGTCCCTTTTTCCATTGTGAAAATTATTAAATGGATAATCTTGTGGTCAGAACAACAACTGGATGAAGTTTAATAATTTTCAGTGCTTTCCTTGTTCCATTTACACATTGTGGTCATTATGTAGCTTTTATTCTGTATTATGGTAGCTGATAGATCTGCCTGCGCCACATCTGTGTGTGTATAATTCTCAGGGCGTAGAATTAGCTTTGTGTGTAGGATAGGATTGGCAAGTCTAGCTTTTCAGTGCCTCCTTGCTCTCCTCTGCTCACTTTTCATCCCCATCTACTATTATTACACATCCCCTTCATATGATTGATACTCAGAATAAGGAAGAAGTCACATGTCACACTGACTTTGTTTTTATTGGCTATAGAGCAGTGATCACGGTGCACAGGGAGGAGGAGGGACTGGGGGAGAGCACAGCATTGCAGTGGATCAGGCCTCCCCCTGTGCGACGTTAAAACCTTTTAACACACATGTCTCAGCCTTGCCCCCAACTAGCTAGGACATCTGACTCCACAGCTGGCAACAAATAGGTTAATTGTGCAGAAAGTCCTATTAGCGGTGTCCAAAGAGCAAGAGTCTAAGAGTATTTGAAAATATCAGTCGCCTTTCATTTCCATATTACTAGCTGTGTAGAACAGAAAATCATACTAAACGGGACCAGGGTTAAACATTGTATTATCAGAACAGACTCCACTGCTGCAATTCTATCTAATGTGACAATTCGACTGCAGATCATCAGAATAGAATCATACAGCGCTAAGTATCTATATGAGAGATTTCCTGGCTGAAATATATCAGGTTTCTAATGCGTATAACAAATGATGAGTTTATGAAGTATTATTAACCCCACTGTTGCTGGAGCACCCTGAAGAATGTTGAGGGATTCCCTTCAGTGAAATCTTCAATATTACAAAGCACAAATTTCCTAACTGCGAAGATCAAATTGACTCTGCAGATGCCACATGCATTCTAGTCACGCATTGCTAGGCATGCTTCTCAGAAGAGGAGCTGTCGTAGAGCGGATGCACAAGAAGGAAGTGTCCCATAGTCATCTTCACAAGAGATGTTACTCTGCTCCCAGGAAGGTGACAAGTCTTTCATTGTCAGGGAATGCTGTCAGCATGGTTTCAGATGCCTCCTGCTGATTTTGAGGCTTTGCAGCTGGCATGAGCTGTAGGATCAAGGAAGGGAGGACAGTCTTTATTTATGAGACAGGGGTAGAGACAGGGAGATGGAAGGGAGGATTCACATCCAAAATCCATGGTCAAGATTGCTAGAGAATGAAAAAAAATATTTTAATATAAATTAATTTAATGTATCTTAGCCACTCCTCTTGTAAGAGGTAGGTAATTCTACCTGCTGTTTCTCGCCAGGTTCTTCAGGAGAAGGTTCTGTTTCACAGTATACCACTGCCTTGGTGACCAACATATCTGGGTGTTGCAGCTTTGCTTCTTTAATAGCCATGGCGAGGGCCTAGAATGAAAAGGTTTAGGATAATGGTGTTCAGATGATCTTCTTTAGGCCTGTTTCACATACATTTTTATTAAGTTTTAAATGCTTGTTAAAAAAAAGAAAAACATGTATTTCATTAGTTTTTTCTGATTATTTTTATTCTCCTAGATTTGCAAATTGCATTTTTATTTCAGTCATTTTTTTAATCCTATGGAGAACTACATAGATGGCACAAGATGCTGCTCATTCATTGTCAGAAATACTGTCAACATGTCACCGCAGCTGCCAAACAACAGAGGCAGGACAGCAACAGAGACACAGCATTGCACCTAAGGAGGGTAAACTTGTTTTATTACACTTAACTAGGCTTGTGAGCTTAATGGGGCCGTCACACGCGTCAATATCGCGTGCACGATCACGGCTGCGCTGGTTGATGGTCGCCAGGTTTTAGAACCTGTTCTAAAACCTGATGACGGTTGCCTGTGTGACACTGGGAGATGCGATCAGCCAGCTCCCAGCACCTCTCAGGAAGCGCTGGGAGCTGGTATCCAGGGTAAACTGCGAGTAACTAGGCAGCGCGCGCTGCCTAGATAACCGATGTGTACCTTAGTTACCAGCCTTCTCCGCTCACCAGTTGGTAACTAAGGTACAGATCGGGTATCTAGGCAGCGCGCGCTGCCTAGTTACCCGCAGTTTACCCTGGATACCAGCCTGCAGACATCGTGGAAACGATATAGAAATCATTTCGACGATGTCGTTGGTAAAATAATCGCTGGTGAGTCTGCCTGTGTGACAGCTCAACAGCGATCATCCGTCAATGTCATCAGCGATCATCTCACTGACGACATTGATGCGTGTGACGGCCCCATAAGACTGCTAGAAGATGGAAACCCATTTAAAAGTAATTTTCATTATTTAGTATGTTATAGATAAAGCAAGAGCTGGAACCCAATTAGAGTAAAGCCTCCATCACACATAGCGAGATCGCTGTTGCGTCACAGGTTTTGTGACACAATAGAAACCTTGCCAGCGATCTCGCTATGTTTGAAACGTATCAGCGACCGGGCCCCCGATGTGACATCACCGATCGTGTCGGAATTGCCTGGATCATTTTTTGATCGTCGGGTTCCCTCTGGGCAGCATGCATCGGCGACTCAGAGCTCAGCCACATAGGTCTGAGTCGTCAGACTAGCTGCTGTGTGACAGGGTCCCAACGACTGCAGAGGTCGTTATACGGGTCGCCGTATCGTTGCTGCGTCGTTGAGTAGATCTGACTGTTTGAGATCTCACCAGCGACCACGTAGCGACGTTCCAGCGATCCTTACCAGATCGTATCGTTGTCGGGATCACTGGAACATCACCAAGTGTGATGAGACCCTTACTCTCAGCTTTTATAATCCATTTAAGGTGCCCATTCCTGTTTGTTAACAGTCAACTGAATGCTCGTTCACCTAAAAGCTACAGTTAGGGCCAGAAATATTTGGACAGTGACACAATTTTCGCGAGTTGGGCTCTGCATGCCACTACATTGGATTTGAAATGAAACCTCTACAACAGAATTCAAGTGCAGATTGTAACGTTTAATTTGAAGGGTTGAACAAAAATATCTGATAGAAAATGTAGGAATTGTACACATTTCTTTACAAACACTCCACATTTTAGGAGGTCAAAAGTAATTGGACAAATAAACATAACCCAAACAAAATATTTTTATTTTCAATATTTTGTTGCGAATCCTTTGGAGGCAATCACTGCCTTAAGTCTGGAACCCATGGACATCACCAAACGCTGGGTTTCCTCCTTCTTAATGCTTTGCCAAGCCTTTACAGCCGCAGCCTTCAGGTCTTGCTTGTTTGTGGGTCTTTCCGTCTTAAGTCTGGATTTCAGCAAGTGAAATGCATGCTCAATTGGGTTAAGATCTGGTGATTGACTTGGCCATTGCAGAATGTTCCACTTTTTTGCACTCATGAACTCCTGGGTAGCTTTGGCTGTATGCTTGGGGTCATTGTCCATCTGTACTATGAAGCGCCGTCCAATCAACTTTGCAGCATTTGGCTGAATCTGGGCTGAAAGTATATCCCGGTACACTTCAGAATTCATCCGGCTTCTCTTGTCTGCTGTTATGTCATCAATAAACACAAGTGACCCAGTGCCATTGAAAGCCATGCATGCCCATGCCATCACGTTGCCTCCACCATGTTTTACAGAGGATGTGGTGTGCCTTGGTTCATGTGCCGTTCCCTTTCTTCTCCAAACTTTTTTCTTCCCATCATTCTGGTACAGGTTGATCTTTGTCTCATCTGTCCATAGAATACTTTTCCAGAACTGAGCTGGCTTCTTGAGGTGTTTTTCAGCAAATTTAACTCTGGCCTGTCTATTTTTGGAATTGATGAATGGTTTGCATCTAGATGTGAACCCTTTGTATTTACTGTCATGGAGTCTTCTCTTTACTGTTGACTTAGAGACAGATACACCTACTTCACTGAGAGTGTTCTGGATTTCAGTTGATGTTGTGAACGGGTTCTTCTTCACCAAATAAAGTATACGGCGATCATCCACCACTGTTGTCATCCGTGGACGCCCAGGCCTTTTAGAGTTCCCAAGCTCACCAGTCAATTCCTTTTTTCTCAGAATGTACCCAACTGTTGATTTTGCTACTCCAAGCATGTCTGCTATCTCTCTGATGGATTTTTTCTTTTTTTTCAGCCTCAGGATGTTCTGCTTCACCTCAATTGAGAGTTCCTTTGACCGCATGTTGTCTGTTCACAGCAACAGCTTCCAAATGCAAAACCACACACCTGGAATCCACCCCTGACCTTTTAACTACTTCATTGATTACAGGTTAACGAGGGAGACGCCTTCAGAGTTAATTGCAGCCCTTAGAGTCCATTGTCCAATTACTTTTGGTCCCTTGAAAAAGAGGAGGCTATGCATTACAGAGCTATAATTCCTAAACCCTTTCTCCGATTTGGATGTGGAAACTCTCATATTGCAGCTGGGAGTGTGCACTTTCAGCCCATATTGTATATATAATTGTATTTCTGAACATGTTTTTGTAAACATCTAAAATAACAAAACTTGTGTCACTGTCCAAATATTTCTGGCCCTAACTGTATTTCTACCAAATCTCAATACACAAGCAGAAAGAGCAAATAGTCTTTAAGGTTATGTGCACACCTAGCATTTTTCCATGCGTTTTAACTTGCAGATTTTCCCAAAATCTGCAAGGTGAAATGCATGCCAGCTAAGGCTAGGGTCACACTTGCATTTGCAATCCAGTTACTGGATCTAGTTTTTCATCCTGAAAACCTGATCAGGTACCTGACCCATAGACTCCAATGTTAACAATTGTTTGCCAAAGTGTAATCTGTCTACTGGATCCAGTTTTTGAGAAGTCATATTTTAATAGGTTCTGCAACATTTTTTGGCCTTTTAGCTAAACCTGATCAGTTTTTTAACATGGGACCCTATGGGAACCTGATCCAGTACCTGATGGTACATATAGGTACCATCAGGTACCTGATCAGGTACCTGATCCAGACAGACAAGAGGAAACACTAGATCCCGTAATGCATCCAGTTACTGCATGCAGGCTCCCAAGTGTGACCCTAACCTAAGTCTATGGGGTTTCTGAAGTGCTGTGCACACCTTCAGGATTTTTCACTTACATATTTTGGTGCAGAAAACATCACTGGATTCAGTCCCTCTGTCTACATTATGCTGCTCTCAGATGAGGTAGCAAAAAAAAAAAACAGCTGACAGTTTCCCTTTAATGCCGATGTGTGCTATAACATTGCTGTATTGTTAGCTATCACATTCTGCAGAATTACCTGTTCTTGATCCACATCTTCATCTCCAGTAATAATTATTCTCTTCTCTATCCTTGTTTCTGAAAATCCACCTTTTACTGTCTGCTTGGGCATATAGGAAAAACAAATGAGTGAAATCAGCTATACTAGAAAAGAATAGGGTAAAAACGGTAATGTAATTGGTTAAACATACTTATTTTCTACGCAATTCATTATACACTCTACACATCACTTATAAATCATATGTTTCCCTACTTATGCACATTCATGAAAGAGTCGCACTTCTATAGAGAAAAATCTAGTATTAAATTACAGTAAGGCTTGATTAATAGCTGTAGGCCTTATCTAGATAGAATAATTCTGTGAATGGTACATAGAATAATTTTACCTAAATAAGAATACTCGAAGATTTATAGGATTATAAAACGAATATGTTAGCTAAGGGGCCCATTGTAAAGAAACTTTGACACCAAGAGTTTTTCTCATTTTCAGGTCTGACCAGGACCTAAGATACAAAACTGTTTTTTTTTGTTCAATGACGTATTCACTGCAAGCTGCTATAATCTGCCTGTGATGTACAGCTACTGTTTTTGCAATTTGGTTCTAAAATATGAGAAATTATTATGTTCATTGGTTCCAGGAACTAGTCAGGACCAGTGAAAAAAATGACGAAGAAAAACAAAGTATTAATCCCTAATAATTATACCAATTCAAAAGTATTAAAATAACAATTGCTTAATAATGAATGTAGTGTCCGAAATGTGCTCACCTTTGTCACATGGGTTGTTGTGGATGATGACAATGTTTCTGCTGTGCCGTGGGTAATATTTGCAGTATGGGAAACCTAGGGAACAAATTATGTACTTGGTAACACATTTCATTGTAATATGAACATCCAAACATACTTTGCTTTCTTGTATAACTTACATGTTGGGTACGAGCCACATCTGCTTGTAGAGGTTGGGCGCTTTCACCAGATGCTAAGGCTTTTGTCAAATCTCCTCCACCGAGGTCTGTCCTGTTCTCCTCAGCCTGCAGTGCAGTCAAAATGCAACAACAATCACCAGCCATATTTAACTAGATGATTCCTTCATACTGAGTTGTTCAGTAATTGTAGCCATACAAATGATTCTTGTGAGATGTTACCAATCTCTTGATGGTATTGGTCTAATGTAGTTAAAGATCAATTGCGTGAATATTCTCACCTACCGTACTGAGAGTGGCATACCCTAAGGCAGTGGTTCTTAACCTTGTTTGAGGTACCCAACCCACCAGTTTCATACGCACATTCACCGAACCCTTCTTTAGTGATAAATCTACATGCAGCCGTCGGTGAGTGTGTTGACCTCCGTGGTGGAGGCTCCGCCGAAACCCTGAGACCGACACACCATACCCCTGGGGTTCGATCGAACCCCGGTTAAGAACCACTGCTAAGGCCATGTTTCCATCTTAAATGCTGTCCTTTCTAATCTGCTGCATTTAAGGCTAAATGCACACAGTTCGGTTTTTACCTGTGTTTTTGTGCTGCATTTTTAACATGGTTTTATGCTAATCTAAACCTGCATTTTGGATTAACGTTAAAACCTATGTGAATCAGGGAAGAGCTATTCACATACATTTGTTTAGTTTTTTTGCAGAAACTGAAACCTACAGATTTTGCTGCATTTTGAAAAGAATGAGCATGTCAATTCTTTTCTGTGTTTTTGCTGCAGTCAATGTCAAAAACAGAGCAAAAATGGGGGGCGTGGCCTGGGAGCTCATGATACCAGACGTGTCTCTCTGAGCTCCTGCAACTTACCGGGCTAACGGCACTCTACAGATCTCCCACAGCCTTCAATCCTATATAATCCGGTGGCGGAACCTCTCCAGTCCCCCAGGTATGCCCAGGAATTCCTCTAAGCAGCGGGCTGCTGCAAAAAAGGTCACGGACTTTTTCGGCCCTGATCAGCCCCAGCACTCTCAACCCAAAATGGTGCCGGCTCCTAGCTCTCCTCCTTCCCGCTCCCATGGGCATCGCAGCTGCGATGAGAACGCAGACAGCGACGCCGACGATGATGCTCCGGCGTCGCGGAGAGAGCTCAGAGACTTTTTTGGGATCGCTCAGGCGTTCCCTTCAAGACGACATGAGGGGCATAATGGAGGAGATGCGCAAAGATTTCTCCTCATTAGGAGAGAGAACAGACCACATAGAAAACAAAATGGCGGAGTACGCAGATGCCCACAACGAACTGGCAACTGACTACGGCTTGATAGCAGATGAACTAAAACAGGCCCAACTGAGGATCTGCAGTCTGGAGGACAAATCCAGGAGAGGAAACGTCAGGCTCCGTGGGATCCCTGAGACGCAAGACCAGGAAGACATGCAGGAGATAATTCATAACCTACTGCCCCAACTGCTACCAGATATCCAGAAGGAGGAGATGGCTTTCGACAGGGCATACAGGATCCCCAAGCCAGCGCATGTAAACAAGGCGCTCCCCAGAGACATCCTAGTTCAACTCGCTAAGCCGGCTGTGGCTGATGCGGTCTTACAGGCCATGAGGAAGAATCCTACATTAAATCCTCCTTTTACAGGAATCTCCATCTTCCCGGATCTGTCTGCCGGTACACTTGCCAGACGACGTGAGTTTGCCCCTCACTGCAAAACCCTACGGGATCACGGCATTATGTACTCCTGGGGCACACCAGTACATGTTCGATTCCGCTACAAAGGTACGACGCAGATTTTCCGCTCTCCTAGCCACCTAAGGAGGGCCCTTAAGGAATGGGGACTCTCCCAGGATTCCAGCTCTACACCTCCTCGCTCCAGCCCCAGCTCTAACAAGACTCCACGTACGGTCTCCAAGGAGTGGAAAAAAGCTGTGCGACTTTGACTAAACTGCAATGCCCGGTGGTTGTGGCTTTTAGGGCCCGGTTTTGGTCCTTGGTTTGGACTTCGCCGGTTCCCTGTTATTGTTTTTTTTTTTTTTTCTTTTCGGATCGCCTGCGGTTCGAGAACTTTGCCCCCTGAGTGTGTTTTAGTCACTCTTCGAAGGTGTAAAACCTCTGGACTCTAATGTTTGGATTTTCCCTCGTATGGGGTTTTTTGATTTTTTATGTTTTTTCTGCCCCTTCTTTCCCTTTTCCTTTTAACCTCATTTTTCGGCCCTGCCATACTCCAAATATTATGGCAAGGGTAATGCCCAGTTTATCCACTTCCCTCTCCCCCCCTCCCTTTTTTCCCTTTCAGCCTTTAGGTCCCTTTATTAATGCATATCCTATGGCTAACTGTTGTACTCCTGATCATTTCTACTGTAAATGTTATCTGATATCATGAGTATTAACGTTTTATCTTTAAATGTCAACGGCCTTAATTCGCCCGTTAAGCGATCAATGGCCTTGCGGCAGTTCGGTAGATCCGGGAGTGACGTAATCTTTATCCAAGAAACTCACCTGCTTGCAGCAGACAATTTTAGATTGCAGAATAAAACTTTTCCCACCCAATTTTTTGCCAACGGCCCTTTGAAAAAAGCAGGAGTAGCGATCCTCATTAGGCATACGATCTCCTTTCAGCTGATCAACTCCTTCTCAGATATAGAAGGGAGATACCTAATCCTCTCATGCCAGATTAATGGGGTTCCCTATGTCCTAGTCTCCATGTATGCTCCTAATGTGGGACAAAAATCATTTCTACCCTCACTCCTGGATCGGCCTGAGCTTAATGGCCGCTGCCGCACAATAATAGGTGGCGACTTTAACATGCCCATGAACAAGTCACTTGACTGCTCTGATGTGTCCACTCCAAGGGGCGAGATGGGCTCCCTGGTGATGGAATACGGCCTCCATGATATCTGGCGTTACTTCCATGGTGAAGAACGCGATTATACATTTCTATCCCCTCGTTACAGGACATACAGTCGAATTGATTATATATTGGTTAATGATGCTTTATTACAAGAATGCACTGCCGCATCCATCGATAACATCACCTGGTCAGACCATGCACCCACCTCCCTACAGTTAACAGACCCCATGGCGGTCAGATCTCCCTTTATCTGGAAGCTTAATGCCCACCTCCTAACTGACCCTCAAATATCAGAGGACATTACCAACCAACTGACCGAATTTTTCTACCTGAATGATAACGGGGCTGTGCGGGATGATTCCCTCTGGTTCTCTCACAAGGCTGTGCCCCGGGGCCTACTAATTAAAACAGCTTCTTTTGTAAAGAAACAACGCACAGCAGAATTAGATACTGCTCTCCGCTCATTACGGTCCCTGGAGGAACGACACAAACAGTGTCCTTCCCCTGCAGCCTTGTCATCACTTCTTGAAGCAAGGAGTCATTTACGCACCTTGCTCCTACATAAAACTGAAAACCACCTTAAGTCCCTTCATGCAAAATTTTATGGTATGGGCGACAGGGCAGGGGCACTGCTGGCCAGGCGGGTAAGAAAGAAAGTGGCACGGATCTCACATCTTACCGCCCCTTCAGGCCGTCGGATCCATCACCCCATTAAGATAGCGGAGGAATTCGGCCACTACTATAAATCACTGTATAACTTGAAGTCAGACCCCAATACACCACAACCCAACCCTGAAAGTATTACAGCATTTCTTGATAAGATAACTCTACCTAAGCTGTCACAACAGCACCTGTCTCTCCTAGACACCCCCATAACCATCACAGAAATAACGCAAATAATAAAAACTGCTAAAAAACATTCTGCTCCTGGTCCTGACGGTTATCCGTTTTCCTACTACACACAATTTGCTACCGTCCTTTCACCATTTTTACTCAGACTCTTTGAGTGCTGGCGGTCCAAAGGAGAGGTGGGTCGGGAGGGTTTAGAGGCGATTATCTCTACAATACCTAAACCGGGGAAGTCCCCTGACACTCCCGGAAATTTCCGCCCAATAGCGCTACTAAATTGCGACACAAAAATTTATGCCAAGATATGGGCAAATAGGCTTATGGAAATACTACCAACCCTCATAGATCCCGACCAGGTTGGGTTTGTCCCAGGCAGGCAGTCTCGTGACGGAACCAGACGCTTAATCAATATCTTGGACGTTCTGGAGAGGTCCGGGGCCCCCGGTGTCCTCCTGTCGCTAGATGCCGAAAAGGCATTCGACAGGATTCACTGGGGGTACATTGGAGAGGTGCTTGACAAATTTGGCATAACGGGCCAGGTCAAGGCGGCCATTATGGCCCTATACTCTCTTCCTCTGCTTCTGTCCGAGCCTCGGGTTTTCTTTCCAGCAACTTTAACATCACCAACGGGACCCGGCAGGGTTGCCCTCTATCCCCCTTGATATTTGCGCTTGCAATGGAACCCCTGGCTGCAGCTGTAAGGGCCAATCCAAATATTCATGGTGTCAACATAGGGGGACGGGAACATAAAATTGGACTATATGCGGATGAGGTGGTTTTCTCGTGCACGGACGTCTCGGACTCCCTGGGCGAAATTATGGCCTTGCTTAAAGAGTTTTCCGAGGTGTCCTTCTACAAGCTAAACATGTCCAAATCCATGCTGTTCCCTGTTAATATACCAGCCTGTGTCCAGATCCAACTTCAACAACAATTTGCATTCTCATGGTCCCCTAATGGCTTTATTTATCTTGGGATTTATGTCTGCCACCTACATTCTATAGTTAAGCAAAACTTTGACAGATTATATAGACAAATTTCACAGGAGTTAGACAGGATCTCCCCACTGGTCCTCTCCTGGATTGCCCGCATACACATCATTAAAATGACAATTTTACCGAAATTAATATACCTCTTCCGTTGTCTACCTATCCTATTCCCACGTGCGTGTATTTCCAGCTTTCAACGTTTAATCAATTCCTTTATTTGGAACAAGAAGCCCCCACGTATAGCCCACAAAGTGATGGTTCTCCCGAGTGCTACGGGGGGTCTGGGAGTCCCGGATATACTAACATATTATAGAGCTACCCATCTAGAGTATGCGAAGATTGGTGGTCGGGGACTGTATCCCCGATACCTTGGCTACAGATTGAGGCATCTCATGCCCCTTCTGGGTCTCTTCGCATCCTGTTGGAACTGGGACTACTCCGGCCCTCTCCCCCCGGTGGCCTTTTGAGATCCATGATTGCCCTATTAAAAATTTGGTCTTCCATGAGCCACCCTTATTTCACCTTTTTACTTAGGTACATCTCTCTTGATGCTTTAGAACATGCAATACCTGATCTATCCCTATTTAGGTGGAAAACTCTAAATATACGAACACTGTATGACCTTTATAACAGGTCGGGACTTCGTCCCTTCTCTGAACTACACAGCCAATTCACTCTCCCGAATAAGGTATTCTACCAATACCTACAGATTCGACATTTCCTATCTCAGTGTCGTGTTCCATCTTGGGACAACCCCCCCCTACGTGAACACTTACAAAGATACTTTAAACCCCAATGTTCCGCTACTCACGGAGTTTTCATCATCTACAAGGCCTTGCTGGCTTCAGTGGATCAACATAAACTCCCATTATGAAGATCTGGGAGCGCAGGCTCACCTTCTCGGCCCTCTGGACTCATGGCTCAGGGCCGCTACCCACACTTCCAAATATTCATCCTGTATCTTACATCTAGAACAGGCAAAAAAAATCCAGATGAATTGGTACCTGTCTCCTTTCAGGCTCGCACAAATTCAACGATCCTCTGACTCATTATGCTGGAAGTGCAGCCAGGAGACCGGTTCTATGGAACATGTGTGGTGGCTCTGCCCCAGGGTTCGGAGGTTCTGGAGTATGGTTGAATCACTAATAGTGGAGGTGGTCGGGCTCCCACTCACTTTAGATGGTCCTATGGCACTACTAGGCCTGGGCCTGGAAGGTATTCCCAGACTAGTCTGCCCTATTGTAACCAATATAATAATAGCAGCTAGACTATGTCTAACCAAACACTGGAAACTGACCACTACTCCCTCTAAGGCGGAACTAGTGTCTCGAATTGAACTCCACTTCCGACATGAATCTACCCTAGCCCATGACTTGGCCATAAAAACTAAAAGATTATGCTGGTGGGATCCTTGGTTGACCTCCACCGCTAGGCCCTAACCCTGTATAACCAGGTCCCCTTTGGAAATGCAGGGACTCTTGAGCGGACATCTCTGCCTTATTTGTTACCATTAATTTATTCTCATCATATTTTTCCTCATACTAAATGATTGGGACCTACACTTCACCCCACCATCCTCCCCACCACCTCTCCCACCTCCCCCTCCCTGTTATTTTCTTTTTGTGCGACTGTTTATTTTCTTCTCTTATACGGGTATACCCCCTTTGTTGTATAATTGTTAAATAATTAATAAAAACTAAGTGATTTAAAAAAAACAGAGCAAAAATGCAGTAAAAACACAGCAAAAATGCAGCAAATCTCCAGGCAGGAAATCTGGAGATACTAAAAACCTGTACAGGTTTTGCTACATTTTTTGCTGCAGCAATGACACCCTGTGTTCATGCCCTAATAGTCCAAGCATAGTGGATGTGAATTTTTAAAAATTCATGACAACTGAGTGTAAATATGCTCTTGAACTGTGCAATTTTTGGTATTTTATTTCTAATTGGTTTTTATGGAGACCCAAAAAATTAACTATTTCTTCTAGACAATTATTGCTATTACACATGTTTTGTTATACGTTTATTTTCTTTGTGTGCTATTGGAAGAGCACAAAAAAACTGAGGAAAAAGGGAAAATTCTACATCATTTCACACACACCTTCAAAAGTGGGCCAGACAAAATGTGTTGTCACCCTCAAATTAATATTTCATTGTACACCTTTTAAAATAAATAACTGCAATCAATTACTTTCCATAAACATCAACAAACTTCTTATACCTCTCATCTGAAATTTTGAACCACTCTTCTTTTACAAACTGCTCCAGTTTCTCATATTCGAAGGGTGCCTTCTCCCAACAGAAATTTTAAGATCTCTCCGTTGGTGTTCAATGGGATTCGTTGCTGCCACTTCACAACTCTCCAGCGCTTTGTTTCCATCCATTTCTGGGGGCTTCTTGAAATATGTTTGGTATCATTGTCCTACTGGAAGATTATGACCTAAGACTCAAGCCCAGCTTTCTGACTCTGGCACCACATTGTGACCCAATAATCCTTTGGTAATCTTCAGCTTTCATGATGCCTTGCACGCAATCAAAGCGCCCAGTGCCAGAGGCAGCAATACAACCCAAAACATATTTGAACCTCCACCATATTTTACTGTAGGAACTTTGTAGGCCTCATTCTGCTTTTGGTAAACAGTAGAATCATGTGCTTAACCAAAAAAAAACTCTATCTTGGTCTCATCTGTCCACAAGGCTCACGACAATTTGACAAACTGCAGTCTAGCTTTTTTATGTCTAGAATTTCTTTGGAATTTAAGTGGGGCTGCTTATCCACCATCTTGACTACCCTGCGTTGTAATCTTTCATGAGTTTTTTTCAGAAGACCACTGGACTGAATAAAAAGTGTGATGTAGTGAATGGTCGCCAAAAATCTATATCTTGGTCTCACCCGTCCACTAAATGCTTTCCCAGATGTCTTTTGCCTTACGTACATTTTGGCAAACTCCAGTCTAGCTTTATTATGTTGGCAGTGGGTTCCTCCTGGGTCTCCTGATATCCATTTGATTGCACTCAAGTGTCAATGGATAATTTGTGCTGACATTAATGCACCTTGAGTCTGCAGGACAGCTTGAATTTCTTTGGAACTTGATTGGGGCTGCTTATTCACCATCCCAACTATCCTGCTTTGCAACCTTTCTTCAATTATTTTTGTGACATCCATACCAGGGAGATAAGCTACAATGTCTTGGGATGTAAACTTCTTGATTAGGTTGCACACAGTGGACAAAGGAACATGAAGATCTCTGGAGATGGACTTGTAACCTTGAGATTGCTGATATTTTCAACAATTTTGGTTCTCAAGAGCTCAGACAGTTCTCTTCTCCTGTTTCTTTTCTCCATGCTTTGTGTTGCACACACAATGCAAAGATTGAGTGAACTTCTCCACTTTGTATTTGTATGTAGTTTCAGGTGTGATTTTCATAGTGCCCACATCTGTTATTTCCCACATATGAGCTAGAATGAGGATCACATTCTTAAAACAAAGTTGTTTACCCATAATTTTGGGAAGGTGACAACAATTTTGTCCAGCCATTTTCAGGGTTTTGTATAACGTTATATCCAATTTTCCTCTATTTTTTGTGTTGTTACAGTGCACACAAGGGTAATACATATGTGTAAGTCAAAATATGTGTAATTGCATTAATTTTCTGAGAGAAATACTTACGGTAACTTCCTGGAACAATTTCTAGGGTGCCATCACTTTCGGACATGACTGTATATGCAGGTTTACAACCTATCCAGAGGCATAATAGGGTTAATTTGAACCCTGGTCCATCCCTTCTGTGCTTCATAGTGGCTGTAAACCTTACAAATGCCCTTCTTACCAAAAATTGTACAAACCATATGACTTTTGGCTTTTATAAGACACTGTAATTGTTATTTACTTTTAATTCAGCAGTATATTGGAAAGACGTTTGTTGAGGTTAATTGTATTTGGTTAGTATGTTCATGAAACTACATTTGTATACCCCAAATTACACCATAAATCAAGAAGAATCGTTCCATTCAATGACAGTAGGTAAAGATTTTGTATAATAGCATATATGTCACTAGTCTTGAGAATGGTGGGCGCATGATCTGGGGGCAGTCATGGGTGTCTTTCCCAGAGTGAGCCTTGAATTTCACAATTTGTGGGTATTTATGATTAACAAGTATGGAATAGATAGTTGCAATGGCTAAGCATTATGAACAATACTTATGTTTAAAGGGAATCTGTTAGCAGGTTTTTGCTGTGCAATCTGAGAATAATTGACTGAGAAGGACAATATCAATTTAAAAGAATCACAGGAAAAAAAGTCTGTATCTACTATACTACGTCCAGACACAAATGCACAAAAAGGATACAGCAGGCCTCCCATGATAAAGACGGTATCAGCACAGGTGCCAAATACTAATAACACATCCACTTACTAACCCACCAAACATCCATGGGGTGGCTGCCTAATATTCAAAATGCAGACACGCCTGCATCGGGAGCTTTTCACACCATTATGTGAGATGCACCTCTCTCCATATAACAGCCTATTGCCAAAGCCTGTACAACTGGATTAAGCAGGCTTCTAAATACCATAAACACATCCACATGACCAATACCTCATGAATTATATACATCTTTTTTGAACATTTGTTTCACGCAGGATGCATAGATCTGGTAGATCTACAGCAGAAAAAAAGGAATTTTATCAAAATGACATAATGCAAACCAGTAAGTGATGCATCACTGGAATCAGGGTCTCTGTACTTACATAATTTTGGTCTCAGATTATATAGCAAATACCTGATGACTAAGTCCCTTTAAATATGGTTCTTTTATTTTTTAAAAGTGTTACCTGAGTGGTTTGCACAGTAGTAATCTGTGTATAAGTAGTACTTTCTCCATCTGTTCTGCCAAGTGAATTCACATTAGTGATGAATTCATTCTGCACGGTCTTCAGGTAAGACTATGTGACAAAAGAAAAAGGTTACTAGGTATAAATAACTAGCCAATATACATAAAAAATAGCTTATGAACACTTATGATATAAATTACAATTACAAATCATGCACAGGATGGGTATATGATGTTTAATGCAATGATGACACTAAGAACATTAACATGCTAGAAAACCTTTTGATGTCATTTGTCAGCACGGATGACATCTTGTACATTACTAGATGAAAAAGTTGGATGCTTTTAGCATGCACATGGTGGTATCATGGAACAATGACATGCAATTTCTAGTAACAAACTGAGAATACTGAACACAAACACAAAAAGGATGGATGATGGATGTAGAATTGTACATAAATGTGTTTCGCCACATCATGCACTTGACTCTTTCAGAGATGTACCGCAAACCTGGGCAGCCAATTTTAGATGCCACAGATTAAGTATTTATTGGTACCAATGACAACATGGACAAAGGTATGTCTGGACACTCCATGCTGTAACTTTGTACCTCCGTTGTCTCCTCCTCTGGCATTTCTCCATCATGTGCTTCCTGGAATGCAGTTGCGGGGTTTTCAGTTGTGCCACCAGCACCATCACCTTGGTCTCTGTGTAGCTCTGGCAGGCTACGTCTGAAATCCTCAAAGCCTACATTCGAGTGGTAATCTCCAATGACCGTGAAGTCAACCTCCGCCTCTAGACTGGATGTAGAACTGACGGTAATGCTCGAGCACTTCCTTTCAATGCTCAGTTGGTTTTCTTTGAGGAGCCCTGCACTTTGCTCCTCTTCTCCTGATGGACGTCCTTCATCTGCTTCCCTGCTGCTCATTCTCTAAAGGAATTCAAAAAGCCATGATGGCGAAAGGTCTCAGTGCGACATTACTCAAAGATAAGGTGAGTGGCATGGTGAGTTCAGATGGATTTGTGATCATGCTTTTTAATAATAATAAAATCTTTACATAGGGCTTTTAAAATACTCATTTTTTATCAATTGTCAGCCCTTGAAATGGGTACAGCAATGTAAATGAAAATCCTACTGGTCATCTTATGTGAATATAATGTTTTGTTCTTCAGTGGAAAGTAATAGCAGAACAATGTTAATTGAGCTTATCAAACACATTTAGAATTTATATATAACAACGGACTCTCATTGGACCCTTGTTAATGTAGCTCAACACCATTGTGACAATGTAAAGAAATATTACACATGTCAGTAACACTTCACTAAAACTGAATATTATACAAACGTACAGTATATTTTTATGTTGTGTTACAATGTTTAACATTTATGTAAATAATGTTTTTTTTGTCTTTTCTTAGAGCACATTTTGCTTGATATACACCAATGGTCACATTTGTTCTACAGCCCCCTGGGTGCACAATAACTAAAACTGTGCAAACAGAATCAGGGCAGGCCATAGCCCTGACCTGAAAAAGGACAATCCCGGATTTTCTATAACCCTGGTCCGGCAGGGAGACCTCTCTGAGAGCAGACGGGATGTCCCTTTCCTCCCAAGATGTTGACTCAAGTGGTTGACTCTAAAGCAGGAAAGAAGGGTTAGAGTGAAGAATTTTCAAGGGGCAGGGAGCAAGAACTGCAGCACAATGCATGAGACTGATGCTGGGCAAGCACAGCATCGAAGCGAGGCTCGAATGGACGCTGATTCATGAAGTTGTATTAAATTGTTGCAAAGGGCCATATTAGATGTGCATTCTGTTTTATTTGATATATATATACCGCATGAACAAGGGTAGTGATTAAAAAGGAATATAGGGAGAGGTTTGATGGATATAAAAATAAAATAGAGGTCAGAAGTGTAAAACAAAGAATTACATGAAATGTCATTAAAAATGCGCCCATAGAATTACAGATGTTCTAATGTACATTAGGTTGGTAAAGATTGTAGAAACCCTTTAAGTACACATTTCATCTTCTTCCTAGACTTAATACAGCTCAGTGAATCAGTGTCCAGATGCATAGCACAAAAGCAAGAAAACAGCAGCCTCAGTGCAGTGAGTGGGGAGGAGGTGGGATGGAGATTAGTAACTCCTTCTTATCCATGAAGGAGCAAATCGCAAGGCGTTTCAATCCCTATATGTATTTAAAGTGGGACATGAACTGCAGGGTACCTGCCAAGCATTGATTTTCCCAGACGACTAAGAAAATTATTGCAGGAGCCAATAAATCACTGTCATGTCATTGAAAGCGCCTGATTCCTGGAGTGGGGAAGATGTATTTTAGTGATGTTACCAGATTAGTTAAGAAGAGGATGCAGCTTCACCTCTCTCTATCTCTCCAACAGCTCTCCTTCCCATCTCCTCTTTTGCTTCCATGCTTTTCAGACTGATATTTGGGGACGGGGTATTTTAAGCCAGATGGTACTCCAGCCAGAAGCAGATGGTGGGAGAGTATTGGCACAGACAGGCAGACAGATCCCATTATGACACCATGCCCCTTCATATACACAAACAGGAACTTGGCGTGCTAGCCAAACCACAACACTCCAACGCCAAGCAGGTTTGGTGCTTCCATCCCTCCCCCCCTTACAAACATGCTACTGCTGAGGATTTATCACAGTTACCGCTGCATCAGTGAGTGTTATTTCACATCCTGAGTCTGGAGATGAAAGGTCTCCAGGAGTGTCTGTTGTGGATTCAGCAGGACTGGCAATTCCTTCTTGATAAGAACCAGTATGGTGCCGAGGATTTGGTTCAACAAGAATTCTTTCACTTTGATTGCTGATTGCAGCTGTCTCTTGATGATTCCGTTCTCTGGGAAGGCTCACTGGTAGTGGTATGATAGTTGGTAGCATAAAGTGGAGCACTGGTGGACCCCAGTCTTCTAAAGGTAAATCTTCCGTGCCCCTCTCAGCTGTCATTTGTACACTTGAAGACATAGACTCATTTGGAAGTTTTGATTCCAAAACCTTTTCTGTGTGTTCTCTGCCCATTGCACAGCCATCTTCAGTAATTTCTTCAGGATGGTCATCTGGTATTATGATATCAGTAGTGACATATTCCTTTAATATTTCATCTTGTTGGCTCTCCTCCTTTCTACCATTTAATACAGATTGTATTTGCTCATGATGATGCTGGAATGATCCAAATATGTCAATTTCCTCTATATTTTCAGATTTCTTGGGTTGTTGGTACCCAGAACTCTCACACCAAATTAAAGTTTTTTGTTGGTCTTCCAGTGAACATCATTGTTCCACTCTCCTTCAGTTTCATCAGCACTGTCATCAGCTTCTTCTTCGTCACATAAAATGACACGCCTGCTCTCTCCAATCTCCACAATGGTCCTGCTCATATCATGAGACCTTTCTGATGATCCTGAAGCTAGCAATCCTCTCTCTGCCCACCTTATAGATGGTTCTTCTCCATCTACTTCTTCTCCCCTACTCCAGGCTTGACCTTGTTTTACATTGTCCATCTTTAAAGCCCATTCTCTGCTATCATCTGCAGGAGCACCATCTGGTGCTGTCCTGGCTTTACTTTCCACTGTGTCCCATTCACCAGTTACCATCACAAGGCGCTCTTCCCTTTGGGTTAACCTGATTCTTCTCTCCACTCCCTTTACCATTGGTACTGCTTTCTCAGTCTCAGTCCCTTTCTCCTTGTGTGGGTCCTCATTTTCTCTTTCCACCCTATCCATGGGAAGTTGGAAGTGATCTTCCCTGTCAGGGGACAAATCCTGTCCACTGATCTGGAGATTTTGAGATTTTGGCACCTCTTCAATGGATGTATGAAAGTTTTCTGTATTCCTTTCAATAAAAACCCAATGCTCCATGCCCTGCACGGTAATCAGAGCAAGAGGGGTTAGCTGCTAATGCACAGTTACAGTAAATATGGCCAATATTATATGTTTCATTTATTTCTCTCAAAAATTCATTAGTGCACACATTGTTGGATAATAAACATAATTAAGGTTTGTGATCACATAAAATGTAACATTTATTTACAAGACACAGCTCTGCTCTGTGCAAGGAAGGTGAAAACAGTACAACAATACCTAATAACAAGAAGTACCTGTAGCTGATTTGCGCAGTGTCTTTTCGACACTCATAGGGAAGGTGGCAAAACTCGAAATAATGAAGGGTGCAATAATGGGCCAATCAGTATTTCAGGGAATGTGCTTCTCAAATTGGTCAGTTGAACAAAATTGTTAACGGGCTTTCACAAAAAAACTAGTTGAGCTTGTATTATAATATACCAGTAGAACTTTACTTCAGTAACAGTACTTGGAGCTGTATACATAAGAAAATAGATTTCAAAGCAGATTTACATTGATTCCCTTTGAAGAAACACTTAAGTCAGGTTCTCACAAGATGTAGGCTGATAAAATATATATTCTTCTGGAGCTTCCTAATATTAATACAATACTATCAAAATGCACGATAGCTTTTAGTCAACTAAGGGTGCTTTCACGCCTGCGTTTTTGCCAATCTGGCAGAATTCTGCCTTTTTTCCAAAAAGCAGATGTGTTACATTTGCAGCAAGATTGCATTATGTCTAATGCATTTTGTATTGGAGTTCTGGACATGTGCAGCACTTGTGTTTTCATCCGAATGTGGCAATTCCGGCACTTGCGGCTTGTCTTAAAACCACAGTTAGCGGCATCTTTTGTCGGTGCCTGATTTGCCGGATCGCAATGAAAACGCAAGTGCTCACATGTCTGAAACTCCAATACAAAATGCAATAGACAGAACGCAATTTTGCCGCAAGTGTGATGAATTTGTTTTTTTGAAAAAAAGGCGGATTCCACCAGATTTGCAAAAACACGATCAGGCAAAACTGAAGTCAAAAGTTCAGGTTTGCCTGATCTGCCGGAAGTGAAAAGAAAAGCTGATGTGATGGTAGCCTAACATTTAACATTTTTGTAGGCTATGCCAAGGACTTCTATGAGTCTACCATTTTGTATAATTCATTGTTCTCTAAAGATAAAGAAGTTTTTTAGGCCATTAAATTTTGTGGCCGATTATATTGTCATGAATTAACAAATAAACCTATATTTACATCCTAATGCCTTCAATGCTTCAGCTGCACCTTTTATGTAATCCCACAGTAGTTTTTGATTACATTACTGTATTGATAATCTGCCATATCAAAACAGGTCTAAACACTGGCCACTGCGATCACATAGTATACATACTGACATACCCAGTAAGATCAGTGATTGGCTGTAGCGGTCATTAGTGATTGATCCTGTGAATCATTTTGCCTGAGTCATAAAATGGGAGCCTGTGACCTGCCACCTACCTGCCAGAACCCCCATTGCCTCTTCTGATCAAAAGGTCTGGTGCAACAATATATATGTGCATAGCGCGGAAAAAATGATGTTGTTCTGGGCCTAAAAATCAGAAGAGGTGTCACAGATTCTGGCAGATATGAGGCAGTGTGCAGGGCTCCAAAACAGCATCCACTGATCACTTATGTTGCGATTGGACCAGAGTCCAGCGAATCAATTCGCCTTTCTCTCTAGCAATTACAAATTGATACACCATGTCATCATTACCGTGATGTAAATAGAAGACTATGATACTGGCAGCACAAAAGCAGCTTTGGGATTAAGAGCAAAATAAAGAGAAAAACATATATAATGTCAATATTTATTCATTTATATAGTGCTATTAATTCCACAGCACTTTACTTACATTTGCACTAAAGGAAATACTTATACTTATGTCTTTTATTCAATGCCTACATTGGATTTTAAAAAATCCCAAACTGCATGTGGGAATCTCAGCTTTTTAAAATGTGATCCCTGGTGGATTCCACAACAATTTTTTTCTTATATATTTTGCTATTTTAAAATACTGGCATACAGTAACTGTCAAAAAGGTTGGCTACACCTGTTCATCCAATGGATTTCCTTGTTCAAAGAAGGTATGTAGAAACATAGGAATATGTATTAAGAATATGTATTATGCTTTAGATGCCCCAAAGTGCTCATTCTCTCTAGCAGCTTCATCAAGTAATAATAATAATAATAATAATAAGCTTTATTTATATAGCGCCAACATATTCCGCAGCGCTTTACAATGTAGTCACTTCAAAATTGCTTTCAACAGGCACAACTTGTCAAATGTCCATTTGTGGAATCATTAGCCTTCAAAATGTATTTGTAACCATCAGATGTGTTTTGCCAAAGCCGAGTCTTGAGTCCGATTCCACAACTGTTTTAAACCAGAGTATGAATAAATTCACTCAACTAAGTATTGAAAGATGGCATTCTGTCATTACTTTAAGACATGAAGACATCAATCTGGAAAATTGCTAGGACCTTGAAGTCATCCTCAAGTGCAGTCATGAAAACAATCACTCACTGTGATGAAACTGGTTCTCATGAGGACTGTCCCAGGAAAGAATTTTGTTCTCCAACAGGGCTATGAACCGAAACACACCTCCAAAGCTATGTAAGAGCTATGTGGTCAAGAGGCTGAAGGATGGAATTCTGTATCAGATTACATGGCCTCCACAATTGCTCAACCCAATGGAGATGGTTTGGGATGAATTGAACTAAGGCAAAGCAGCCAACAAGTACTCAACATCTCTGGGAATTCCTTCAAGACTGTTGTAAAGCCATTCCAGGTGACTTCCTGAGGAAGCTACTTGAGAGAATGCCAAGGAGTGTGTGTGTGTGTGGGGGGGGGGGCTATTAAACTGTCAACAGAATAAAGGGAGGTAATTTGAGACATGTAAATTCTAACATTTTCTGGTTTGTTTCATACTCTTTACTCAATTATTCCATATGTGATCCCGTTTTTTTTTCTTCTGTCTGAATCTACAATGTGTAAATTCCAATATAAACAAGGAAAATATGGTATGAACAGGTACATCCAATTTTTTACTGATACTGTACATCAAAATCAGATAATTGCTAACAAATATTAATATAGATCACCTTATAATATTTTAGAAAAAGTAGATTGAATGGATTGCTTTGTGTCTATAATTCAAAACAATACATGTCTCAGATATAAATACCTAACAATTAACTGTAATAACCTCAAATGCCGTTGATAACTTTAAACAAAATAAGAATCCTTGTTAAAAGAAAAAAAAATCTTTGATTTGTATTTGAATGGGTCATTTATGCATCTAATCTTATATCTAAGGCTAGGTCACACTTGCACGATTCTAAGTTTCCTGTGTTGTTTGCAGAAAACTTGGAATTTTTCTCTCACTACGCAGCCTTCACGCAGGCTGCATAGCGCCAAACGCAGCCCCTAGCAACCTGCTGTGTTCCCTGGATACCAGCTACACAGCGGGCTGCGGGAAGTGCGATTTGCACCACGCACAGGGGGACACATCATCCCTGGTATCCAGGGAACACAGTGGGTTGCTAGGGGCCGCGATCGCCGCTATGCAGCCTGCGTGAAGGCTGCGTGCAGGCTGCGTAGTAATGAAAAAATTCTAAGTTTTCTGCAAACAACGCAGGAAACTTAGAATGTGCAAGTGTGACACTAGTCTAAGTCATGTTTTTATGCATCTATTATTTTAAATGTCAACACCTTCAAATTATCTATAATCTATAGAGTATGATGGATGTCATCAGATGTGCCTAAGCATTAACTAGTAAATGAGGAGTCTTGAGGCCACTAATCTATTTACATATTTTTTTCTCTGTCCAAAACCCGAATCCAGCATACGGATCTAACGGGATCCATATTACGTCGAATCCAGGTTCTAAAGAACCACATTCTAATTCAACCCGTAGTGCCCTGGATCCAGGTGTCAACAGTTTTGAAACGGACACCAAAATTGGTCCAAAATGCATTTTTGGTATTGGTGAAAAAAACATGGACACCCAGATCAGTGGGTGGGCCCAAAAACCTATGTGGGTGCATCCATTTACAGCTGGATTCACACAGATAATGAAAAACAGTAGTGTAAAACCAGCCTTAGCCTGGAATATGTACAGGGGATTCCTAAAACATAGCAGACACAAATCACCATTACAGGAGAGAGAGACACAGTCTACAAATCTAAATATGGTGCTAGGGTACAATTATAGAATGTTTAACCTTTCCTTATAATGAGGATATGGTTTCCCTGGAGGTTGAGGAGTAAACTTCAGGGAGTCTCCCATTTTAGTATGATTGTGATACAATTCTGTAAAGTGATGACCAGTTTAACCAAAAAATGCTTTTACGCAAGAATACAGACAACACATGAAATGGAACACATAGTCTAAAAGTTTGAAGTAGGAAACTATAGATTTTAATCCTAGTGAAAAGCATCTAATTGGCTGCAAAATATGTCGTAACATAATCAAAATCCGTGTTCAAATGGAAGATTTATGTTTCCTGAAAATGTTTAGATCCTGCTTAACTGGCCATTTTTTACATATAAGTAATATGTACATTGTATTAATTAAATTAAATAATATATAAAAAATAAGGTGAGGCACCTCGGGAGATGAGGCCAAGCTTTTTTGGGTGAAAACATCTGAATCCTGGGCAGTAGTGGCATCATGCTCATCCTCTTCTCTTTTTCCAATTTCTTCTATGTCCTGTTGAAAACCATAAAAATGAAAATGAAGACACAATACAGTAAGTGGAGAAACATATTATCTGCTCTTATAAGATGAGATGTGGACCCTAAATACAGGGTATTATATGCCTTGAACACCTGTAAATTTCATTTTGCTAGCCAGACTATGGAGAAGCTAGACCTGATAACAGGTTTGATCATTTTAATTGTTGTACACATGCCTATCGGAAAACGCTTTCTATTTTCCTCTTATCTGATATAAATATTGATGGTATATGAAAACTGTTCAAGAAGTGGGGGGGGAGGGGGGTGTTGGGGGTTTGGGAGGAGGGAGGGTATTTTCCTGTGTTATTGTTTTGGGATGGGGTGTTGTATATTACAAAAGGTGGTCATCTTTTCATTGAAACTGTGTTAGGAATGTATTATTTGTATTTAACCTGATGATTTAATAAAATACATTTGATTTAAAAAAAAAATTTCATTTTGCTAGATTTCTTTTTTACATTAGAGAATTCCAAAGATGACAGTCCTTCAAATATTGGCACAATGGGATCTCTTCCTTTAACTATGAGACTATAATAATAATAATTGATTGTTTATCATACAATCCCATCATCAGACTATCCTGGAAAACCTCAGAATATAATAATCATATGTTGGTAAGCATCTGCAAATTTCTATTTGTTGTCTTGCTGTTTGTTCCGGCTATAAAATGGAGATGTGGCTCTAAGATTTTGATGGATTCTCCATGCATTAATGCTTTTACTGTTTTCTATGTAAATGTATACAAAATGATTCAGAACGTCACATAATCCTGTACTGCATTTGTTCTGCAATAAAATAAATATTTACACACTCTAATGTCTTTTCCACAGTCTGGTGCCAGCATGCTCCAAACTCAGGGGCATGCTGAAAGTTGAGGCATCCAGGCAGTGCCTGAGAACCATTGGCTAGAAAAAATATCACAATCACATCCGCTACAAAGGCAAATAAAAAAAAAAGTCAAAGAACGGTCTTTGCACATTAAATATGGTCTTTGCTTGACCAAAACTGGTGCAGCTGTAAAACATATGCAAACTGCATTCCAAATTATTATGTAAATTGGATTTAAATGTTATAAAGATTATTTTTTGTTATTCAAATAAACTCATGGATGGCATTGTGTCTCAAGGCTCTTTGGATCACTGAAATCAATCTCAAACACCTGTAATTATTAGTTTGCCAGGTGAGCCCAATTAAAGGAAAGGTAATAAAGGGCTTGTGCCATGAACAATTGTATATTTTAATTAATCCACAATTGGATGTGTTAAAAAAATTTCCCTGTCCTGAGATGTTCTTGTAAATGTGCCCCTGTGTAATGTATGTGTTCGACCATGCAGGAACAGATCGGATATACCACAGCTCCTGGGCAAGGGAGGAAGTAAGAGAAAGTATATACAGACATTACAACTGATTGTTTCTGTAATGAAAAACATTTCATTGCCTGTTTAAAAGCTTGTTTTACAACTGTTTTAAAACATGTTTTAAATGGTTAAAACTGTAACATCAGTTTTTTATTTTTTTTCCAAGAAAGTTTACGAAACATATTTTTTAGGCATCTATTCAGTTTTGAAGTGACTTTGGGGGGCATATATATTGGAAAAACCCCAAAAGTGATAACATTTTAAAAACAGCACCCTTCAGTATATTCAAAATGGCTGTCAGGCAGTCGAATAACCCTTCAGGTTCTTTTTAGGAATTAATACATAGTGGCATGACAGTAATTAAAAGTTCTAAATGGTGCTAGGTGCTGACCAAGCCTCTGTAGCTAGCAGACTCTAAGGCCACTATTTGGCCATGAATTGCCATGAACCATCAGGATCATACAATTTTTATCTCGGGGTGCCATTGGGGTTGAAGAGGGTGTCCTCATGCTCTATTAACCATCTAGATGCCATAGTGACTATGGACAACAGCATATAAGGGTTAAATGGCCATTGTCCGTGCCAACACTCATCGTGCCTGATGCAGCAAGGTGCACAGCTAACAGCTGCAGCATTTTCACCTGTATAAAGATGTTATGTTCTTATATCTCAGGTCAGTAAAAAGGCTTATTGGTGGTCATTAATGGGGGTTAAGCGTGATGATCGTACTGTGAAGACTATTGTGGTTGATACACGTCCCAACATCGTTTCGATATTGTATACAACGGCACGGGAGCGCGCACTTTTTTGGCAGTAATCTAAATCGCATAGGAGCTGTCACACAGGGAGATATCGGCAGACAACACAACTGCGATGTATACGCCCCTTGTCCAAGCGATCCAGGGAACGACCATTTAACATGGGAGTGAATAGGGGAAGTTGTGCTCCAAATCGTTGTTGGGCTGTCACACAGCACGATCCTTCCAGATCCTCCATCCAATATCGGGCAGTTGGAGAGCCTGCTCATTTCTCCCCCGATATCGTTTTGACATCGTTCTTGCATCGAATTGCATATTCACACCACACAACGCACGAACGATATCTGCGCCAACGCACGAACCACGTGACTTTTTATCGAAGTTGTATGACGATATCGGGATGTGTAAAGCGGCCATTAAAAATGGATTTTTCTATATGCTAAGTATCTCAATTTTTTCATGTTTTCCCTCAGCAGTAATTTTAATATTTCTTTATCAGTTGTTTGCATGCCTTGGAATTTCAGAGTGCAACTGTCTCTTTATTGTAGTGTATGTTATGTTCAGTATACACCTGTTCAGACTTGCATACTTTCACGTGCCTGCGGCATTCTTTAAATTACGGGGTCATACCTTCTGACGGTTAACTCCTCCCCATTAGTGCAAGCTGTTTTTAATTATCTATTAGCATGTCCCTGTCCACCCGTATATAGGAGATTTTTCAACCCAGAGAGAAGCATTGACTTAGGTAGGAACCCAGTAAAAAGATATGCCTTGACATTTGGCTACTGGGCTCACATAAAACTGGTGTATTTTTATATGCTAAGTATCTCAATTTTTTTCATGTATTCCTTAGCAGTAATGTATGTCCATATTTCTATATTTGTTGTTTGCATGCCTTGGTATTTCAGAGTGCAATTGTTTCTTTATCCAGCAGATGAAGACATCATGAGCAAGGTTTTAGACAGACAAACTCATCGAATTAAGAGAGCAGCTGCTAATATATCATTACAAAGTAGCAAACACGTATTGGTGCCTCTGGAGTGCTACAAACCTCAAGGTGTAGGATCCTCCAGAGGTTTGCAGTTGTTCATAAACCTACTGTTCAGCCACTAAGAGAAAACAGTTGCAATAGGCTTAGACATACATTAAAACTGATTTTAAAACGGTCTTCTTTACTGATAAGTGGCGCGCAACCCTGGAAGGTCCAGATAGATTGAGTAGTAAGTTAGTGGATGGCCACCATATCCCAACAAGACTTCAAAGTCAGCAAGGAGGTAGTAGAGTTATGTTTTTGGCTACAATCATAGGGAGAGCACTTGAAGGCAAGTTTACGGTCCCTAAAGGTGTGAAAATGACCTTGACAAAGTTTATAGGGTTTCTGTCTGACCACTTTTTGTCCGTGGTACAAGAAGAAGAACTGTGCCATTTGTAGCAAAATCATCTTCATGCATGACAAAGCACAATCTCTGAGTCATTGGCTGTTATGGGCATAGAAGGAGAGAAACCCATTGTACAGCTACAACCTGCAATGACTACGGTGCCACATCACCACCACTGGAACCGGCGCTCCACCACCACCCAAGCAGACCCAAACTACTGTCTTCCTCCCCATTGCGCTGTAGAATGTAAGCCTGCAAGGGTAGGGTTGTATTTTTGGTTGCCAGCCAGGTACAACTTGGCAGCTGGGGGGGCTGGAATCCTTAGCGTGGAGAGACCCAAACGTTGTGGGCCCCCCACACTGCAAATTGCAACCCACAGCCACCCCAGAAAATAGAGCATTCATTAGAGACGCAATTTTCTGGTGCTGTACCCCAAGTCTTGTGCTGGTGGCACATAGGGGCTCTCCATAAGCGACATGGTGTCCGCTAACACGTAGAATAGAAAATTAGCTCCAATTGTTATCAGACACCATGTCGCGTATGGAGAGCCCCTGTGTGCCTAAACATTGTAGCTCCCCCACAAGTGACCCCCATTTTGGAAACTAGAACCCCCAAGGAACGTATTTAGATACATAGTGAGCACTTTGAACCCCCAGGTGCTTCACAAATTGATCCATAATAAGGAAAAAAAATTTTTTTTTTCACAAAAAGTTTCTTTTTTCATTTTTACGGATCAATTTGTGAAGCACCTGGGGGGTTCAAAGTACTATGCACCTACTTAAGTTCCTTGGAGGGTCTAGTTTCCAAAATGGGGTCACTTGTGGGGGAGCTCTAATGTTTAGGCACACAGGGGCTCTCCAAACGCGACATGGTGTTGGCTGACAATTTGAATGGAGAATCAGCTCAAATTGTTAGCGGACACCATGTCGCATTTGGAGAGCCCCTGTGTGCCTGAACATTGGAGTTCCCCCACAAGTGACCCCATTTTGTAAACTAGACCCCCCAGGGAACCTATCTAGATGCATACTGAGCACTTTGAACCTTCAGGTGCTTTACAAATTAATCTGTAAAAATGAAAAAAGAAAATTTTTGTGGAAAAAAAAGTACTTTTCATTTTTACGGATCAATTCGTGAAGCACCTGGAGTTCAAAGTTCTTACTATGCATCTAGATAGGTTCCTTGGGGGTCTAGTTTACAAAATGGGGTCACTTGTGCGGGAGCTCCAATGTTTAGGCACACAGGGCCTCTCCAAATGCGACATGGTGTCCGCTAACAATTTGAATGGAAAATCAGCTAATACTAACATGAAGCCCAATATGTAACTATACTAGAATCCTGCTGTTCTTTTAAATTTCCACTATTGAGAGAAGCCAGATTATGCTAATGGAACTTGACCGCAAATGCAAATTACATACATGTAGTTATGTGGCTGCCAATTTGCATGGATAATACCGGGGAATCCTGACAGTGCGCACTCATATACAGTGACTACAGACTTTTCGTCCGACACACAATAACCCCTTTAACTACTTCCAGACCGCCCATAAACTATAAACGTACAGCCAATCTGCCATGTACTATGCATTGATATTCTAAAACGCTATTGCATGGTATCCAGATGGATGAGATCATGTAGCTGTGGGCATGGATACGGCTGTCAGATACACCATGACTCCTCTTAGAGAAGGCAAAGATGGCGTATTACTGTCTTTGCCATCCTGATCACTATACAAAGTGCTGAACAAGCACTGTGGCTACTGGGTCCTAGGCGATCCAGTGACATCTACAGTTAGGGTTTGCTCACATCTGCATATAAATATGCCAAGTGCAATGCTATAAAAAATAGGATTGCAATCGCACTAATGTTACTCAGTGAGTCAGTCTTGATCTGAAAGTTTTCATGCTGCATAATGGCTGCGTATATCGGCCGATACTCACCATTACAAGTCTATGGGTACAAGAAAAAAAACCACATAAACCATTCATATTCTGTCCATTTTTTACGGATTCATTACCATTCTGTAGCATAGAACACTGTAAATGGTCCTGTAAGTGACTGTAGAATAGTTGCTGAGAAAAAAATGTATTCTATTCTGATAGCATACACATGTCATATGGATGCTAAGCAAGAAAATAATCACACACACTCCTAGCACTCCCATGACATACAGAATACCAAATGGATTTAACTCATCCAGGTTTTCTGGATGCAAATCTGACTGATTTATATATGCAGATGTAATCGAACCCTTAGGCTGGTTTCACACTACGATTTTGTGAAATCCAACGCTGTCCGATATAAATCGGACAGCATCGGATCCGAATGTGGGCCTATGTGACCCTATGGCCATTTAGATGTGCACTAAATGGCATCCAAATTGCGTCCGATCCCATTTTTTCCGATTTGTTTCCGGTGCAAAAATCAGAGACTGCTCCGAATTTTGCATCCGAATCAAAAATCGGATAGAATCGGACAAGAATCAGTCCGATTCTATTAGAATGGTTGCCTATGGGAATTGGATCGGATAGAAAATCGAATCCGATTTTCTGTATTGAGCATGCTCAATACCCTAGACTACTACCAAAACCTCCCACAGCCCTCCCCCAGGTATTTAAATCGGATCCGATAAAAAATCGGATCGGATGGCATCCGATAGCATCCGATTTTGAGCATCCGATGCGGTCCGATTTTCATCGGACAGCATCGGATTTAACTAAATCGTAATGTGAAAGCAGCCTTACAGGGGAAATGAGATTACACAAAAAGTATTTAAATGTTCAAATACTCCCAAACTACCTTACTGTACTTAAATTTAAATAAATAAAAAAGCTGCTTTCGGTTAGAATCAGTGCCACTAATTCTACTACTAATAAAAGAATAAATAATAATAATAATTAATACATACCGTGTTTCCCCGATAATAAGCCACCCCGATAATAAGCCATAGTAAACTATCCATATAAGCCATGGTACCTTTTTATATGCATCGTCGCTGCCTCGGTCCCCTCTGTCCCTGCTGTCCTCCGGGGTCTGTGTTGTCCTCCTCTGCCCTCATGTGCAGCCGCTGGTGGCCCCGAGTGCATGGGGTTAACTTTCTGTGTGCCCCCCCGTCCGGCCTGACGTCACCGCTGCCTCTGCAGGAGCTCTGATTGGCCAAGCGGCTCCCCAGCAGCTCGAGCGCTGATTGGCCCAGACGCTCCTGCAAGACGAAACAGCCACACCTGCACCCTGCACCGTGGAGGAATCCATTAGGGGAAGCCACCATTACAAAGTAAGGCAATCACAAAATGTACCGTAATGTTTCCTTGCTGTACTGGGGGCTGTTACCCTCTGGGCTGTGTGGGATACTGTACCGTAAGGGCCTGTGACCCTCTGGGCTGTGTGGGATACTGTACTGTAAGGGTCTGTGACCCTCTGGGCTGTGTGGGATACTGTACTGTAAGGGCCTGTGAAAATCGTCATTTTTTTTTCTAATATAAGCCATACCCCGAAAATAAGCCATAGTGGGACTTTTGGGGGTAAAAAGAATATAAGACACTGGCTTATATTCGGGGAAACACAGTAGTAATAATAATAATAATAATAATAATATAAAAAAGTCCAAAATATAAAAACAATTTTATGGAAAGTGGAACGAATTATAAAATGAGTTTCAGATGATTTTTATATTTACAGAAGAAATGTGAATAATGGCCCTTTCACATCAGCGTTTTTTTTTAAATCGCGGCAGATGCGGTGAAAAAAACCGCATCTGCCGCGATTACCGCATACCGGCTGCACTTGCGGCGCGGTTGCGGTTTTTGCCATGCAAAGTATAGGCGGACTTGCGGCAGGTGCGGCAAGTGAGGTTTTGCAAAAAGTCAAATGGCGCTCCTTCCCTTTCAAGCCCTGCCGTGCGCCCAAACAGTGGTTTATGATCACATATGAGGTATCGGTGTACTCAGGAGAAATTGCCCAACAAATTTTAGGATGCATTTTATCCTGGTGCTCAAGTGAAAATGAAAATATTGAGGCCAACAGAAAATGTTTGTGAAAAAAAAAGTAGTTTTTCATTTTTACAGATCGATTTGTGAAGCACCTGGGGGTTCAACGTGCTCACTATGCATCTAGATACGTTCCTTGGGGGGTCTAGTTTCCAAAATGGGGTGACTTGTGGGGGAGCTCCAATGTTTAGGCACACAGGGGCTCTCCATACGCGACATGGAGTCTGCTAACAATGAATGGAAAATTAGCTCCAATTGTTAGCAGACACCATGTTGTGTATGGAGAGCCCCTGTGTGCCTAAACATTGGAGCTCCCCCACAAGTGACCCCATTTTGGAAACTAGACCCCCCAAGGAACTTATCTAGATGGGTGGTGAGCAGTTTGAACCCCCAGGTGCTTCACAGATGAATCCGTAAAAAATAAAATTTTTGGAGAAAAAAAGTACTTTTTCATTTTTATGGATTAATTTGTGAAGCACCTGGGGGTTCAAAGTGCTCACTATGCATCTAGATAAGTTCCTTGGGGGGTCTAGTTTCCAAAATGGGGTCACTTGTGGGGGAGCTCCAATGTTTAGGCACACAGGGGCTCTACATACGCGACATGGTGTCCGCTAACAATTTGAATGGAAAATTAGCTCCAATTGTTAATGGACACCATGTCGCGTTTGGAGAGCCCCTGCATGCCTAAACATTGGAGCTCCCCCACAAATGACCCCATTTTGGAAACTAAACGCCTCAAGGATTATATCTAGGGGTATAGTGAGCATTTGGAACCTACAGCTACTTCACAGAATTTGATAACGTCATATTGAACATTTTCTTTTTTCACACAAGTTCTCACTTTTAGGGCATGTGCACAACATCTGGAGACACTGTGTTCTGGTCGTCTCCTCTCCTGCAATTTTTTTTTTACTATTTCTTAATTAAATAAAAAAAATAAATGACGTGGGGCTTCGCCATATGTTTGGTCCAGCCAGGTACAGCAGGCAGCTACAGGCTGCCACCAACCACTTCTGCCTAGTTTTACCTGACTGGAAACCAAAAATATAGGGAAGCCTTTTTTTTTTTATTATTTCATGAAATAATAAAAAAAAAAAAAAATGGCGTGGGCTTTGCCATGTTTTTGGGACAGCCGGGTACAACTAGGCAGCTGTGGGCTGGAATCCTCAGAGCAGGGAGGCCCAAACTTTCTGTGACCCCCGCGCTGCGAATTTCAGTCCGCAGCCGTCCCAGAAAATGGCGTATTCATAAAGCCCCATTTTCTGGCGCTGTATCCAGCTCTTCCAACTGCTGTGTAGTGGTGGCAGACGGGGTAATAAGGGTTTAATGCCAGCTTTTTGGCAGCTGGCACTAAGCCCGAGATTCTAATGTCTAGCCAATATTAGATCGGGCCATTAGGAATCCCTAGTAAATTGTAAAGAAGCCACAAGACAGAGAAAAATATTTTTATTAGAAAAAAAACACAGACACTACTTAGACCCCATCTTAATTATTCTTTGGCATCTGACGTAGTCCAGTGGGAAGGTCTAACGTAGTCCAGTGGGAAGGTCTGACATAGTCCAGTATGAAGGTTCGACGTAGTCCAGTGGGAGGTCCCTCGATGATTTCCAGTCTTTTACAGCATATGGGGCGTCCCCATATGCTATAAAAGCTGGCATTTTTCCAGGAGAATGACAGGTCATGACTTCAGTAGGGTGATGGCAGGTCACGATCCTTGGTTCACAAAGCAACAATTGTGATCCCATGATCTGCCATGACCTCACTGAGATCATGAGCTGTCATTCTGTTAGCAGACAGAGCAGTCTCTGCATAGACTGATAGCTCATGATCTCAGTGAGATCATAGCAGGTCAGGATCCCGGAGATTTTAGGGCACTGGGGGGTGCTACAGGACCTTTTCTGTTCTGACTTATTTTCACTTTCAGAACAGAATAAGGACCCTGTAATGCCGCCTTTTTTTACAGTGGGCCGTCACTAAGGTGTTAATATCGTCCAATATTGGTAAAAGCAATGAATAAAGATTGTACAAAAATATCAAAATTAGGCCCAGTATATCATGAAAAATATATGCTATTTTAACATTTAAATGAGAAAATTACAGATCTTAAAACCACATGAGCTGTTCTTGAACTAGTTAATCAAAGCAATCGTGTTCTTGTACTTGCACCCATAAATTAGCCAGGAAGAAAGACATTGAAGGTTACAGAATAGAACATTTTGACAGGAGGGAGATCTGAGCAACAGACTGTTAAGTTATGGTGCCATATGTTAATAAGAACAGAAAAATATAGAACATGCCATCTTAAAAATAAAGAAGGCTGAGATGGTTGCAGGGGAAAAAACTCCATTTCCATTGCTTTAGTCCAATCAAAATGTGGTGAGCTGCTGCTGCGGCCTCCAATAAAACTCCAGCCCCTAGGTAAACGCTTTGATAAATCTCTGGGGAGACTAAGAGAAGTAGAAATCTGATCAAACTGAATTAAGATGTTCCAGACAGAACCTTCAGAAGAAAACTCTCTATGGGGCTCTGGATTAATGAAGCAATTGCCACGGTATATCTACCTGGAAGGATGACTGCAGCGTGCTTTTAATATTCTCTACATGATCACGTACAAATTCTGTCTCCTTAGACATCAGAGGAAAAATAAAGAGTATTGACTACAGCTTATTATTTCACTGATAAATTGTTAGGATAGACCACTATCGGTCATGAAATCCATTTACATACTATTACTTAAATGGATTTGAAAATGCCATTAGGGATCTAACTTTTTCATTAAATGTTATATATCATATAATTTTCGCTATATATTTGCTGTTTTATTCTAATATACAGAATGATGTATTTGGTAAAAAATATATAGGAAAGACATTTTCCGGACGCTAAAACAATATACAGCAATACAGCAGTAGGGCTTGGTGAACACTACAGCATGCATGCTTATGGCCCTGTCACACGTGTCAACCAAGGCTGCAATGTCGGAAGCGATGTGCGGGTGCACGCTCGACGCCGGCATCGCAGCCTTGGTGTCACACGGCAGGATGTTGCCAGCGACGCCGCAGCGATGCGGGCGGAGCCATCGCTCGCTGTGCTGGGATCAGCCCAGCGAGCGATTTGCAGCAATACTGCGATATAGATTGGATCGCCGCCAACATCGCTATTGGGGTGTCAGACGGCGCGATCCAGCCTAATCGCTGGTTGCAGATTGACAGGTTTACGTTCATCCTCGTAAACCTGTGAACCTGCGAATAATCGCAGTTGCGGCGCGCTGTCACACAGCACGACGCACTTGCGATATCACTAGCGACATTGCTGATGCGCCACTTTTCGGCGATGTCGCTAGCGACATTGACACATGTGACAGGGCCATTAGAGTATGAGATAAGCCAAGGTCCTTGGAACAGTGACATGTTGTCACAGAAGGGAGGAGGGTTAATTCTCAAATGGTGGTGAGGCTGAAAGGCTAACATAAGGAACTGTACCACTTAAAGAGAATCTGTCCGCAGGATTTTGCTATGTATACTGAAATTATAATATGGGAACAAAGTCCCTGATTACAGGGATGTGTCACTTAATGGGCTATGTTTTGCTGTTTTAATAAAATCAGTGTTTTATCAGCAGGAGTTTATCACTACAGGGCAAAATAGCACAGTCAGGGGAGCCCAACAATGCATCTAGTTCTGATTAGCAGCTCTGTCGCTATACAATGCATACAGAAAACTGTAAGTGCAGGTATATACACAGCTCAACAACTGAGAAATCTGTGGCTATCATAACTGTTGCACCCACTGTACAAAGTGATACACGGCTGGAATCGGGGACTCTGTCCCTAAATCATGCTACTGTCAGATTACTAAAACCTGCTGACAGATTCACAATCAGAGAAAATGATCTGTGTTTACATGTGAACTGGATGAACTTTCAAAGCCTACGTATTTTTCTAAGTGAATTAGTACTTTTATTGCAAAGTCACCTGTATGATTGAATTATATTAATACACAGTAGATGACTGTTCAACCTCCTTTTCTTGTCAGGAGTTCTATCTTCCCTCCAACAGCACACACCAGGGGGACAACAAGCCTGATCCTTTTGTTCTGAGTGAGGATAAGCAATCACCAGAGGAATCTAGCAGTGGCTTTTTCCTCTTTTCCCATTCTGAACATATGCATGCTCGGCGGGCAATTTGATTGTGTATGTATGGGGGATAGTCTGCCCCATTACAGGGACAGGAAACCTATAGAATTAAGCTGCTTTCACATCAGCGTTTTGCGCTGATCGCGGCAGTTGCGTGAAAAAAACGCAACTGCCGTGATTACCGCATAATGGCCGCACTTGCGGTTCACTTTCGGTAAGCCCCATGCAATGCCTATGGGGCTTGCGGTAAGTATGCGGCAGGTGCGGCAAGTGCGGCTTCGGCACTTGCGGCAGATGCGGCGCGGGAAAACTGAGGCTGACCGCGTTTTTTCGCGGCCGCAAGTGCTGAAACCGCAACTGTACCGCACTTGCCGCAAGCCCCATAGACATTCCATGGGGCTTGCCGCAAGTGAACCGCAAGTGCGGCCGTTATGTGGTAATCGCGGCAGTTGCAGTTTTTGCCCCGCAACTGCCGCAATCAGCGCAAAACGCTGATGTGAAAGGGCCCTTAGCTTGTTATGGTGTTTAAATAAGTTTATGCACAATCTGGCAGTACTCCTACATATCCAGTTGTCTTCTGCTTTAAGAACACTGCTTTGTAGGACTACCCTCTCTTTCCTTGTGAGATCAGCAGCCATTTTCAGATGAGTACCAGACAGGATTCACGCAGCCACACATTTCTCTTGCTACTATGGGCTTTTCTCTCTTGTGAACTCTCAACATTCTTTGCAAAGTCAATCTGGTGAGAATATACTCCTGTCTGTATGTTAATACTTTAGAGCCTGTTAGAATAGTACAGCAGTCTTGTCTGTAGATATACAGTATAGACCAAAAGTTTGGACACACCTTCTCATTCAAACAGTTTTCTTTATTTTCATGACTATAAAAATTGTAGATTCACACTGAAGGCATCAAAACTATGAATTAACACATGTAGAATTATATACTTAACAAAAAAGTGTGAAACAACTGAAGATATGTCTTATATTCTAGGTTCTTCAAAGTAGCCACCTTTTGCTTAGATTACTGCTTTGTACACTCTTGGCATTCTCTTGATGAGCTTCAAGAGGTAGTCACCGGAAATGGTTTTACTTCGCAGGTGTGCCCTGTCAGGTTTAATAAGTGCAATTTTTTGCCTTATAAATGGGGTTGGGACCATCAGTTGTGTTGTGTAGAAGTCAGGTGGATACACAGCTGATAGTCACAAATTAACTGTTATTTAGTAATATGGCAAGAAAAAAGCAGCTACGTAATGAAAAACCAGTGGCCATCATTACTTTAAGAAATGAAGGTCAGTCAGTCTGAAAAATTGGGAAAACTTTGAAAGTGTCCCCAAGTGCAGTTACAAAAATCATCAAGCGCTACAAAGAAACTGGCACACATGAGGACCGCCCCAGGAAGGAAGACCAAGTGTCACCTCTGCTGCAGAGGATAAGTTCATCCGTGTCACCAGCCTCAGAAATCGCAGGTTAACAGCAGCTCAGATTAGAGACCAGGTCAATGCCACACAGAGTTCTAGCAGAAGGCCTTCATGGTAAAATAGCTGCTAGGAAACCACTGCTAAGGACAGGCAACAAGCAGAAGAGACTTGTTTGGGCTAAAGAACACAAGGAATGGACATTTGACCAGTGGAAATCTGTGCTTTGGTGTGCAAATTTGAGATCTTTGGTTCCAACCATCGTGTCTTTGTGCGACAAAGAAAAGGTGAACGGATGTACTCTACATGCCTGGTTTCCACCGTGAAGCATGGAGGAGGAGGTGTGATGGTGATGGGGTGCTACGCCAGATGACATGGCCTCCACAGTCACCAGACCTGAACCCAATCGAGATGGTTTGGGGTGAGCTGGACCGCAGAGTGAAGTCAAAAGGGCCAACAAGTGCTAAGCATCTCTGGGAACTCCTTCAAGACTGTTTGAAGACCATTTCCGGTGACTACCTCTTGAAGCTCCTCAAGAGAATGCCAAGAGTGTGCAAAGCAGTAATCACAGCAAAAAGGTGGCAACTTTGAAGAACTTAGAATATAAGACATATTTTCAATTGTTTCACACTTTTTTGTTAAAGTATATAATTCCACATATGTTAATTCATAGTTTTGGTGCCTTCAGTGTGAATCAACAATTTTCATTGTCATGAAAATAAAGAAAACTCTTTCAATGAGAAGGTGTGCCAAACTTTTGGTCTGTACTGTATGTGTTTCTCCTCAAGCCTCCATCTTAGAGCACTTTACACTGCTGATCCACACCCACCAGCCCCCAAACCAAAACACCCGAACACGCCTGCCAGTCCAGCCGCCAACGTCCAGCCGTTCATTCTGCAAGTACACTGATATTTTTATCAGATTAGATTAGTATAATTTGACACCTCAGATATGATAAATTATGATGAAATTCAGATTTTGAAAAAAGGATTAAACAGAATGATACACATCTATCTTGTCAAATTTGTAGAACTGTTAGATGTCTACTACAGTGTTTCCCAACTCCAGTCCTCAAGGCACACCAACAGTTCATGTTTTCAGGATTTCCTTAGTATTGGAATCATCACCTCTGCAAGTGATTCAGTTATCACCTGAGCAATACTAAGGAAATCCTGAAGACATGAACTGTTGGTGTGCCTTGAGGACTGGAGTTGGGAAACACTGGTCTACTACTCCGACATCCATTTTCACTTTAAATAGCAATGAAAACTATGATTGACTAAAAATTACATGCAAAAGCACATAAATTATCTGCCCATCTATTGCCAGTTCAGAAACACAACTGTTATACCCAGTGCAGAACCTGAGGACCAATCCATTAATAACCAAGAGCTCCGTGAAAGCTGAATTATGTCCCAACTCCCTAGGACCTGCAGTACACGTAACACTGAAACAATGTTTCTTTAAATGGGGATATATTACTGACCTCATGTTTAGAGGATGAAGATGTAGGTGAGGAGGGCAGCCTCTTTTCCCGCCCGCGCTCTCTGTGGACTAGTTTGCTGTTGGGTTGTTTCAGTGTTCTCTTCAGCTCGTTAATGCTGGCCTGATGCTTTAGTAAGACATCCTGCGACTTGTCCAGGAACTAAGAAAAGGATATAACAAAAAGGTGTAAGTGCTCAACTACTAACCCCTTCACTCCACCACATGCTGTAGACCTCTGGCAGTGAAGGGGTTCCTATATTTAAAAAAAACAAAAAAATCAACTTGTGATTATAAAATGGCCATGAGGGATGCAAAGTTTCAGCAGACATTTCCACCACGGATTTTCTAAATTGGTAACGGTTTAGTAAAATGGGGAAATAAATGCAGGAAAGATGCAGGGTGGGTAGGAAATAAAGACAGACAGTGGCTTAGAGAGCATCTGTTTTGTGCCTGTAGTCTATTAACTTGATAGACAGCAACTCTGTGTTTTATGAAAATTATGTTCTACGGGTGCTAATATCCAATTTAGGGGCCAGCTTTCAACTTTATTTGTCGACTGCTGAACAAAAAAAATGAGAAGATGCGTTACAAAATATTGATCTATAGAATGAAAAATCAGTACTTTATAGATGTAAAAAATGTTAAGAGAATCTGACTCTAGTTCTAAAATACAAACAGTATACATTTTTACATGAGTTATTTAGACCTGATAAGGCTGCTGTGCTTATGTTGAAAATACTTGTCAAAATAGCTGTATAATTCGGCAAGACAGTGAAAGAATAAGTAAAGATGAGTGAACATAGGACTGTTGTGGATCGGGTCCCAAACTTTGACCCAAATGTCACTAGAAGTTACTGATTGGTTGTACGGTTCGCCGCCCACATACAGCCATTAGCAAAACACTTCCAGGGGAAGGAATGTGGGGTGATTTTTATTTTGCCTGTCACACTACTGATGAAAACTAGGATTTCAGCCCCACTGTGCGCCATTCAACCACTGCATGTCGCTCACACTGGGACCAGCAGCAAGGATCCCGGAGCACAGCGCTACCTTCTGCAGCACTTTAGGAGATGCCAAGCACCCTAAGACAGGCACAAAACAGGTTCGCTCATCTCTAATTAGAAGTCCAGTGTATTCATGAGCTAAACTCAATCTGCACCCACCAGCATGACTTGCGCTAAGCAGCAGCAGGGAGAAAGGACACTGAGGGGCTAGGTGGGAATAAATTGAATTTAGCTTAATAATAGACTTTGTTCTCTGACTCTTTATCTGGACTTCTGAAATGCTTATTTTAATATTAAGAAATTAAAGTTGAATTGGGGTTCCGATTCTGCGCTACTGGGATTCATACTCCGTCGGCAGTGCAGAATCGGAATCCCTATTCAACTTTTCTTTCTTCACACATCGTGCGAGCATCTGCAGCAGCTGATTCAATGTGTTTTAAGTTGGTTGTGACTGTCACAACCACGTAAGGTGAGCATAATCGAATCAATATATATCAGTCATTTAAACCAGATAAGGATTATAAAAACCATTCTGACATAGATTAACTTAAGTTTACCAGCCTGATCAGGTCTGAGATCCATTTAACCCCTTAGTGACCACCAATACACCTTTTTACTAACCTGAGACTTAGAACGGAGACACATGATGCAAGCCACATGCGAGATACTCACATGAGTCTCATATGGCTCACCCGGAACGGATGCCATCTCCCTGGACGGGAGCATGTCAGCTGCATAGAAACGCAAGCATCTGATGAGTTTCCGTCCAGAGAGCCGGCGGCCATTCCAGGTGAGTCATGCGAGACTCCTACAGTTTCTTGCATGCATCTCACTAAGTATGTCTCTGGCCTTAAGTGAATAATGTTCCCCCACTGGCTGAAAATGCTGTCAACTGAAGACTATAGCGGACACCCTGCTGCATAAGGTATGATTGGTCTTGGCACTGAGCCTTTATTAATGTCAAGCGGCACCCAGATGGTTAACAGTGTGGGGACTTCCTTTTTAACCCTATTGGCACCCTGAAATTGTGATTGTGTGGCGCTTTCACACGGCAGTTGCGGCAGATGCGGGCGCGAAAAAAAACGCGGTCAGCAGTGTTTTTTTTCGCAGCCGCATCTGCCGAAACCACACTTGCCGCGTCTGCCGCACACTTACCGCAAGCCCCATAGACAATGCATGGGGTTTGCCGCAAGTGTGCCGCAACTGCTGCCGTTAGGCGGCAGATGCAGTTTTTGTCCGGATCCGCCGGATTCGGGCAACACGCCAGTGTGAAAGCACCCTAACATCCCAAGGACATTAGACAGATGGTGTTCATGTAAACTAGGCATATGGGAAATATTTTTTATTAACTATCTTATGTGGTGTGACTATTTGGATTAAAGATATACAATATAGCTTGAAAATTGCAATATTTTGATATTTATATTAATAGATGCAAGACACTTTATAACTATCATTAAGTATAATATGTCAGGAAAAAAACATTCTCAGAATCACTGGGATTTTGTGAAACATCCCATGGTTTTTGCCACATAAAAGTGACACTAATCAGATTTGAATAATTTGGCTTGGTCACTAAGAGGTTAATATGTATGCAGCACAGCCATGGCTTATGGCGAAAAAGTAGTAATATTGTGTCTTCAGAAATTAATGTAATTATGCAAGTAATAACTTCCAAATATCTCTTAATATCTTACTCTGTTGTGGCACCTGAACAGTTTTCAGAATATACTCTGCTCTTTAGTGTACATGTGCTCTTCATCACTGTGTGGCTAAATTCTTTTACAATGTCCTGTCCTGTGGACAGGCTCTTCCAAAGGGGTATTTTCATCTAAAACATCCATGGCATATCAACAGAACATGCTGTAAATGTTTGATGCATGCTGGTGTGAGCACTGGGATCCACATCTATGGCTGGCTTCACACTGTGGTCAGGTCCGATCCGGGACTGTCAGGGGTCAACCTGACAGCCCCGGACCGGATCTGGACACAGAACCAGAGGGCAAATATGCCCTCCATCCGGTGTGCAGCCGGATGCTGCAGAGCTCAGCTGTCCCCTGCGAAGTGGTGCTGAACCGGTTCACAGGTGACAGCTCCCTGGTGCTGAAGTTCAGCCGCAGGTGTCCGGTTCTCAGGATCCTCCAGGATCGGTGCAATCCGGCCCCATAGACTCCCATGTTAGGGAGCTCTGGATTGCCCCAGATCGATTTGGGGAGATTTTTCACCCCGGACACAAAAATGCAGCAAGCTCTGATTTTGTGTCCGGAGAGAAAAAATCTGTCATCTTAAAAAAACCTATCACATGAAACGCCAGTCGAATCTGTATGCACCATGTTGGAGGCAGGGAGAGTTGAGTAGACTAAAATAGTTTTGTGATAAGAGTCAGTATACATGTGGTTTAATCATTTATACTCTGCTCGTTTTGGGATTTTCATTCCAGTAAGAGTTCCTATCAGAGACTGACGCTATCTCAGTATGCACACTTTTATACAAAAAGCTGTGACAATATTAAAACAAGATAGTGTCACGCCATGCTGTCAGAATAATCCACTCCAATAATCGTGAATGATGACTTTAATTCTACGTGTTTCAGGCTAACACTTGCCACTTCTTCAGGAGTGGTTTATGTGACTTTTCTTGAATAAACACCATTATCACATTCATGTATTTGGTGGCTGCAGCAGTCATGGTTATACGTTTTACATAGTGGTTGTGTCTACACAATCCTACAAGGTGAGCTCCTTCATTGTACTATCATTCGTGTCTAATCTGACAAGACCCTATTTGCACTGTATTGTCCTTCCAGTAGACTTTATATAAAAAGCTGTAAAGGGGTGTCACACGCGTCAATGTCGTCAGCGAGATGATCGCTGACGACATTGACGGCTGATTGCTGGTGAGCTGTCACACAGACAGACTCCAGCGATCAATTGACCTGTGACATCATGGAAACGATTTAAATATCGTTTCCACGATGTCCTGCTCCGCTGCCAGCCTGCTGGAAGCGGAGCAGCTGTCTCCAGGTACACTGCGGTAACTAGCAGCGCGCGCTGCCTAGATACCACGTGTACCTTAGTTACCAGCTCCTCCGCTCACACGTGAGCGGAGGAGGCTGGTAACTAAGGTACACAGTCGGTATCTAGGCAGCGCGCTGCCTAGTTACCCGCAGTGTACCTTGGAGACCAGCTCCAGCGCTTGTGACAGCGCTGGAGCTGGAATATCGCTAGTCCGGTGTCACACGCAGCGATGCTGCGTGTCCACCGGGCGACAATCGCCAGGTTTCAGAGCTGGTTCTGAAACCTGGCGATCATCAACCAGCGATTTATCGCTGGTTGATGCAGTATGTCACACGCGTCAATATCGCTGCAACGTCACTTGCAGCCGATATCGTGCAGGCGATATGACGCTGTGACACCCCTTTAGTTCCTGTAGTACCACCCACTAGACCAAAAGTCCCTGAAACAACAGAGGTAAAAGAGATTGCAATACAAGTTAAACTGAATCTTTTTTTTTTTTAAAGCTATAAATCAATCTAATTAGATTAAAAAAAACACACAGTAGTGTCAGCTCACCCGTCCATGTAATTGGTACATGAGGATCCAAAATAGAAGAAGGTCCAGTATCCAGGTATACAAAAACTTGTACTTTATTAATATATTTATGAAAAACGGTATATCGATCCAAGGAGGGGCAATTACAACCACAAGTAGTGCAATACCATTAAACACATTTAGTATGTTAGTCCTTAGGCATTGTATCCAGTTGCTATAGTCCAAAACAAATTTGGCATTGCACTACTTGTGTCTTAAATCACTCTTCCTTGGATGGATCTGCAATTTTTCAAAATGTAAAATAAAGTTTTTATCTATCTGGATGCCGGGCCTTCTTCTGTTTTAGATCCTATATATCAATCTTCTCTGCTCCACCTGCTCTATAACATGACGCCTGCAACTTGGACCTAATTTTTATACTGACAGGTTCCCTTTAAATGTGTTTCAAAATATTTTCATAATTCATCTTCTGTTCTAGAGTTGGAGTTAGCCTGGAGTCACACTGGTGTATGTCACATGATGCGAGAGCATCGGATGCGATATGCTAATGACACTCGGTTCAGGCTCTGCTGCGAGTGTGAGCCAAATGTCATCTACTGTAATCCAATCCTGCGATTAATCTCTCCATTTCCTCCATTGGCAGTTTTGGCATATATCACTCTGCACTAGGATGACATCTGGGTGCAGTCCGTTGTTTCACTCGCACCCATAGACTTGATTTTCTTACCTTGCACTCGTGCGAATCATACACCAGTGTGAATTTACCCTTAAAATTAGGTTCATTACCCAAATCCATCAGAGTAATGTAAAGGATTGTAACAGATCTGTCAGTTCCTTAGCATCCCTAAATTAGAACAATTAAAACAGCATTGCCTACTTTATTGTCACTATGTTCTCTGAGACAATGCTAATTATATATATATATTTTTTTGTCATTGCTGAGTAGTATAAAAAAAACACACGTGTGCACATCCATAGATATACTTTCAAAAATAAACTGAGCACTGCATATACCCTATAATCATTTACATTGGCCACCAAAGGGCTGATTTAATGCATTTTGAAAAAGGGTTAATAGGTGAATAGGGTGTAGGATAGATTTTAGGATAGGCTGATGGGATCCACAGTGACAAAAGTACTAAGGTACATCAGGGAATAGATGGCTACTAGCTGGATGCTAGTTTTAGGAAAGGTAAATGGGAACTAGGGTAGGTAAATGGATGTTTGGTTACAGGTGGGTACCTCCTTGTGCCGGGGGGTGCTCTCTTGCTCCGACTGGTAGCAATAGGCAAGAAACAGAAGCAAGCAAGTGTGAGAAACACAGCAGCACATACAGACATACATGGATTCACAGAAGTATAGATAAGCAAAAACAAAACATCTGTGTTTTACTTGTGGACATAAAATGACACAAATCATATACTCATATCTGAAAATATGCAGCAAGGTAAGTGTACATAAGAATACAAAAGCCTAGAAACAAATACACAAGATACATAAAATACAAAAATAAAAACCATACAAAATGCACGTGAAATATTTATGTTTATACATATGGCAAGAAACACATACAAAATCAAATGACTTAAAAGGAAGCAGTCACCTTGTACATACTATCTGATCTGTGGACAGCACAGTATACAGGAGAATCTGAGCATAATGATAATATATAGGTATGTAGCAAAGATTTAGTATAACTTGTATTTTAGTCATTGACATCCCTAGTGTTGGTATGGAGAGGAGTCCAATGAGCAGTCCTACTAAGTGATTGACAGATCAATCTGCATGTATAGTATGTATACATTGAAGAATGTCTATCACTAGTAGGACTCCCTATTGGGCAAATATACATAAGAACACAGGGTTTTAATTAATAAAATCCAAGTTATACTGAATCTATTCCCACAAAAATGTATGTGATCAGCTCCTTCTAATCTATAACCTCCTGCTCGGAGATCAGACACCAAGTTTAACATGACGGGTTCCCTTTAAATCCACTTACTGCATAATATATGTATATTTCTCTATATGCAAATCAGAAGCAACCACACAGATCAGCCCAGATACAAGCTGTGCCCCGTGCACCGTTGTCATATGTAGCATAGAAAGTTAGGCCTGGGTGCCACTACCAAAGAAATAATGTCCTTCATTACTAGTTACATATAGTGTATTGGTTTGGTGGTCCATGCATCTTCGTGGTGGGAGGTTTTCTTGGGATTTTTATTGTTTGTGCATATATGTGTACCAGGCATGAGAACGGTGTCTGCAAGCTACCAATGCTATTGCTCTGACGTTCTGGTCTTCTCTGCTAGCAGAAATCATGTTTCACAATTAGTGTGGGTATCTTGCTCTGAGGTTTATACGCTTGTGTTCTGAAATGTTCTGCAGGGAACTTTAACAACCTGTAAAACCGAATTTGGATTGGAATAGAAGCATTGGAAATAAAAAAAGTCAGTAATTTAATAAATAAGGATTTATTGAGTTCTGTATTTTTACAGTTGTGCAGTATAACATGGTCTTTTTAGTGCCCTTTACTACTGCTTTCACAGTATATCAGAATGTGGGTAGGCTATTAAAAAATAAAACACTGCACCACCCCTTATCGCTATGATATTACATATTCTAATAGTGGAGATGCCAGAAAAAAAAAGTTCTCACTTGTTAGTTTGGTATTTGTTTTTTAGACTTTATGAGGATAACTAAGCATAATCTTACCACACCACGTGATATGTTGTAGTCTGCGTGCTAAGACCTCTGGGAACTTCTGGTACATAAAGGAGTTTGTACCAAGTTGAGAAGTTATCCCCCATCCATAGGATACGAGGATACCTTCCCAATCAGTGGGAATGTGAGACCCCTACCAATCCTGAAAACTGGGGCTCTAAAGAACCCAGAGTCAATGGGCTATCAGCATGTGATTTTATGTTGGAAATAAATTATGGATTTTGCTGCGAACCTCCTGCTATTTTCTGGCAGAATTGCTGCTAAAATTTTCACAGTACATTTAGTCCATGTTAAAATATCCTTTTATTGGAAACACAAATTGGAAATGAAGGAGTAAGAAAACAAAAAGACTTTTCCTAAGTGGTTTGTCAGGCACCACTTGGTTTTGCCCTGGGACGAGCAGTGCCGATATCTCCATACCTCCAGATGCCTGCCGAGACACCTGAGTGATCCACAAGTATCATGCACCCATTTTATTTACTAGAATTGGAAATTTTCATAATACACCCGTGCCCCAGCAGGCATCTGTAAATGTCATATCATTGACATTGCTCACCTCCTGATGCGTAAGTGAGTGGTGCCTGGCAAACCCATTACTACACCATTGCAACCATGCCATTTGATGTCACTCATGGCTTTGGCTGACCAAACTCCATATGTGTATAAGAATAGAAGACAGCGCCTCATGTAGTTTGTAGATGGTGATTCAAACAACAGTTCTTTATTCCACCATGTGCAACATTTCGATCTTCACAAATGAAATCTTTATCAAGCATGCCTGATTATTATCTCATTTGTGGAGAGCACAATGGTGCACATGGTGGAATAAAGAACTGTTGTTTGAATCACAGTCTACGTGATGCACTGTTTTTTATTTCTATATGTCTATCTGATACCAAGAGGACTCATTGGATATGACTTGTGCCACATGTGGGGTATATAACCCATTATATCTAGTATAGGTAATGCAAGCCAATTTCTGTTAAAACTCCATATGTAATCCAGACTTGAAATTTTTATGCAGCATAATTTTCACAGAAACCATCAGGAGATCTTAAGGTTGTTAAGTTGTGTTACTGATGAAGTTGTCTTGAAGGATGTCTAAGCGATAGTTAAAATCGATTTTGTGTTGCTACAAAAGTTCATGTGCAGCTCAAGCTTTAGCCTTATTCACACATTACTAAAGGATCAATATTTGTATGATAAAATCAGGATAAGAACCTACAAGTAGAAAAACTGTAATTGAAAGGTTAAAAACTGTTCTGTTATTTGGAACCACTTCCGGTTGTAGCCTACATAGACTAATGCAAAATACTGACGTGTGAACAAGGCCTTAAAGAGGAACTCTGGGCAGAGAAAACCTTTTTGTACTGTCCCTGCCCTCCTACATGATGAAGCAGAACTGTACACTGCAGTTCTAGGATCTATAGATCGCTTATAAATCAATAAAATCATATCTGCTCCTTGGTTCTCTGCCTTCCCTTGTGTGTCCAAGAATTTCAGTCTCATACTGTTGCAGAGAGCTAGAGGTGTGTCAAAGGCGTGGATGCTGGGAGCTGTAGGATCATCTTACATTCATGCCCCTCATACTTCTGTAAGGGGAGGGGGCACATCAGGCGGCATGTCTGCCGGCCCAATGGTCACAATACAATCCAGCCCCTAATATACATCGTATGCTATGTGACAGCTGTTGTGGCTTGAAATTGCAATGATGTCACCAAGCAAATATAAATACACGCTGTAATTCTCTGCTATACAATGATATGATAGTACATAATTTGTGCTGTCATATATGAGGCTAGGAGAACAGGCAGAGCACTGCATTAATCAATTTAGCACTGACATGGTCTCTCCTCCCCATAGCAATTGGTAGATTCCTGTACTCTGAAACTGTAGCACTATGGATATGGATTTTTTCCTTGCTTTCTTTTCAGCATTCATGCTGTGTTTGTTTGCAGTGTTCTTGGGTTCAGATTATATGTGTGCTTTCTCTACAATACTGCCCATACAGAAGTGTGAGGGGGCTGGAATGTAGGATGATCATGGAGCCTTTAGAACAGGGACTGTACTAAAATGTTTTCTTCCCCAGAGTTCCCTTTACAGTAAAAAACGTAAGCTAGTGCGCAATTTGATCTTTAATTAAAATTAGCAACTCTGTTACTGCATTGCAAGAAGCTTTATGAAACTGATTAGGCAAACAAATCAGAAAATATAACTTTTTGATCAAGAAGTTACCTCAGGGGAAATGATGTATCAGTGTCCGCGCTGCTGAAATCCCAAGAAAACGATCCGGAAACCATATGTAGGTTGCATCAATCATCCATTGATGCAACCTACATATGGTTTCCGGATCGTTTTCTTGGGATTTCAGCAGCGCGGACCTCAGGGGAAATGGTGTATCAGTGTCCGCGCTGCTGAAATCCCAAGAAAACGATCCGGAAACCATATGTAGGTTGCATCAATCATCCATTGATGCAACCTACATATGGTTTCCGGATCGTTTTCTTGGGATTTCAGCAGCGCGGACACTGATACACCATTTCCCCTGAGGTAACTTCTGGATGATTCCCACGTGCATGTGGAAGGTGGAAGTCCTGCAGCAGCTGCATTTAATGCCAAATGCTTTTACACCAGTTGTGGGTCTCACAACTGTGCTAGGTGAGTGAATTCATACCCACCGCATACATTAGTGTCACTAGTGATAGGGCACTATTGCGCCTCTTGTTCCCCCCCCTATTTTTTTACTTTGGAACTTTTTGATCAAGTCACAAGTGACAAGGAACTTTCCGATATACGGTAATCTGTTATAAGGTAGCTGTACGCTATTCAGGCTGTTCACACGCATGTACTGGTGATGTGCAGCAGGAATAGACACAATATTGCGTTGGACGAATCTTGCAAACTCTTCGGTATATCTTAATATTTAGGACTTAATTTTTTATTACTGTGATACTATGTCATCATTTTAATTATTATTCATTTATTCTTTTGTAACTGGTTTTACCCTATAGGTGTGATAAACAATCTAATCAATGTAAGGTTGCGTTCACACGTAGCGGCAAGCGGGCGTATACCCACATTTACGTGGCGCTATTGAGCGCTCGTGTAAATGCAGTGATTTAAAAATCTGGATACGCTTTCAGCTATGGCATTTGCTGAAAGGCGTGCAGATGCCGTGTTTATCAACGGATTTATGCGCGCACACCTTCACTGCAAAAGCGCACGCGCAAAAAGAATTGCCATGGCAATTCTTTGCACTTTTCCGCCGTGCTTTTCCCATAGGCTACATGTGTAAAAAATGGCCTCGGGAAAAGCGTTCCGGGAAAAGTGCAGCGTCTGCATGCAGTCATGCTTTTTTGCGCAGAAACGCACGCAAAAAAGGGCTGCTGCAAAGCGCAGTCAAATATGCCACATGTGAATGTAGCCTATTTCATCATTATGCTGCATCCAATTTTCATCTGTTTTTTGGTTTAAGTGTTTGCTTTTACTTGTTTTGAGCCTAGGTATTTGCTTTTATCTGTTTTTGGTCTGATTGTCTGCTTTTACCTGTTTTTGGCCTGGGTGTTTGCTATTATCTGTTTTTGGCCTAGGTGTTTGCTTTTATCTGTTTTTGGTCTGTGTGTTTGCTTTTACCTGTTTTTAGACTTAGGTGTTTGCTTTTATCAGTTTTTGGTCTGCTGTTAGCTGTTTTTGGTCTGTGTGTCTTCTTTTAGCTGTTTTTGGTCTGTGTCTGCTCTTACCATCAGTGTGTTTCTCTCATATCGCCGAAAAAAAAAAAAGTTTTCTAAGTTTCTCCTACACATTAGACAGTGGAAAACAAACAGCAATAAGATGCCACACGGATAGCATCTGTCTGTTTCCATCGTCTTCAATTTATGATTTTTATCCTATTTTTAACCTGAAACAGGATCAAAATTGGACATGGCTGTATTTATTTGTAGACCATCAGTGCTTATAAAGAGGTCTATAGCATAAAGTGGGTACACGATCTTTCAGTGAAAATAAAAAACAATAGCCCACGAACAAAAAAGAGATAGATAGAAGAGAGAAGGTTATGTACACTTGGCATCTTTTTCAAATTCTGCCTGGAACCTGCCTGAAAAAGAGCTAAAAACATAAATCAGGCTGGTTTCACACTGCAGTTTTTTTCCTGATCAGGTTCCATCAGGTTTGTGTGACAAAACCAGGAGAGGAACTTGCAGAGAAAAAGTATAATTGAAAGATTGACACCTGTTCTAGGTTTTGGAGACACTCCTGGTTTTGGCACACAAACCTGATCGAACCTGATCGTGGAAAAAACTGCAGTGTGAAACCAGCCTAAGAATTTATATATATATTCTGCAATGTCAGAATGGCTTGATGTGCACATGTTCAGTTATTTGTGACATCTTTTAACTGATTCAGGTTTTAAAAGAAGTGAAGCCGCTAAAAAAAAGTGATCTGACCATTCTTCACTATTTTATATGTGAAATATACCGTATATACTCGTGTATAAGCCGACCCGTGTATAAGCCGACCACCCTACTTTTGCCCCCAAAAACTGGAAAACTTATTGACTCGCGTATAAGCCGAGGGTGGACCCCAGCACAGGTATACAACCCCCAGCAGTGAGGTATACAGCCCCCAGCAGTGTGGTATACAGGCCCTCCCAGTGGTATACAGGCCCCAGTAGTATTGTATACAGCCCCCAGCAGTGAGGTATACAGGCTTCCCCAGTGGTATACAGGCCCCAGCAGTATGGTATACAGCAGGCCCCAGTAGTATACAGCAGGCCCCCAGTAGTATACAGCAGGCCCAGTAGTATGGTATACAGCCACCAGGACAGGTATACAGCCCCCAGCAGTAAGATATACAGGACCCCCAGTGGTATACAGCCCCCAGCAGTGAGGTATACAGGCCCCCCCAGTGGTATACAGGCCCCAGCAGTATGGCATACAGCAGGCCCCAGTAGTATACAGCAGGCCCCCAGTAGTATACAGCAGGCCCCCAGTAGTATACAGCAGCCCCCAGTAGTATACAGCAGGCCCCCAGTAGTATACAGCAGGCGAATGCCGGCAGGGGGGGCTGTATCAGATAGTGCACTGCTCCCCCAGCTGCGGGATGCAGTGCACTATGTGATGTAGCCCTCCTCCTGCTGGCACTCGCCCCCCACACTATGCAGAGCCCCCAACACTGTGCAGAGCCCCCCCACACTGTGCAGAGCCCCCCCACACTGTGCAGAGCCCCCCACACTGTGCAGAGCCCCCCCAGACCGTGCAGAGCCCCCCCACACTGTGCAGAGCCCCCCCACACTGTGCAGAGCCCCCCACACTGTGCAGAGCCCCCCCCACACTGTGCAGAGCCCCCCACACTGTGCAGATTCCCCCCACACTGTGCAGAGTCCCCCCGCTGCATTAACTTACCATCCAGATCCTTCATCACCGCGGGCCCTTGCGTCCATCCTCGTGCGCTGTGTTCCCGGTCTCATGTGACCCGGCGGTCGCAGTGGGATAACGTCATCGTGCCGGGTCACGCGAGACCCGATCACAGCGAGCGAGCGAGCAAGGACTGGAGGACCCACGGTGATGAAGACGCTGGAGGGTAAGAAAATGCAGCGGGGGGGCTCTGCACAGTGTGGGGGGGCTCTGCACAGTATGTGGGGCGAGTGCCAGCAGGAGGGGGGCTGCCTGTATACTACCACTGGGGGCTGTATGCACGGCTCCCCCTGCCGCTGTGATGGGCAGGGGGAGCCGTGCATATCTAATGAGCGCACCACGTGACGCGCCGCTCAGTCAGCAGCCCCCCCCCGCCTCCTCCAGCCTCCCCAGCACCCGGACACAGCCCCCACACACCACATACCGTATTGACCCGTGTATAAGCCGAGGGGGGGAGTTTTCAGCCCAATTTTTGGGCTGAAAAACTCAGCTTATACACGAGTATATACGGTATATAAAAAAAACTCCTGGAGGAAAAGCTCCTGCAAAAGCACAAGCAGCATTTTTGCTGAAACGTCCTTCTACTATGCAGGTACACTGGCATCTATAAGAAAAGCCATGTGCACATACCCTAGCGGTATAAGAGACTTATATAATTATGAATGTTTCACAACTCAATGTATTTCTAAAAAATGGAGCTGATTATGAGCAATGTGCATTAAGCTTTAAATTCAGCAGTTCACACACTGTAAAAAATTGTAATTACTGTTTTGATAATTCTAAGGATAATCTCAAATCGTTGGCTAAACATTTAATTTACAATTTAGAAATCTTTTTTTCTGAAATCACAACCACATTGTACATGCACCACAATAACACAATTATCAGTATGCACCAGAAACCACCTTCAACTCACCTTCAGCTCCTTAATTTTGGTAGGAGTTGTGACTTCCTCCCCTTCTTCCTCTTCCTCATGCTGAGATGGTTCGTGGTTTTTCTCTGGGGAAGACTCGTGGTTTTCGTTGACTGCAGCCTGTTTAGAAAAGCCTGAAGACAGCATTGAGTTTATGTTAATAACAGGGGGCAAAATTTGTTAAACAGGTTGACCAAATATGGGGAATTGTGTTTTTTTAATATTAAATGAATGAAATTGGAGTTGAAAATCAATTTTGCAATTAGGTTTCATTAAAAATGTTGCACAGTTTTTCTTCTATAAGCTCTCTTTTGCACTATGAAAAGATGGCTGCAGAATGGGCTACCTAAGAATCCATTAGTAAGGCTATGTAAAAGAAAAAACAACAACAGCTTGTAGTGCGCCTATACACATGGGGCTGTTAGCGGGCGGTTCTTTTGCATTTAAACTCACCTGGTCTGGTTATAAACCACAGCCCGTAGATAAGCTTATTAATTTGAAGCAGCAGAATCCTCCGGTTCCGTCCTCGTGCTTCCTACGAGGTGTTCTCCGGGGAAACACTAGTGCCGGGCGGCGTCACGTGTCTAGTAAAGGGGCCGATCCAGCTGGCGTCTTTTCAGGTCCTCTCCCTCCTCTGCAGCTCACTCCACCACTCTCCCCATAGGGAGTCAGAATGATGCAAAAAGATGGAAGCGTGGTGTATGTTTGGGCGCTGAGGTAAGGAAGATCTCTGATGCTGGCTTCTTTTCCGGACTTTATTAAAATAATTGCAGTTATAATTATTCAAGCTTAAGGCTCTCAAAACCCACGATGCATTTCGACGTACACACACGTCTTTCTCAAGTGAAAAATTTTTTCACTTGAGAAAGACGTGTGTGTACGTCGAAATGCATCGTGGGTTTTGAGAGCCTTAAGCTTGAATAATTATAACTGCAATTATTTTAATAAAGTCCGGAAAAGAAGCCAGCATCAGAGATCTTCTTTACCTCAGCGCCCAAACATACACCACGCTTCCATCTTTTTGCATTAGTAAGGCTATGGTCACAGTTGCCATGCGTTTTTTTTAGTGATTTAACAAAACTCATGCGTTTTTTCATGTCAGCATGAGTTTTTTAAGTTGTGTGATGGCTCCCTGCGTTTTTGGCTGCGTTTTTGAATCTGCACCTAAAAATAGTGCTTGTAGTATTTTTTTGTGCGTTTTGAAAAACGCATGCGTTTTTGTAGAAAACGCATGCGTTTTTATAACATGGGCCTCTATGGAAAACGCATGCAAAAACGCATGGTACATTAGTAACTTTTAGTGCCATTCAAAAACGCATGCATTTCCCATAGGAGCCCATGTTAAAAAAACGCATGCGTTTTCTGAAACGCATGCGTTTTTTTAACATGGGCTCCTATGGGAAACGCATGCGTTTTTGAATGGCACTAATTGTACATGCGTTTTTGCATGCATTTCCTATAAGGCCCCATATTAAAAAACGCATGCGTGTTTGGAAAAGCTCCAAAAACGCATGGGACTGTCACACATGCTTTTTGGCTATTAGGGCATGCGTTTTTTAATATGGGGGCCTATGGGTGCGTTTTTTACATGCGTTTTTGAAAACGTATGTCTCCAAAAACGCATGTGAAAAATGCTACTGCTTTTTGCAAAAACCAGATGCGGCACACTTACGGTAACATTGCGTTATGTCTAATGCATTTGTATAGGAGTTCCGGACATATGCGGACTTGGGTTTTCATCCAGCTTGTATTAAAATCGCAGTTAACAGCATTTTTTGTCCGGTCCCTAAAGTGCTGAATTTGCCGGATCCGGATGAAAACGCAATGTTGCCACACATGTCTAGACCTCCTAAACAAATGCATTAGACAAAACACAATGTTGCCGCAAGTGTGCCACATCCGGTTTTTGCAAAAAAGGTGGAATTCCACTGGATTTGCAAAAAACGCTGATGTGAAAGTGAAAAAAAAAACTGAAGTTTAAAAGTTCAGGATTGCCTGAACTTCTTGGAACTGAAAACAAATGCAGATGTGAAAGTACCCTAAGGTCGCTATGATGGTCTGACAGGGAGTTTGTACCTCCCTTGCCTGTCTTTTTCCAAGATCTTCTCAGCTGATTTATGATATATGACCACAAAACACATCAACTTTGAATATGTAGAGACACAAAGAGGCTGATTTTTATTGAAATCCAATATCAAAAAAGAATTTTAAGTCACAAATACATCAATTGAAGTAAAAAAAAAAATGTCACCAAAGGTGGAAAACCCTTTAAATATTAACCTACAGCCTAGTGATTTTAAGGGTATATTCACATGAAGCTTTTTTGTATGGATTTTAAAATACATAAAACCCTTACTAGGACCTATTCATGACATTCAATCTCTCTCCAGGGACCGTTTCATGATTATTTCCCTCAAGGCTCTACACCTATACATACCTCCTTCATGACTCTGGGACAGCGTGTACCGTTTGCTGGCGGAGCGCTTGAAGTTTGGGGCAGGCCTGTCTATCAAGGCGCTTGCTTGCTGCGTCTGTGCCTGTGTGCGTCCACTGTATCTGAATTTTGAGCCCATCACTAAGAAACCCTTAGGGGCAGGTTCTGGGGACACCAGTCTGGAATATGGAAAGAAAGGTTTAATGTTTCTTCTCTGCTCACAGCACAGTGTTTATACAAAAATATTTTCCGCCTGCTGTGTTATTATAGATGTGGCCTCCACACAGACAACATTGTCATTCTTCTCCAGCCTACTCTGACCCTACACATGGTGCTGTCACTGCAGTGCCATCATGATCTGCATATTAACTCAGCTGTCAGTATGTTGGTATGAGATATGCCAACCGCCTTGTCCTGAACACGAACAAGATGTAACCTGCATAATAATGCTCTTAGCCGCATTCATTATTAGAATCATTTTATGGGATAAACAGTCTTCTGAAAATTTTGTTCTGAAAGGATGATTATCTATTGTTATGAAAGTCATTTTTATAGAAGTTGTTTAGTGAGTGGTTATTAGTCTCTGGTGGGCCCAAAAGGTTTTTCCAGAATGGAGAAAAAATGCCTAAATGCAGTAAAGGACATGAAGTACCAAATCGACCATTACAAATTCTCAATACCATCGATCTTATTCACACTTTCAGTTTCTTTACTTCACAACAGAAGTCACATACTATATACCAGAGGTCCCCAACTCCAGGCCTCAAGGGCCGCCAACAATGCAGGTTTTCAGGATTTCCTTAATATTGCACAGGTGCTAATGTGATCACCTGCACAGGTAATGATTCCAAGCCCTGTGCAATACTAAGGAAATCCGGAAAAACTACACTGTTGGCAGCCTTTGAGGCCTGGATTTGGGGACCTCTGCTATATACAGTATATCAATGTGACTACTGGTACATTGGCCCTCAGCGAGCCGCTCACCCCAATGCCAAAGCTGCCACCAGTATTTGGCTGCAGTGGTCACGTGAGTAGACTGCACATCACTGTTATAGGAAAGCAAACAGAGATTTGAAGGGAGTACTGGAGGATTGAGGGGTTTGAGATTAATTAACTTTTTTTTCTGTAGAGAGATAAACTGCTGCTGGTTGAGTCTGGCAGTCATTTGCTCCACTACCTGCATAAATGCTTTGATGGGGGACTCAGAAGACATCTATCTTATGCATTATCATATTCACAGTTGTAAATCGCACAGATCGTAATTAGAGATGAGAGGATCCGAGGATGTTTGGGTGATGCTCGCTCCTATGGTTTTCATACGTAAAACACCCGAACTCCGAATTAGAACACTGATTATTTTTTGTAAAGTCTGTTTTCGGCATGAACACCAAACTTTAATAAAGGTTGGGTCCACTCTTCTCTAATTGTAACCCAAACCATTACAGCTGTGAAGCACAAGACTCATTATGCATTAGAAAGGTGTATTTAGCACAATTAAAATCAGAAAAAGTATTTGAGAAGCATTTTTTATTCTGAATAAATCTCGTGCATTTGGAACTGACTGGTTCAATTTCTTTTTAAAGGCCCTGTCTCACACTTCAATGTGTCGGCGAACCGACCAACGATCCGACTTGACCTAGATCGCTGGAACGACGTTCAATGATCGCTAGTGAAATGTCATACGTATAGATATAGTTAACAACGCAGCAACGATTCTGCGACAGGCAAACGATACTAGCGGTCGTTAGCTCGCCTACGTCCTTCAGTTCTCAATAGGTGAGGTGGTTAACGACATCGTTATCGAGGTGTCACACACACCCATGCTGCAGGTTGAACGAACGCTCATCGTTTGGTTTAAGGTCCAGTTCACAAGCCTCCCATCAAAGATCTGCCCGATTATCGTTGATCGTTTGTACTTGTCACACTGAACAACAATGTTAGAATGACTGAAAACCCGTGTCGTTTCAACAATATTGTTAACAATATCGTAGTGTGTGACGGGGCCTTAAGTCTCATATGAACATGTTTGTTCATTGCAATTTTTTTGACTTTTGATTAATGACCCCAGATGAACCAGCCAAAACAAAAACATTTGTTTTTTTGTTCTTAAGATTTCCTACAATAATTAATTTTTTTATTTATCTTGATCATCAGTAGTCTTATGTTTGTTTTCTCTGAGATGATGTTTCATGTGCATCTTTATACTTCTACTTGTGCTTAACGCCTCTCGTCATAAAAAATATAGATCTAAGGAACTCCTCTGTAAACATTTAGGTGTTCTGCAATGGTTTATTGTTTTAGGGCAATCTTGTGTTTTTTTTAATAATTCAGGATTCCTGTTATATACAGTTTTGGCCAAAAGTATTGACACCCCTGCAATTCAGTCAGATAATACTCAGTTTCTTCCTGAAAATGATTGCTATCACAAATTCTTTGGTATTATTATCTTCATTTAATTTGTCTTCAATGAAAAAACACAATAGAGAATGAAGCAAAAAGCAAAACATTGATCATTTCACACAAAACTCCAAAAATGGGCCAGACAAAAGTATTGGCACCCTCAGCCTAAAACTTGGTTGCACAACCTTTAGCCAAAATAACTGTGATCAACCGCTTCCGGTAACCATCAATGAGTTTCTTACAATGCTCTGCTGGAATTTTAGACCATTCTTCTTTGGCAAACTGCTCCAGGTCCCTGATATTTGAACAGTGCCTTCTCCAAACTGCCATTTTTAGATCTCTCCACAGGTGTTCCATGGGATTCAGGTCTTGACTCATTGCTGGCCACCTTAGAAGTCTCCAGTGCTTTCTCTCAAACCATTTTCTAGTGCTTTTTGAAATGTGTTTTGGGTTATTGTCCTGCTGTAAGACCCATGACGTCTGAGGGAGACCCTGCTTTCTCACACTGGGCCCGACATTATGCTGCAAAATTTGTTGGTAGGCTTCAGACTTCATAAGCCATGCACACGTTCAAGCAGTCCAGTGCCAGAGGCAGCAAAGCAACCCCAAAACATCAGGGAACCTCCGCCATGTTTGACTGTAGGGACCGTGTTCTTTTCTTTGAATGTCTCTTTTTTTCTCCTGTAAACTCTATATTGATGCCTTTGCCCAAAAAGCTCTACTTTTGTCTCATCTGACCAGAGAACATTCTTCCAAAACGTTTTAGGCTTTCTCAGGTAAGTTTTGGCAAACTCCAGCCTGGCTTTTTTATGTCTCGGGGTGAGAAGTGGGGTCTTCCTGGGTATCCTACCATTCAGTCCCTTTTCATTCAGACACCGAAGGATAGTACGGGTTGACACTGTTGTACCCTCGGACTGCAGGGCAGACTGAACTTGTTTGAATGTTAGTTGAGGTTCTTTATCCACCATCCGCACAATCTTGTGTTGAAATCTCTCGTCAATTTTTCTTTTCCGTCCACATCTAGGAAGGTTAGCCACAGTGCCATGGGCTTTAAACTTCTTGATGACACTGTGCACGGTAGACACAGGAATATTCAGGTCTTTGGAGATGGACTTGTAGCCTTGAGATTGCTCATGCTTCACAATTTGGTTTCTCAAGTCCTCAGACAGTTCTTTGGTCATCTTTGTTTTCTCCATGCTCAATGTGGTACACACAAGGCCACAGGACAGAGGTTGAGTCAACTTTAATCCATGTCAACTGGCTGCAAGTGTGATTTAGTTATTGCCAACACCTGTTAGGTGCCACAGGTAAGTTACAGGTGCTGTTAATTACACAAATTAGAGAAGCATCACATGATTTTTCTAACAGTGCCAATACTTTTGTCCACACCCTTTTTTATGTTTGGTGTGGAATTATTTCCAATTTGGCTGTAGGACAATTCCTTTTGTGTTTTTTCATTGAAGACAAATTAAATGAAGATAATAATACCAAAGAATTTGTGATTGCAATCATTTTCAGGAAGAAACTGAGTATTAAATGACAGAATTGCAGGGGTGTCAATACTTTTGGCCACAACTGTATGTGATTATCTTGTAACATGAACTCTTTCCCACAGCACTTGCATGTTTTTTGTTTCTAAACCAATTTATATTTTTCAATATCTTTGTATATTCTAATAGAGATCTATTTAATTCCTTATGTGGACTACGCGGTTTGACATCTTTCCATATGCTACTTGGTGTTTACTTGGATAAACGAGTCTAAAAGTACAATTACAGCTTTGCCATTGATCATGCTCACTTCTCTTCTATAACTTGGACTCTATTGTCATTGTTAGAGAAAAATAAAAGAGAACATTTTCAGCTAGTGTTAATATTGAGTTTAGTCCCATACCATCAGTTGGCCTCCATTCTGTCACATTTCATTTGGTTGGTGTAATGTCATAGTTTACTATGTTATTCTATTTAGGAAAAATAGAAACCTGAAGGATACCATCAGAGTCATCGGGATCTGTTATTGCATTTGTTTCTATCCAATAATCATATATTTGTTAGAAATGAAACCTTGACAAAGATGTCAACAATACAAAATATAGTCATAACTGTAATGTATTGGGCACAATGCAATTACGAACTAATGCTAAGAGCCCACTGCCCAATGATGAAGATTCTATAATAATAACCTGAAAAATGTGTGATGTTCTATGCAGACTTTCCAAAGCCTCTTGGCTGCTCTGTGATTAGGTAGTTTGAATCCGATGGTGCTTTCAAATTGTTCGTACTAGAACAGACAATAAGTATAAGATAATACTCAAAATAAATAAGAAAAAAACTCCAGATTAAATATATAGAAAAGTAGATACTATTCCTAGATACACCATTCCTCACCATCCCTATGTTTCTCTATAATACTTGTCATGTCACTTACCTCCCCTGGTCGTATTTTAATGTAAAAGTTGCTTCTTTTGTATGAAATCTTTAAAATTTTAGGCCAAGCAAACCGGTTTATTCGCAACCTGTCTCTGTAGATTAGGAGCCCATTAGCACAAACTCCAAGCATTATATCTATACCTTCAGAGTCCTGCAGGGACAATGAAAAAAATAAGTCAGAATTAGATACAAAGGTCAGCTAGCTATTACTAAGATCTTGCATTAACACATTCCATACTCCGGACCTCCAACTTCCGTCTCAAAGACTTTTCTAGTGCTGCACTGATTCCCTGAAATGAACTACCCAAAACCCAAACAATCAGGTTAATTCACAGAGTCCATAGTTTAATTTATGCATTAATAAATTCTATTTATAGGCTTGCTCATCACATCACCTTACAAATCTAAGGCCGGCATAACACCACAGCCAGATCCGATCCAGGGCTGTCAGGGGTGAACCTGACAGCCCCGGACTGGATCTGGACACAGAACTGGAGGGCCAAATATGCCCTACGGTCCGGTGTGCAGCCGGATTCTTCTTATAGCAGCCGCAGCTGCTGCTAATTTAAGATCGAGCCGCGGTCATGAACTGTCATCAGGGGACAGCTCCGTGGTGCTGAAGTTCAGTGCCAAGCGGCACTGAGCTTCAGCACCCGGCAGCTGGTTTCCGCTCCAGTGCGATCGGCGCCATAGACCTCCCATATTAGGGGGCGCCGGATCACACCGGACCGGGAGGATCAGCTTTTTTTCCCCGGACACAAAAATGCTGCATGCAGCATTTTTGTGTCCAGGAGAAAAATCGGAATCCTCCCAGATTCTCCTCGACAGATGGAAGACGGATGGCAGATAGCTGCCATCCGGCTCCATCCGTCCCTATAGCATATCGGATCGGACCTGGATGTGGTGTGAAGCCGGCCTAAGGCTGGTTTCACACTGCAGTTTTTTCCCTCATAAAGTTCGATCGGGTTTGTGTGTCTAACCAGGAGTGTCTCCAGAACAGGTGTCAATCTTTCAATTATAGTTTTGCTCTGCAAGTTCCTCTCCTGGTTCCTCTCCTGGATCTGACACACAGGCTGGTTTCACACTGCAGTTTAACTGGTCTCAGTTCCTACATTTGCACATAATTCTTTCCTGTCTTCTACACCCTCCATGCAATTTGTATCAAGACACGTCAAGACTCTGGCTGGTGTCTGGTTCATGCAGGTTTAAATGAATATCCATATTTATTATAAGGGCTCGGGCACACTCATCCGAGTTTGACGGACGAGACCCGGAACAGGCTGGAGCAGTGACCCTGAACGGCCTCTCTCTCTCTGTGGACGGGGAATGTGATGCTGCACAGAAATACAAGCAGCTGTCATTCTCCGTCCAGAGAGAGAGAGGCCGTTCAGGGTCACTGCTCCAGCATGTTCCGAGTCTCCTCCAAGAGACTCGCATGTAACTAGGAGAGTGTGTCCGAGCCCTAAGGTACCGTCACACTGTGCGACGGCCCCGGAAATGGCGGCGACGGACGGGAGCACGCTCGTTTTTGGCGCCCTGCCAGCGTCACCGCCCCTCGTTTACAAGGGGAGACATCTCCGGCGATGGGCCGGCGAGCTGAGAGGCGGCATCGCCGCCGGGATTTCTCAAAACCCCAAGCGGCGATGCAGTACAAGAGCACTGTTGCCGTGTGCAAATAGAACAATGTGTCCATAATTTCACTGCAACCAGCATATTGCCAGTGAAATTGCATGCAATATTGCGTCGTGTCATGGTACCCCGAGTGTCTTGCTCATTCATTGTGTGATCGGCAGCCTGTTTACACGGCAATATAAGGATGAAACAAGCGTTTTTAACAATGCTCGGCCACATATATCTTGCAATCTAAATGCCCTTTTAGAATCTAGATGTGGCTTATCAGCCCCTAGGCAGACTAGAGGCTGTAATACAACAACCTAATATCTGCAACCTGCAATTTTGCCTTTGTCTTCTCAAAGGAATTGCTCAGATATATTTTTTCAAATGTTTTGCTTACTTATAAAGACATTGTTATTTAGGCAGTAGTTTCCCCTTAAACCAAAGCTCATTTTATACATGTATAACCTATTAACAAAGAGTAACGATGCAGGTCTTTATAATTCCTGAATATGTGACCAGGAACATGTGATGCATTCTGTAAGTAGTGCCTGCCCTTATCATCTCCCGCCTAGATTACTCTGTGGCCTATCTGTTAAGTCTTGCACCTCTCCAGTCTGTCCCTAACTCTGCTGCCCGACTAATTCACCTCTCTCCTCACTACTCCACCGCTTCTCCCTTATGCCCTTATGCAAATCCCTTCATTGGCTCTTAATTCCCCAACCAACCCAGTACAAACTACTAACACTGAGCTACAAAGCGGTCCATAATCTGTCTCCTCAGTATATCTTTGTACTAATCTCCTGATATACTTCAACATGAAATCTCCAGTCTTCCCAATACCTCCTTCTCTCCTCCACACTTATCCATTCTTCATCCAACTGCCTCCAAGATGTCTCCCGAGTATCTGCCATCCTCTGAAATTCTGCGCTCCAACACGTCCAATTATCCGCTACATACAAAAGCTTCAAATGGAACTTGAAAACCTATCTCTTCAACTAAGCCTGCAATGACCCCACTGCCACAACCCCCACAGCCTTCTGCCTCTTCCTCATTGTTCTGTAGAAAATAAGCCACAACGACAGGGCCCTCTCCCCTCTGTACCACTCTGTCATTAATAATTACTGTAATTTATATCTGTATTTTGTTTGTAACTCATTCTCATGTACACCACCATGGAATAAATGGTGCTCTAAAAGTAATTAATAATAATAAAGTATGAAAAGGATCATTCGAATATCAAGCTGACCCTGGGGAATTATCTTTGTCCCATTACCTTGGCATGGTGGAGATCGACTCCATACATTGACAACTTCTTGGCATTTTCTAGAAAATGAATTTCAGCCTCAGCAGGAGTCATTCCTCTGGTTGGAAATATAGAAATATGAAGATAACATAAATGGATGTGAAATACATCATCAAGCCAAACATAACATATACACGTCTGTGACAGCAGCAAGCAGCATGAGTTGTAATGGAAGTTATCTTTATAGGGAGGTGTCAGATAAACTAGCTTTTCCATGCAGATAATCACAGCCTTCTGAATTCTTAGCAGTGACATAGGACAATGGGAAGCAGTGTTCCTCTATCACATGATACAACATCTGCAGGGGTAAGGTACAGAATATCCAACCTCACTGTTATATAGAGAATGTTCATTGTTTCTGAAGGAACCTTATCTTCTCTGTGTCTGTCTCATCTGGCATGGCAGGATTAAATATTTAATTTTCTGTGCTCTCTTTAGCGTTGCAAAGTGGGGGTATTTTGGTCTCACTTTGGTTCTACAGCAAGGTGAAAGTGTTGGATGCGCATCACTGTACGTGTGACAAGCACTAGCAGAGAAAGTGTGCTACACTTGCAGACGTCTGCAAGCAGATCAGGCCATCTATGTCAAATATGCAAGACCTCCATATTTCACCTGTAGACCACAACCAACATTACTATGTTAGGGTATGTGGGTCTGCTCTGAAAACCACCTAAAAAAACATCTGGAAAATGCTCAAAAGAATGAACATACACATTTCTAAGTAATTATCAAATTCCTCTTCATATGTTTGATCTATTGAGAGTCTTTTTAACTGCTTCAGGCTTCCAAATACAACAATTGGTCAAAAAAAAGCTCTATACTTTACAATTCAAACAATGGGAAGACTCAAAAGAAGCCCAGTTGTCTTTCTTAGGCTGGCTTCACATTAGCGTTTGTGTCTGCATGCTGATGGCATGCAGACACAAACGCTGTCAGAAGCAGTGTCCTTATGATGTGTCCGCAGCGGATAATGTCCGCCTGCGGACACATCACTATGGAGCCCGGCAGCCAATCGGCGCTGGCCGGGGGCGGAGATCATCGCCGGAGGTCTCCGCCCCCCGGCCGCCGGTAAGCTCCGGGACTGTCGGCGGGGAGAACAGCTGATCTGACAGCTGTTTGAATCTTCCCGCGCCGACACTGTGAGGAGATGTCGGCGCGGGGAAGATTCAAACAGCTGTCAGATCAGCTGTTCTCCCCGCCGACATCGCTAGGAGATTACAGGCGGCGGGGAGAAGGAGGACAGCAGAGGGTCAGCTGATCTCCCGGTGGCCGTCGGTGAGCTCCTGTGACATCACCGGCGGCCACCGGGAGATTTTTCAATGGGTCCGCAGCGTTCTTCCGCGCTGTCAAGCGCTGAACACTGCGGACCCATTGACGGCAATGCATTTTTTGTGCGCTTGGGGACGCTTGCTGATCTTCCAAGATCCCCAAACGCACAAAAAAATGCTGCAAGCTGCGTCCCGGGTGCGGATGCTGGACACCGGAAGGAGCAGATATCGTCCGCATCCGCACCCGAACGCAGCAAACGCAGGCACTATGCGTTCCTATGTTAAACATAGGAACCGCAGTGCGCATGCGTTTGAATGCTTATGGGAACGCAGCATACGCTGCGTTCCCATACGCAAATGTGAAGGCAGCCTTAATGTAGTGTTTTGCCAGTAGTTTTGCTAGAAAAACCATACGTGGTTTCTTCATTATTATTTAATGTGGTTTAAAACACATCTTGAAAATGGTAATATATTAGATAAAAATGCTCAGGGGAAAAAACTGCTTCAAGGAGAAAAAATGTTGGCCTTTGTTGTAGAATCTTATGGCCACTTTACACGTCCCGATATCGTCGTCCAACTTCGACAAAAAGTCACGTGGTTCGTGCGTTGGCCCCGAGATCGTTCGTGCGTTGTATGGTGTAAATGTACAATTCGATGCAAGAACGATGCCAAAACGATATCGGGGGAGAAATGAGCAGGCTCTCCAACTGCCCGATATTGGATGGACGATCTGGCAGGATCGTGCTTTGTGACAGCCCAACAACGATTTGGAGTACAACTTCCCCTATTCTCTCCCATGTTAAATGGTCATTCCTGGGTCGCTCGTACAAGGGGGCGTAGACATCGCAGTTGTGTTGCCTGCCGATATTGCGCTGTGTAACATCTCCTATGCAATCTTGGATTTCTGCCCAAAAAATGTGCGCTCCCGCGCCGTTATATCCAACATCGAAACGATGTTGGGACGTATAAAGTGGCCATTACTCTTGAAAAACCTGAAATGAATATATAATCAGTCAACCTGGCTGCTCTTGTTTCCCCATCTGTGTGCTCTTACCTGTATGTTTTGTGCAGCTCCATCACTCTCTCTTCCAGCTCTCTTGTCTGATTAGGGGAGAATCGAAGCTCACTCACATAATTACCATGATGTTCCTCAGGATCATAGTCACCAAGCTCAGCTTGTACGGTATAAGATCCCAGTAGGGCATGAGTAACAAAAGAGCAGGGTAGGCGGCCACTGATGATGTCAGCCCGTAACTGTAGGCACAGATAATACCTGCCAAAAATTAGAAAAATAAACTGAAAAAGAAGATTTGAGTTTGGACAGAGTTGAATTAATGAAAGCCCTTATATAAAGAGGACCTTTCAGCATTTTTTGATCTTATTTTACGGACAACGTTTCCATGAGTGTACCAGTTTATTTTCTAAATCAGGCATAAAGTTCAAGAGATATGAGCCTTTTTATTTATTGCATCCAATATTCTAATTTTTATTGTATTTTCCAAAGGCTCTTTTTGATAATTTCTTCTCTCTGTTTACCCCAACTCCAACTCCAGGAATCTAAATGCTTTCTCTCATGTCGACAATTAATCAATCTGAGTACAATAGTGTTGCCAACAGTCCGTAATTTCTCCAAGTCCATAAAAATAAGGCACTTTTCTTTTCTATGTCCATAAAACAATACGTCCAAGACTATTAGAGAAAATTGTACAGAATCTTATGATTGCAATTTTAATAATTTCCAGTTTATAGTGATGCAGCTGATGCCTTCATATCAAACGTATGGATTGTAAACATAAAGTATATCACTTAAACATTAATTATTTATCACGGTTTTACAATGTGTCCATAAAAAAGGTTGGCTGTCCATATTTATTTATAAGCTGTCTTAGAATAAAAATCAAGTTGGAACCCTGATGTAAACCCCTGTCCCCTTGTTTGTCGCTCTCTAACACTGAAATAAGAGAGGACTAAGAGCTTGGACACACTTTCCTAGTTACATCCAAGTTTGACTGACGAGACTCTGAAAGGGCTGGAGCAGTGACCCTGAACGGCCTCTCCCTCTCTGGACGGGGAGTCTGAGCTGCACAAAAACACAATCAGCTGACAGCCCCGTCCAGATAGGGAGAAGCCGTTCATGGTCACTGCTCCAGCCCTTTCAGAGTCTCCTCAGTCAAACTCTGATGAGTGTGTCCAAGCCCTAAGACTGTGTGCCCACACCGTGTATTTTTACTCCATTTTTTTTTTTTTAAATCTGTATCAAAATCTGCATGCCTATCCTGAAGCCAGCAAAAGCTACAACAGTTCAGAACTGCTGTCCCCATGTTGTGTTTTTTCCTTGCTGAATTGGTTGCAGAACTGGTGCGGAAAAAATCTGCAGCTTGTCAATGGCTGGTGCAAATGTCTCTGCATTTTTCAGCCCTTCCGGGCCCTTGGCTTCATTATAAAACATGCATGGCACAATTTTGCCTCAAAAATGCACCAAATACGCACCAAAACATGCACCGTGCTTGAGAAGAGCAGAACTGTGTGCCATGAAATGAGAGCTGAAAAAGTTGTTTAAATGACACACAGCTATGCATTACTCCTTCGCCCACCACAATGACTGCAATGAAATGAGAGCTGAAGTTGTTTATAATGACACACAGCTCTGCTTCACTCCCTGTCCCCCACAATGACTGTCATGAAATGAGAGGTGAAAGAGTGTTTACAATAGAGAAGGGGGAACAGAAGCACAATAGTGCCTTTTCCTTTTACAATAATAGCAAGGGATTTGCTGATGTTTGTGCTCACCTTGTAAGGTTGTGAGACCCACAACCAAAGGAAATATGTATAGCAGCTGCCACTGGACCCACACTACGCGCGTTCACTGTGGCAGTAGAAATAATCCTAAATTGGACAGTGCTCTTTGGTCCGTACACACTGCAGATAATAAACCGAACTGAAACTCCAAGAGGTAAAAGATAAAGGTGCCTTTAATCTCAACCCAATTCAGAGCGCTTCCACGCTCCTTTCAGGAGAGCAACCATGTTACAGTCTCAACAGTCAATGGTCTTAAATAAAAAACAAAAATGCCAACTCATGTACATATCATCATGACGTCAGGGTGAGAGGATTCCCCTACGTCACCTGTAACTTGATATATCTTTTTTCTGAAAACGCTCAGAAACGCGTTGAGATTTAAGGCACCATTATCTTTTACCTCTTAGAGTTTTGGTTCGGTTTATTATCTACAGTGTGCTGGATCAAAGAGCACTATCCAGTTTAAAAGGTGTTTATAATGACACACAGGTCTGCTTTACTCCTTCCCCCCCCACAACAACTGCCACAAGGACTACCATGAAATGAGAGCTGAAAGAGGTGTTTATAATGGCAGTCATTGTGGGGGGAGAAGGAGTAAAACAGTTGTGTGTCATTACAAACATGTTTATAATATCTATATCTGTCATTTCACGATAATGCCAACTCTGCTCTTCCAACCTTAGAGATGAATCTGTAATAACACTCTCTTGGGTAAAGCATAAATCATATTTTAAACTATACGAGCTATTATCTCAACAATGGAGATGGGAAGTAAAAAAGAATCTCTTTTATTCAGCTATGCGGGCACTACTTCATGATATTACCAGTTTAACATGCTAAAATTACAGAAAGGTCCTCTTTAAATGATCAAAATACAAGTTCTACTTAATATTTTTCCAGTAAATTTTATATCAAAATGTGTAGCCGTTTTCTGCTTTGTAACATGCTTCCTAAATATAAAACTGTATTTTCAATGTTATAGGTTCACTTTAAGCCACCAGTTGAGTTTGTCCCTCTTCTGGTTATATTTACGTGGGTAGGTTTACTCCTGTCCTACACACATGTATAGTAGAAATCATTATCTGTTCAACATCTCTTGAAAGTTAGAGAGGAGCTATCACTTTGTCAAAAAATGAGTTAACTACCATACCTGGTAAAAATCCTAGATTCTGCTATTTTTTCCATTTTGTGAAGCATCACGTCATTGCATAAATATTCATAATTGTTGCTTTTAGAGTGCAGTATGTGAAACCTCTTTTAGCAGACCAAGTAGACGTTTCTTCAGAATGTTTTATGACGGCATAGGCTTTAACCACTCTCACTGCCATTCACAACTCAGCATCTGATCTAGTAGTACAGATGCTGCCCAGCTTTGAGTAGCAGCATCTGGGAGAGGGGGTGAACGAGCAACAGTTGAACTGGTGAAGAAATGGCCAAATGAACTGTAATAAGATATTTCACAAACTGTGCTCCAAAAGCTACAAAAGTAAATTTGTTTTCTGTGACAGGTCCTCTTTAAAGAAAATCTCTCATTCTCCTGACATGCCTATTTTTGTAAATTCTTACATTCCACATGAAATAACAATTCTTAATCATCTTTTCTCTTATCTCTGCATTGTGCTGTTCCTCTGTTATTTATGAATAACCTGAAAAATGGCAATTGTTACATCCCCACCAGAGTGTGCCCCATAAACATCTGCTTCTGTCACCAGGCACCACCGTATTGACCCTGTACACAGTGCTGGTGATAGAGGAAAAGTCAAAGCCAGAACCTCTGGTGAGCGGCGGCTCCATCCATCCACTAAGGATAGGGTGGCTAGGATCTGTTGTAATTCACAGTCTAATAGAGTGGAGGTGTGTGTGTTGTCCAGCTGAAGTCATTACCTACTAGCTTCAGCCTACTGGAACGCACCACACCCTACTAATACCTTCAGCTTTCTGCTGGAAGCTGCCAGAAATACTTGTGTCCTGTCTTGTATTGGTGTTTTTCCTTGGCCTGTTTTTTGGACGCATCTTCCGCCTCACGATTTTGTAAAATGAAGATAGATTGAATCTAGCTCTTAGACATGAAGATTGCCTTTTTATTTTCAATTAAAGTGCTTATAAAAGAAAAATTGTAAGATTCAACACAACCTAAGTTGACATGTTTCGAATGCAGATGAGTAAGAAAGCATTTGATTTCGAAATGTGTTGACTTAGCTCATGATTTATCTTCTGTAAGCACTTTATTTGATAATAAAAAGAAAATTTTCATGCCTAAGACCTGGATTCCATCTATCTTCATTTTGCGTATTCACAAAGTTATGGTAGGACTGGAACCTTTTTCCATGGAGATGGGATAAAGGCATATTTTGTGAGCTGGACTTATGAATTATTATCTCACAATTTTGTACTTTGCTGCCATCTTGGTTTTTACTTGGCTCTCTGACTACTCTAATAGATCTCAATTTTGTCCTTTTCTCGACCTCCCGCCTTTGCCCCTGCTTGGCGACTATCCTGACTCTGGACTGCAGCTATTCCAAAGGTAGCAGTCTCCTGAATCCTGTTGTAAATCCATATCCCTATATAGGGGCTAAAGGGTGTCGGGGTTTCTCGGGGTTCTGCCTCACGGAGCAGCTTGTGCCAAGTGTGTCCAAGATACCCCATGCCTGTAGCCTCAGACAGGTGTCACAGCAATTACCAATCGACTTGTGTAAGGGTTGTGGCCCTACACAGTAAACAGTATCAGGCCTTGTTGGACAGTTTCAGATTATAGGGACACACCTCATACTGGGAACGCCCAATTGTCAATTTATTTATACATTTCAAAGAGGCATAACAGAGACTGGCACAATATAGAGTGTTAAGAAAACTTTCTCCATTGTTTAGTAAAACAAGTAAAACAGACATGACATATGAGCTGACAGGTTCTATAAATTATGTGTATTATGATAATTACTATATTGTCAGCAATATTTGCATATATTGTGCATGTAAAATGAAATAATTACATTAAATGGTTCAAGTCACTGATGTCATCCAATTAAATGACAGACGACCCCAGCCCAGCCAATCCGCCACCTTCTCTATCACCTCCATCATATGAGTAAAAGATGGCTGATCCCTCAGTCCTGGCTACGTTAACTAGACCCATAAGCATAGCAACCAGAACTGTCACTCTGTATGGATTTAAAGCAGCCACATTGGCTGTTTCTAGGCTACATATGTTCTTGAAGGCAGAGATACAGATGGAGAGATTATGTTCCCTGCGAAAATATCTATTTGCTTTTATGTTTTCCAACCAGTTTGAGATAAAATAGCAGTTTTTCTGTTTGACAGGCATGGGCAGGCATTTTGCACTAATGCAGAATATAATCACATAAACTAGCACTGTGATATGCCTAGCTAACTGCAAAGTAAATGCTAAAATGGATGTGTCAGAGCACAAAAGCAAGCGAGGGTGTGTGAGGTCATTCGTGTATCCTAGCAACGGTTGTACACGCTGTCAAATTCACAATCAAAATGCAAGTTCTTATTCCACCAAATATGTTCCTTCGATTGAATACCAATAAAGAAAAGTGATCTTACTCCCTCATTATAAGATGATGCATACATTATATGGATAAAAGTATTGGGATACATACACAGGTTTTCATTCAGGTCCACTGACACAGGTGTATAAAATCCGGGTCCTTACCATCCATGTAATCATCCTGTACAACAATTGTAAAATAACGGCCAAAGTGGTAACTGACACCAGAGTGGTCCGGTAAAAGAATGCCACTTCAGGTACTAGTCAGCACGTGAAAAGTCTTCAATCCTGAATGTTCCACAATAAACTGTGATCTTACTGAAAAGTGAAAGATTAGGAACCACAACAACTCAGCCATAAAGTGTCCGACCACCTAAAGTATCAATGTGGGGTCCAGGGAGTGCTAAGGAACATAAGCCACAATTCACTATTTGCACATTTCTTAAAGCACACTCCAGCAGGTTATTTTTTCAGCACTGAAATGGCACTTTATATGTAAGCCCAATGACCCTGGTTTAATACTCACCCTCTGGTGGCTTCACCTTTTATCAACGTTGCTCCGGTCCCACAGCACCTTCTGGTGACTATAACTTTTGTCAGACATTATAGCACAAGCTCTCAGTAAAAGTCAATGAGGCCAGAATGAGGCTCCCATAGAGATAAATTGAGTTGGGACCTTTGGAACTCTCTAGCAAACACTGAATTTGCCTGATGGTGACAAATTGCTAGACACTAAACGAAGTGCAGGTTAGAAGATGAAGCCAACGATAGCTCAGTATAATACCGTGGGCAGGGGACTTACATTTAAAGCGCCACACCAGCGGTGCAATAAAAAAAATGCTACAGTGGTGCTTTAAGTCACTTTCCGTTTTTGTCTTGTGGTATTATTTGCCATTTTTTGTGTTAAATTCATCAAAATGAGGCTACGCCTTACCGGGACACAGTCACCTGTTTTAAGAAAGACTGGTCGAATAGACCACCCCAAACCGTTATCCCAGATTATTCTGGGAAATTTCTCTATCCTCTATCCTTTACTGTTTTTCTCTCTTCTTTATATTCCTTTCTTTTCTCTCTTCACCTAACTCGCCGGTTATTTTTCCCACTCCCCCCACTTTAGGGCCTCTAGGTTCACTTCCTCTATCTATCCTCCCTTCTGTTCTTCTTCCCTTCCCCCTTCTCCTAGTTCCTTTTCCCCGATACCTTGCCTCCGACCCCAGTGTCGACCATGTCAACTTTAAAAATTTGTTCGCTCAACGTGAAGGGATTCAACACCCCCCAGAAGAGGTCTCAGATCTTATACTCTGCTCATAAGCAGAAGTGTCAGATCCTGATGTTACAGGAGACTCACTTCAAATCAGGTCATGTACCGAGTCTCCGTAACAGATACTTCTCTGACTGGCACCATAGCACGAACCCAGAATCGAGAACGAAGGGTGTGTCCATTGCAATACACAGGTCACTGACACACGAGATTCTGGATACCTGTATAGACCCACAAGGCCGTTACATTTTTCTTAAGATGAAGATTGCTGGATCTTTACTAACTGTCGTTAATTGGTACTTGCCTAATAGGTTTCAAACGAAGACATGCAGATCGTACCTATTACGGTTGACAACCTTTGCAGAAGGATCAACCATTATCGGTGGGGATCTCAATTTCATCCTGGATCCGGCGGCAGACTCATCCTCTGGTAAGAGTTCTATTCCAAAAAAAAGGCTTGTCTCCATAAAAAAGTTCCTTCACACTCTGAGGCTTATAGACATCTGGAGGACCTTGAATCCACAAGGGAGGGATTTCACGTATTTCTCCCCATTACATGACTCATACAGCAGAATAGACCTATTTTTCATTAGTCATAACTTACTATCCTGGAACCCTGAGGCAACCATAGGGGATATTTTGCTATCAGACCATGCTCCCACCTATTTGACTCTTACTTTGCCTGACACGAATAGCAGACCCTGGTCGTGGAGACTTAATGAACATCTATTAAAGGACGAGGTGTGTATGACCGAGGTTAAAGAGACTATACAGTCCTTTGGCAGAGACCATGCCTCTGACCCCACCTCTTCTCCCACAAAGTGGGAAACCCTAAAATGTGTCCTGAGAGGAGTGTTTATTAAGCATGGCACTCGCCTGAAGAAGAATAACACAAAATTGATAGAGGATCTAATTTCCCAAATCCATGTGTTGGAAACTACACATAAACAGACCTTATCTAGAACGACCCTCTCCGATTTGACTTTAAAGAAAAAAGAACTAAAAGATTTACTAGATCAAAAATATCGTAGATATTCTGGGAAATCTAGGAGTTATTTTTACTCCAACTCAGATAAATGTGGGCGTCCTTTGGCCAGACTGCTCCATCCTCGGCTAAACCCGCCGTTTATTCCAAACATCTCTACTAAAACGGGAGGTCGCTTGTCCCTACCAAGTGAAATACTGGAGGAATTCAGACAGTATTATCTTGAACTATACAATATCAGGGGACATTTGTCTGATGCGCCGCCCGCGGAACTGTCAGAAAGGATAAAGAGATATATAGACAAAACAGCGATACCAACACTGGATAGGAAAGCTACTGCAATGTTAGAGGAGGAGATCTCAGGGGAAGAACTGTTGCGGGTTATCCAATCTACCCCATCAGGAAAATGTCCAGGTCCAGATGGATTTTTACCCAATTTTTATAAAATAGTTAAGACCCAGCTGGCCCCCGCAATGTTGACAGCCTTTAATGCTGTTCTGAAGGGTTCTGATTTCGTGCCTCAGTCTTTAGAAGCCCATATCAGCATCATCCCTAAACCTGGGAAAGACCCATCTTCAGTATCAAACTACAGGCCGATTTCGTTACTGAATGTGGATGTCAAATTATTCTCTAAAATATTAGCGGACCGATTAGCCCCGCTTCTCCCTTCCGTGATTGACTCGGACCAGGTGGGCTTTGTCAGAGGCCGGGAGGCTAGGGATAACACTATTAGAACCCTCCTCCTTATAGCTAAGGCCAAAAGCTCTTCAGCACCGCTTGGTCTGATTTCTGTAGATGCTGAAAAGGCCTTTGACAGAGTCCACTGGGGGTTTATGAAGGAGGCGCTGATTCAACTTGGCCTGGGCCCCCGATTTTTACACGGAATCATGGCCCTATATTCCTCACCGTCTGCCAGGGTGAAGATTGGGGGTGCACTGTCTTCCCCGTTCAGAATCGCAAATGGCACTAGACAGGGGTGTCCATTGTCACCCCTGCTTTACATTATTGTAATGGAACATTTGGCCACAGCAATCAGAACCAACATTGACATTCATGGGATAGAGCTGGGTCACAATCACCACAAGACGGCACTGTTTGCCGATGATCTCCTCCTCTATGTCTCGCAACCCCTGATCTCTATCGCCTCAATTTTGAAAGAATTCGAACAGTTCGGACGGTTGAGTAATTTTAAGGTTAACTGTTCTAAGACGGAAGCGCTCAACATCTCTCTACCTGGAGATTTGGTATCGCATTTGTCCAGGCAGTTCCCATTCAAGTGGAGGGAAGAGGCTATTAAGTACTTAGGAGTTAACATCCCAAAAGATCTTGGGCAATTGTTTAAATTAAACTACCATCCCCTATTATCGGGCGTAGAGGAGGCTTTTTCAGCATACCGTCATTTAAAGCTATCCTGGTTCGGGAGAATGAACGTTATTAAAATGAACATCCTACCCCGACTCCTGTACATCTTTCAAACAGTTCTGATCCCCCTAGACAGAAGGTTTTTGGCTAAATTACAATCTCTTATTATTAAATTTACATGGAACGGGAAGAGATCTAGGTTGGGGATTAAGATCCTTTCGTTACCTAGATCTAAAGGGGGGGTGGGATTGCCTAACATTCGTGGATACTTTTTAGCCTCTTCTCTTGTCAGAGCCCTAGACTGGCACTATTGCGGATCTTCAAAGAGATGGGTTGAGGTGGAGCAGGATGGCCTGGGGATTCCATTACGGCATCTATTTTGGATTCCCCCTGGGAACATAAAAGAACTACCCCCCCTCTCCGACATGACCAGGGTCACTGTGCAAGTGTGGCATTCAGTAACAAAAACACTTTACACAGATGGCAAACTCAGCCCTCTCACCCCCCTCTTTTCTAATCCTGCTTTTCCTCCTGGGTTTAGAAAGCAAAGATTTCTGTGTTGGCAAAGTGTGAACGATACCCGAATGGGACAGACCCTATCCAATGGGGAATTGCCCTCAATGACAGAGATCCAGTCTAAGGATCCTACTAGACCTCATAGATGGTTTGAATTTCTCCAAATAATTTCTATACCAGGATGAGATTGACACCAAACATATTGGAGAGATTATTCCAACAGGATTCCCCCCGAGGTGCAAAATTTCGGCCCTATACCTGGCCTTAGGGTCTCTGCGAGATCAGGAAACCTTACATTTCCAGCGGGCCTGGGAGAAAGAATTAAACAGGAACATTCTAGACAGTGATTGGCAGAAAAGCTTTATATTTACACACAAATTAGCCAATGCATGTATCGCACAAAAGAGGAGTTATAAACTGCTCACCAGATGGTATTTATGTCCTGTTGCCATGCACCGCGTGTTCCCTGAAACCTCAGACAGTTGCTGGCGTTGTGGGAAAGCGCCAGGGACGATGCTCCACATTTGGTGGAATTGTGATGAGATCCAGCGGTTTTGGTCTGATGTGTTCGGCACTTACACGTGAATTACAGGTAAACGGGTTAAATGTTGCCCTGAAATAGCTTTACTATCCATTTTTCCAGGCCCTATTGGGCTTAATAAGAGGGATATTCTCCGCTTTTGTGTCTCAGCCGCCTGCGCTCTAATTCCGAGATTCTGGAGAACTCCTCGGGTACCTTCCCTACTTGACTGGTTCAAAGAGATGATGGATCTATTCCGGATGGAAGAGCTGGTGGCTGACGCTTCAGGTTCCCGTGACAAATTTTTGGTGACATGGACTGAATGGTTCCTCTTCCAAGACTCAAGTGAATTTAGGAGTACTTTCTCTGGGGTCGATTCAATGGTGCGATAAATGGTTGACACGGGGTCGAGGTACACCCTATCCCCTATTCCCCTAAACTTCCTGGACCTATTTTCTCTCTACCCTGACCCCGATTAACTTAGTTCAGTCCTTACTTCCCCTCTAATATCTCTATCTATTCTTCTATCTTTTTCTTCTCGTATACCCTATGTTAAGCAATAGCCTTAGTTTGGAGTATTAATAATTTTTTTTCTAGTATATTTTTAATGCGGTTCCAGTAAAACTGATGGGAGCAAAGTACCTATTATATTGAGGAACCCCACTTAATGAGAGCCTACTTCAGAAGGACCGGATTTTGGTGGGTCCTACGAGGCTAAACTTTTACTGGTATACTAACGCCAGTAATGAGTTAATAAATATTACTCTAATAGTTACCCGCTTCTTTTAGACCAAACTGACAAAGGGGAGTTTGATACTACATTATTCCTAAGGGATTCTCAATCCTCCTCTTTGCGGTAATCCCCTTGACTAAGACAGAGGTTTCTTAACCCCCTGTCTGTGAAACAAGACCAAGGGAACAGATCGCCTTGCATCTGGAAAGGGTACATATACCTGAGAATGTATATTGTTTATTACTTTGTACTGAAATTACCAATGTGAATTTCTTAGTTGTACTTACTGATTTATATTTTTTTTCGTATAATATGTAATGTTTCCCTATTTTTTTTTATTTCTTCTGTATTAAAATCAATAAAAAGAGATTAACCATAAATTCAGCAAAATGGAGCAAATAGAATAATAAATTTGGTGTAAGCAAAATAAGCTCAAACAACTGAAAGGTGCACAAAAAAACATACATAGAGGCAATAATGAATTGAAGCCAGACAACGTAAAAATCAGTAATGCTCTGTCAGCTCAATAACTGCAGAGACAAGCCCTCCTCTGGTATTAAATGGAACCTGTCACACGACTTATTCTGACCAAACCATGGCAGCATAAATCAGGATTTTAGCCAGGTATATTTTTCTTAGAAGCACTCTTCTATAGTAAAAGGCCTGACAATCACCTGGAGCAGTGCTGGAAGAAAGTCAGTCATGGCCACACCAGAATAAAGGGAATCTGTCAGTAGGTTTTTCCCACTTTATCTGACAGCATCATGATGTACGCATAGAGACTATAAGTCCAACAATCTATCACTTAGTTTACTGGGTGCACCAGTTGTAACATAATCATAGTTTTTATATTTATCAATGCAACAGAGCTCAGAGAGTTAACTCGCCCCCACCAGGCTCTCTATGTACACAGTCTATAGACAGTGAGGTGCTAATCAGAAGGTAAGGGAGTGTGGTTGGATAAGTGTAGTCTTGGCAATGATAAACTCAGGAGATAAAACTTTGACTTTAAAGAAACAACAGCACAATAGGGTAATAAATGACACACCATTCACCTCTATGTGTCAGCCTCTTTCTCCTTCTGTCAGATTATGTAGCAAAAATCCAATAAAGATATATTGGAGTGAGGGTTGCCATCCATATATATATATATATATATATATATATATATATATATATATATATATATATATATATATATATATGTGTGTGTGTGTTTTCTGCTCTGTTCTTTATTATCTGATTTCGAGCATGAAGCCTCAGCCTGGTATACCTCTGAATGCATAAGTGGCACTTAACCATTTTATGGTCTATAGCCTCAATGCTCCTAGACACCACAGGTGTTTAGTGTAGTCAATAAAAGCGGAATCCTTGGTGTTGCTAAGCAACCATCTTTCTATTGGATATGCTCTTTACCAGCAAAATGGAACTCATGAATCTAAATGAGGATTTCACAAACCTGAATCATCTCGGATTCACTCATCTCTGATTTGTAGGTCATTGATTGGCCACCAGTTTATCTAACAACCACAGCCCAGAATGAGGTTTACAGTCTCTTGAAGCTTATTACGTCTGTTACGATAAGTAATTCTATTAATCTGGATACAGTGAAATCTTCACTAACACTATGCAATAATATGTCAGTAAACCATTCTCTTTAAAAGCCTACACTCACCTGACATTATCATCCTTTGACTCTATGAGCACTAAAAGGGAATGTTCAAACGTGGTGAAAACTGCAGATTTTCTGTCCAGATTTGAAGGTGGAAAAGCCACAGCATATCACAATGGCAGTAGAGTGGATGGAGTTTCATCAAGGCTTTCACCCTATGCATATTAATACATAGGGTGAACTCCCCCTTAAAATGTATATGAAAAATGCATGAAAGTCCCCATTGTAAAAAACGTATTCCATTGATTACAGTAAGTTCCATTTTCTACAAAAATCTTCCCTTAAAATTAAAAATAGCTCATCTAGTTTTTCATAGTCATTGCCACATTCTTAATGGCGCCAATTGTGCCGGCATTGGTAAATGCCTCATTAAAGCAAAGAGAATTCCAGCTCTAAAAATCTTCTTATTGGAGTATAATAAAATTGCAAATAATATCTACATTGTCTTATAAGGATAAAATTACAGACGTGTTTCTGGTGTATCAAGCATTTTTAGTGATGGCATGGCTTACGATAACTATATGTGCTTAATGCACCAGAAATTCATCAGTATTTTTAGTGCCGATGTGGATGTTATTTGAAATTTTAATAGATACCAATAATTAATATTTTTATGTCAGTAGAGCTGGATTTATCTTTCATGCTTTCAGTTTCGGTTGCTTTGGTTGTAACACCATTTGTGCTCTGGACAGAAATGGACTCCAGCATTTTTGGTTAGATGGACTTGTTTTTTCACGTAAATGCCTCATACCTTGTGATGTCTTCTGTGAGTTGAGCTGGGTCAGGAGGATAAAACTTCACTGTGAAACCAAATGTCCAAGGGGCACCTGAGGACACAAGTAAAGATGGTTATATATGGGGGCAAACATGGCACAAGGGTAATAAATATTAAGATTTGAAAGGTGTAAGGATAGAATAAGCATCAAAACAAAGGAGAAACATGTAAGCTTGATGTGAAATGTAAGACCAGGTTCACATCATATTTAAGCCAGACATCAGTGACTGCACTGAGGTTTCCATTTGAGGCTCAGAAAAATAAGTTTCAGGCGTGTCCACGGATGGGGCTATTGACTTTAATAAAGCAAATGGAGTCTCTTTGTGCTCTGTCTCACCTCCTTTTTGTTACTGTCCATCTTTCTGAGATGGGCACAAAAGCTTGGTTGACTGAACTTTTGTGCCTTCCTAAAAAAAGGCTGAAACTACCAAAAATGATGTTAGATACAGCATAAAGTGACACTCAGATACAGCACAAAGTAACGCCCTGTTGTAGACGGAACCCCAATGGAGCCACTGTCATGTGGCAAAAACGTAATGTGAACCTGTGTGGTCTAAGAAGTTGCAGAGTGAGAAGACAAACATTTGGAGCATTGAGTTTTACTACTCACTTCTGATCTGTTTTTTTATTTCCTTGGAGGGATCCAGCCAATTCTGTAAAACCAAAGGGTCAATGTTAGAACCAAAGAATAACACCACAGTCTGGTGTTGCTGTTGAAACCAAGCAATCATTGCTAGAGGTATCTAGAACCAAAAGGCTTCAATACTAAAAGTTAAGAGGGGGTACTACATGCTTATGATAGCTAATAGACACAAAAAGAAAAAGATAAGCATAATGGTAAGCACATCAGCATAAGGTTCACACAAATACATTAACTCATAAACAAATATACACTTAAAACCACTTATACACAGCTGCCTGGAAAGGGCTCTGCCAACGTCCCCCTTTACCAGGCCGGGAGGCGGGTGAAGAACCAAGTACCCCAATCAAAAGTGACTTGCTGGCTTGCAGCAAGTCATTCCACCACCACCCAGCCTAACACATTCATAATTACGGGCATGTGCAATATGTGTTGTATTATTTTACATTATTTTGGCAGGGGCACTATAGTGTGCGTCTTTCTGATATTCCTTTTTCTCTCCCCTGGGTCATTTCATTTGACCCACGGTGATGTGGAATCTCTGGCCACTGGCGGTCTTTCTCACAATTTATGTGATATGCCCCTGGCTTTGTTATGAAATTTTCTGGCACAATCATTTTCAGACATTCTTTCAGGTCAGTTTTTAAGTGGTTTTAGGTGTATGTTTGTTTATTAATAATAATGTATTAGTGTAATCCTTATGGTGCGTATCATAATGCTTGTCTTTCTTTTTTTGTGTCTGCTTATAGGTATCCGATCATATGCAATTACATGCCCATACAGATGTCGTCAGCTAGTTCCATAATCCTGTTAAGTAATTGCTACTTATAGTATCAAAATGCTTGTAAAATCTCGACATCAAAATTAATGGGGTGCTCAGTTTTAGAATACCCATTTCTTTCAACAAGAATAAGCTAATTAAAGTATTTAGTCTCTTGCCCCAGTAATCAGCAAAAATACTGACCGCAAGGGTTTCATTACCTTGTTGCACAAACATAGGTCAATTAAAAAATTGAATTAATTTACTGTACGTTGCACCCACAACCTTAGGCTACGGTCACACTTGGTGTGTTTGCCACGTTATTTGCAGTGGCGCTTTTTTGCGCGCATATGGCATAAAATAGCGCAACTGCATTCAGACAGTGCGCTTTTCCCAAGCCCATTTTATCATGTGGCCTATGGGGAAAGTGCGCTGAAAAAAGCGCAAAGAGTTGACAGTTATTCTTTTCGAGCACAGCGCTTTGCAGTGAAGGCGCATGCACAAAAAAGCGCAAAAATACACAGCGTGTGAACACATTTTTGCAAAGGCCATAGCTTTTGCAGGAATGTGTCTCCATAATTGCGTTTCACTGCATTTACGCTAGCGTAAAATAGTGCTACGTAAACGCAGTAAGACGCAGCACATGCGCTACGTGTCAATGTAGAATTAAATACATTTAAGTGGGGTTTTATGTGATATACCAACACAAAGTAGCAAGTATTTGTAAAGTGTAAAGACAATGACACATGGTTTTCTAAATCTTTTAAAAATATAAAACTGCAAATTATGACTCCATTTGTATTCAACACCCCACAATCAATACTGTGTAGGACCATCTTTAGCTGCGATTACTACTGCAAGTCTCTAGCAGCTATGCACATATAGAGGCTAAAATATTTGCTTATTCTTCCTTGTAAAATAGCTCTAGCTCAGAGAAATTGGATGGAGGTTGTATGTGAGCAACAATTTGCAAGTCTTGCCACAGATTCTCAATGGGATTTAAGTTTGGACTCTGACTGGACTATTCACACACATTTATACACTTTGATCTAAACCATTCCATTGTAGCTCTGGCAGTATACTGTATATAAGTTCGTTTTACTGCTGAAAGGTCAACCTCTTCCTGAGTCTCAAGTCTTTTGCATGCTCTATCAGATTTCCTTCAGAATTGCCATGTACAGTATTTAGCTCTATACATACACCCATTAACTCTCACCAGATTCGCTGTTTATGCTGATGAAAAGCATCAGCACAGCATGATGCTGCCATCACCATATTTGACAGTGGGAATGGTGATTTCAGGGTAATGTTCAGTGTTATTATTCACCACCCACACATAGCATTTTGCATTCAGTCCAAAAAGTTCTACTTTGGCCTCATCTGACCAAAGCACCTTCTACCACATGCATGGTGGAGAATTAACACTGCACTAATCCGATCCTCCCACTCCCGGCTCCAAGACTTCTCCAGAGCTGCACCAATCCTCTGGAATGCTTTACCCCAAGAAATCAGGACTATCCACAACTTGCATAGCTTCAGACGATCCCTAAAAACGCATCTTTTTAAGGCGGCCTATCATACTCCCTAATAGAAGTCCTTTGTACTGTAGACAGTGAATGGGCTATCCCTCTGGCATTACTCTTCTACAAACTCCACCAAACCAAAAAGGTCTACACAGACTGTATAATGACCATCCATGTAAGCTTAGTTCTATGCCCCATTTCCGCAAGATGCCTGGACCATCAGTGCAATAAGACCCTGTACCTTGTGCAACCCCTATCCCGTTGTAGATTGTAAGCTCTTTTGAGCAGGGTCACCTTCATGTCTTGCTTTATTTATTGTATTTTCTTTATTACATTGATTCTATGCCTATTGTTTTGTATCCAATTATTGTACTGTATTTGTTCTCTACTGTAATTACTTACTGTATATTTTCTGTACTCTAACCCTACATTGTAAAGCGCTGCGGAATATGTTGGCGCTATATAAAATAAAGCTTTATTATTATTATTAGTACCCTGAAAACTTCATCCCCATTATCAAGTGTGGTGGCAACATCATGCCATTAGTAACTTTAGTTAGGCTAGGATCACACATGCCAATACGTTTTACAGAGTGTTTCCCATGACAAATCCATTTTTTAGGGTGCTTTTTGAGCCTCCTGTGCCCCTGAACGTTTTTTGGACTTAGTAATTTTTTGCCAAAAAATGATAGGAAAAACGAATCAGTTTTTTAAGGCACCAAAAATAACTGATCCGTTTTTCCATAGGGCCCCATGTTAAAAAAAGGATCCGTTTTGAAACTGCACCCAAAAACGTTTCTACCAACGTTTTTGGGTAAAAAAAGATCCTAGCAACGTTTTTGGGTGCAGTAAAAAACTGATAGTGTTTTTATTACTTATAATCTGTTTTTGCATCAGTTTTTGGACTTAGAAAATTTAAGTTAAAAAACTGATGCCAATAACGGATCCATGCTTACGTGTGACCCTAGCCATAGTTAGACACAGAGGATGAGTCGAGGGAGCGATTTTGGAGAATGGGTGTGATTGAGGCATGTTTGAAGCATGAGGGGAAGACACCATTTGTAAGTGAAAGGTTGAAGAGATGTGTTAGGGTTGGAATGAAGATTGTGGCGAGGTTGGTGATGAGGTGGGATGGAATCGGGTCAACGTGCAGGGGGTGAGATGTTTTGATAGAAGAGAGGAGAGCTGATCTTTTGTTATGGTGGAGAAGCTGGTTTTGAAAGGGCTCAGCAGTTATAAGGAGGGGCATAGGGGGCTTCAGACCAGAGCTTTCTCTGATGGTATCAATCTTCTGCTTGAAGAAAGAGACAAAGTCTTCAGCAAAAATGAGAGGAGAGGGAGGAGGTGCTGGGGGAAAGAGTAGAGAATTGAAAGCGTTGGAAAGCTGTTTAGGGTTGTGAGAAAGGGAGGATATGAGAGATTAGAAGTAATTTTTTTTGTGGCAGTGAGCATGGACTTGAAGTTGGCGAGGGACTGCTTGTATGCGACGAAATACTCGCCAGAATGAAATCTCTTGCATCTCCGCTCAGCGACCCTGAAAGCCCGTCTCAGTTCTTTGCTCAGGCTGGTCAGCCAAGGTTGCCTGCTGATTGTACGAGTTTTGTAAATAAAGGGCAATCCTGGAGGAAAACCTTTTAAGAGCTGCAAAGGACTTGAGACTTGAGTCATAGGTTCATCTTCCAGCAGTTTAATGACCCTAATCATATGGCCAAAGCTACTATGGAATGGTTTGGTTTAAAGCATAGTCATGTTTGAATGGCCCAGTCAAAGTCAGGACCTAAATCTCATTGAGAATGTGACAAGACTTTAAATTGCCGTTCAGACATGCTCTCCATCCAATCTCACTGAGCTAGAGCTATTTGGCAAACAAGAATGGGCAAAAATTTCCATCAAAAGCAAACCCTACACGTCATGCCGCAGTAATTACAGCAAAAGATGGTCCAACAAAGTATTGACTCGGGGGCTGAATACAAACGTATGTCACAATTTTCAGATTTATATTTATAAAATATTTAGAAAATCATGTATTATTTCCTTTACAAGACACAAATACTTGCTACTTTGTATTGGTATAACACATAAAATCTCAATAAAATACATTTAGGTTTGTGGGTGTAATGTGAAATAATGTGGAAAAGTTCATGGCGTATAAATACTTTTTCAAGACACAATAAAGATATATTCCCATATGCGTTGATGAGTGTAATTGGATATTGCAAATGAATACAAGTACTTTTATCATTTACAAATTAGTAAAATTTTACCCTGTACCCCTGGTAATGTGAATCTTCTTTTTTTTTTATTGCTACAGCTCATTGATAGACCACCTAGCAGTCTAACCGTGGTGGTCTAAAATACGCAGTGCTCACAAGCTCTTTCTAATAGAGCTTGTAACTGATTTTCTGAAGCTGGCCAGGCTTTATGTAACATGCTGGCAGTGCTTGATCTCAGCTAGCTTGAGTGCCACTATGTTTCCTTACTGCAGAGGTAAAGCTGCCTCATTTAGCAGCATCAGGGGGTGCCCAGTTATGTTTAGAGTTACAACAATACCACTGGTCCAAACTGTCAATCATTGAGAAGCAGCTGCCACTCCAGCAGTCAAGAAGTCAGTTAGCTGGGGAGCGGTTTACTGCTGATTTGAGTACACGGTAATAACCCTTTAAATCAAGCTAATGCATGGATACGACAGATACTCTAGCTAGACTAAGTAGTGCTCTTTGTAGCCATTTTCTGATGTGGTTAATAGATGAGGGTCCCTAATTGAAGATTCCCTCTTTATTATTTCAGAATTCTATAGGGGATGTGAAAATAGGTTTTCTAAACCGAACAACCCCTTTTGGAAGTGAAACAGTGAACAGACAACGAGTGGTTGACTAATTAGCAGCAAATATATGAGGTCATTGGTCGACCCGGAGGATAAGGATATTGTAGGATGGCCAGATGTTAAGTGCATCCTGTCATTCAGCAAAGCACACCATTTGGTGGAAATAGTTCAAACATGTCTCATGAGAGCAATGTATTGATCACAGTGGTAAGACCTCTGTATTAAGGTAATTTTGTTACAAGCGTGTATTGCTCCTGAGCCCTAGTCTACTGTTTATCAACTCTGAAATTGTTAATTGTTTTTATTTTTTTAAAAGCTCAGTTGTAGAGGTATAGGAACATATATGAAGGCTGTCATCTTCAGTGCAGCTAGCTTTATTTGTAGGCATTTATACATGGAAAGTATGGAAAGCAGTATTATTTATCAAGTAGGAGGATGAATTATTGTATTGCACTCACATCAGATGAGATCCCAATATCATCAGTGGATTGTAGAAGCATTACCTTCTGACTGTCAGAATCACAGAATGTTAGACCAAAGTAATCTTTCTCCAACAGGTTGAGGTGTTCACATACTGTATCAAATAGGACCTGCCCCCTGGCATGTTTCTGAAACACAAGAAGCCATCAGACAAAGATCTCTCACGTCGGAGACCTATGGCATAAAACGTTCTCCTCTATATAATAACACTTATTTCTTACCTCCACTTCACATTCATAGTGGGAAGAGTCCAGGAGTGTCACCATACAAACAGCACTCTTGGGTTTTCTAGACGTTTTCTGCGGTGATCGCTGATTGTGAGACGGTGTCGTTCTGTCTTGTGCGACCTCAAGCCTCTCTTCACTCTACAGTTTACAAAGATAATAAATGTCCTGTTAGAATCTTAATCAAAATGGAAAAAGAGAAGGTGAAGCCAATAGATTGGCATGTACCATGATTTATATCTTTTTATATTAGTACTAGCTGGGTGCCCGATGCAGATGCATCGGGATTCTAGCAGAGCGAGTCTCTGACTCGCAATGGCCGCTTCGCGGCCAATGCTTCGCGCTGCTAAGGCGACTCGCCATGCCCGCTGCGCGGGCATAGCGAGTTGCCTTAGAACTGCTCGCAATGGCCGCTGCACGGCCAATGCTTCGGGCGTATCCACATGACGACATTGACTCGCAGCGTGAGCGGACTCAAAAGGGGCAAAAATCCCATTTGTGATTATATAATAGATATATCAAGTGTATATAGGGTTTTTTTCATCATCAATAAATAGGTATAACAGCAGTCGCTGGTTTCCTCAACAAAGAGCGCAGCGCTGGCAAACATTTTGCTATAGAGATTGTGACATGAACGTATCGCTGGATCTGCAAGGCAAACCTCACAGCATGAGACAGTGTACAGTTCAGGGCAATTCAGGTGGTCCATAGTGTAAACTATCCAGATCATGAAAATAAATGGAATGGAGAAAGATAGAGAGACTTTGCATTAAAGATAAAAAGAAACTGTTAGAAGATCGTGAGGGTTTCCAAGTCATAAATGATTGGTGGTCAAGATCACATTGTTTAGTGAAGGCCACGTCACACACACAGATATCTGTTCAGATATTGTTCGCAGATCTCTGGTTGCAGTGAAATCATGGACACATTGCTCCATTTTGTGGCCATGTACAAATGGAACAATGTGTCCATGATTTCACTGCAACCAGAGATCTGCGAACAATAACTGCACAGATATCTGTGTGTGTGACGTGGCCTTTAGGACCGATTGTTGGTATCCTCCTTATTGGGCCAATTAACTAAAATGTCAAAATAATTAAAAATGTTTACTTATTTATTTTTGACCAGGAGAATAATAACATTCAGTTTTAAATGTATTCATGCATTTCCAGGAGGAATAAAAGAAACCCCATAATAGTTCTTTTCTGAGCCAGCGGACAGCAGTTAGATCTGTAAAACATAATTGGATACTTACTTCCATATGTCTCCTTGAATTTTCATTGACTCCTGTCCGGTCTACATTGTTAGCAGGGGTTTGCGGGGTATCAGGTGGGAGCAGCGCAGGATTATGTACTCCATCCTGGGCGTGACCATCGGCACCAGGATTGAATTCAGTTTCAGCCCCAACTCTGTGGTCATTATGACTCCTCAGACTGGTGTAGGCTGCAAGAAAGGAGAAAGGGATCACTCGATATAAAATGGAAAATATTTACACACAGAATAGTGATCCAGTAGACAACCACTACAAGCAGGCTCGGTCTGGGCCGCCGGGTTACCGGTTAAAAGTGATGGTGGGCCCCCAGGCATTGTGGCCCTGCCCCCCTAGCCCCGCCCCCCAACGGCCCGAACGGGTCCCCCTGGAGCCAGGGCCGTATTTACCACTAGGCACCCGTAGGCACCTAGGGTGCCAGAATGCGGGTGTGGGCGGCACCTGAGCAAGGTTTTTTTTTTTGTTTTTTTTTATTTTAGTTGTTTTCCTTTGGTTCGGGGACGGGAGGGAATAGGCTCCGCCCACCTCTGTCTGCCGCCCACCCACCTCAGTCTTCCGGCTGCTGCGGCCTGCGGGGCTCTCAGCTATGGAAGGTCCTGCACTGTCAATGCTGGAGCGAGGGAAGCACTGCTGAGAGGAGGACTGTGGAGGACAAACAGCTTCGCATCGGCAGGGTATGTGGATGTCTGTGCTGCTGTGCTGTGCACAGTGCAGCACAGGCAAGTGAGGCAGGGTCCAGGGATGTGCACAGTGCGGCCCTATGGGCAGTGTGAGGTGCACTGTGAGATGCACATGGCAGTGCATGGGAGTGCTGGGATGTGCATCACAGTGCATAAGTAGGGGGAGGGGGGGAGATAGAATGTGCATGGCAGGTGGGGGGAGTGATGGAATGTGCATGGCAGGTGGGGGGAGTGATGGAATGTGCATGGCAGGTGGGGGGAGTGATGGAATGTGCATGGCAGGTGGGGGGAGTGATGGAATGTGCATGGCAGGTGGGGGGAGTGATGGGATGTGCATGGCTGGTGGGGGGAGTGATGGGATGTGCATGGCAGGTGGGGGGAGTGATGGGATGTGCATGGCTGGTGGGGGGAGTGATGGGATGTGCATGGCAGGCGGGGGGGTGCTGGGATGTGTATGGCAAGCAGGGTGTGGTGCTGACATGTACATGGCAGGCAGAGTGTGGTGCTGGGATCTGCATGGGAGACGGGTTCTGGGATGTGCATGGGTGATGGGGGGGCTGGGATTTGCTAAGTTGGTGTACCCCTCTGTGTCATGCTGTACCTGGCAGTGGAGGGGTTACACTGGGCCTCAATGTACTCCTCTGTGTGGTACCTGGCAGTGGAGGGGTTACTCTGGGCCTCGGTGTACTCCTCTGTGTGGTACCTGGCAGTGGAGGGGTTACTCTGGGCCTCGGTGTACTCCTCTGTGTGGTACCTGGCAGTGGAGGGGTTACTCTGGGCCTCGGTGTACTCCTCTGTGTGGTACCTGGCAGTGGAGGGGTTACTCTGGGGCTCGGTGTACCCCTCTGTGTGGTACCTGGCAGTGGAGGGGTTACTCTGGGGCTCGGTGTACTCCTCTGTGTGGTACCTGGCAGTGGAGGAGTTACTCTGGGCCTCGGTGTACCCCTCTGTGTCATGCTGTACCTGGCAGTGGAGGGGTTACACTGGGCCTCGGTGTACTCCTCTGTGTGGTACCTGGCAGTGGAGGGGTTACTCTGGGCCTCGGTGTACTCCTCTGTGTGGTACCTGGCAGTGGAGGGGTTACACTGGGCCTCGGTGTACTCCTCTGTGTGGTACCTGGCAGTGGAGGAGTTACTCTGGGCCTCGGTGTACCCCTCTGTGTCATGCTGTACCTGGCAGTGGAGGGGTTACACTGGGCCTCGGTGTACTCTTCTGTGTGGTACCTGGCAGTGGAGGGGTTACTCTGGGCCTCGGTGTACTCCTCTGTGTGGTACCTGGCAGTGGAGGGGTTACTCTGGGGCTCGGTGTACTCCTTTGTGTGGTACCTGACAGTGGAGGGGTTACTCTGGGGCTCGGTGTACTCCTCTGTGTGGTACCTGGCAGTGGAGGAGTTACTCTGGGCCTCGATGTACTCCTCTGTGTGGTACCTGGCAGTGGAGTAGTTACTCTGGGCCTCGGTGTACTCCTCTGTGTGGTACCTGGCAGTGGAGGAGTTACTCTGGGGCTCGGTGTACTCCTCTGTGTGGTACCTGGCAGTGGAGGAGTTACTCTGGGCCTCGGTGTACTCCTCTGTGTGGTACCTGGCAGTGGAGGGGTTACTCTGGGCCTCGGTGTACTCCTCTGTGTGGTACCTGGCAGTGGAGGGGTTACTCTGGGCCTCGGTGTACTCCTCTGTGTGGTACCTGGCAGTGGAGGGGTTACTCTGGGCCTCGGTGTACTCCTCTGTGTGGTACCTGACAGTGGAGGGGTTACTCTGGGCCTCGGTGTACCCCTCTGTGTGGTACCTGGCAGTGGAGGAGTTACTCTGGCGCTCGGTGTACCCCTCTGTGTGGTACCTGGCAGTGGAGGGGTTACTCTGGGGCTCGGTGTACTCCTCTGTGTGGTACCTGACAGTGGAGGGGTTACTCTGGGCCTCGGTGTACCCCTCTGTGTGGTACCTGGCAGTGGAGGAGTTACTCTGGGGCTCGGTGTACCCCTCTGTGTGGTACCTGACAGTGGAGGGGTTACTCTGGGCCTCGGTGTACTCCTCTGTGTGGTACCTGGCAGTGGAGGAGTTACTCTGGACCTCAGTGTACCCCTCTGTGTGGTACCTGGCAGTGGAGGAGTTACTCTTGGCCTCGGTGTACTCCTCTGTGTGGTACCTGGCAGTGGAGGGGTTACTCTGGGGCTCGGTGTACTCCTCTGTGTGGTACCTGGCAGTGGAGGGGTTACTCTGGGGCTCAATGTATCCCTCTGTGCTGTTTTGGTGGAGTCGGAGTTGGAGTCAGTAGAAAATGGACTGACTCATACTCCTAAAATATATAACAAATTGGGTACAGTCATCTGTTTTTTGCTCCGTTTGGTATGCAACTGCTATGGAAGTGTCTGACATTTCTCTCAGATTCTTAGATTCCTGTGCAATCTGTTTTTTTCTCAGCAGCTATTACTGTAGAATCATTTACAGGAGCATTTAACAGTTGTCTGAGCTCCAAAATGAGAATGTATCAGTGAAAAAAAACTGATGCCTCTCGGATGGTCAGTGTGCGGTCTGTGATTTTGTCGGACCCATAGACTTGCATTGGCGAGTCTCATGCATGAATTGCAGACAGTCGCAGCATGTTGTGACTTTTTTCTCATCCTGAATCTGGCTGAGAAAAAATCGTCTGACACACGCCAATGTGCTCTCAGACATCGAATAACATTGGTCCGACTGCAATATAAGATCACGCATGTAGTCCTACAATGTCTGCTGGACATGATATGGGGAGGGTTTATGGCTGTTAGTACACACCATACTTCATGTTGTTAACCAGTTAATGCTCTCTTGTCCACCGCACTACAGGATCAAGGGGAAGAAAGCGAGACAGGCAGCGTCATGGCATCAGAGAGCCCCTGACCTTGAAATAGAAGATCCTCAGATCCTGGTACTGTGACATAATATTAAAAATAATATTTTTTGCAGCACTTTACATACATCATCAACACTGTCCCCATTGGGGCTCACAATGTAAACATTCTATCAGTATGTCTCTGTAGTGTGGTTGGACAAACTTTGTATATGTGCTCCATTGAATGTGGGGGGAGAAGCTGCAAGTATTGGGGGAGAAGCTACATAAAATTTGGGGAGACAGGGGGGATGTGGGGGCGGGGCCGCGACAGGGAGGTCTATGACATGGGGCGCCATCGCTTACAGTGCCTAGGGCGGCAGGAACTGCAAATACGGCCCTGCCTGGAGCAGCGGTGGAGAACGTCTGGCCGCTGTGAGGAGCAGAGAGAGCACTGTCTGCAGCCGGGACTTCCTCACAGAGCACTGACAGCAGGCAGTGCCAGAGCGAGGATGAGGTGTGTGGACGGGGACAGCACGTGAAGTCCTGTATCCCACATGAAGAGGAGCAGACAGAGCTGCAGCAACAGTGTGGAAGTAGATGAGGTATGTGTGCCCCCCAGCAACAGCTGCAGCAATCAGTGTGCCTCCCCCAGCAGCAGCCATATGTCTCCCCCTTGGCACCAGCAATATGTGCCCCCCCCCCTTAGTAGCAACATCACTGTGCTCCTTCAGCTGCAGCAATAAACAATATCTGTTCCCCAAGAAGAAGCTGCAGCAATCAGTGTGCCTCCCCCAGCAACAGCCATATGTCTCTCCCTTAGCACCAGCAATATGTGCCCGCCCCGTAGCAGCAACAATCAGTGTGCTGTCCCCCAGCAGCAACAATATGTGTGTTTACCCGTGCAGCATGGAGGGGGTCCCGTGCAGCACGGAGGGGGTCCCGTGCAACACGCAGGGGATCCTGTGCAACATGGAGGGGGTCATGTGGTGGTATATACAATACAGTGGTGGTATTACTATGTGGAGGGCACAGTGGTGGTATTACTATGTGGAGGGCACAGTGGTGGTATTACTATGTGGAGGGCACAGTGGTGGTATTACTATGTGGAGGGCACAGTGGTGACATTATTATGTGGGGCAGTAAGAGGAGCGCTGTTTTTGTACCATGCAGCATGTGCAGTAACAGGGACAGCAGCAACGGCTCAGTATTGGGGGATCAGTAGGTAAAAAACTCACCAAATACTCAGTGTGTGCACATGGCCTAAGGATGTGATAAGGTATTAGTTGGTGGGGGTGCGACTGCTGAATGTGCAGCTTTTATCCCCATTATGTGTCCAAAAAATAGAAAAATATCCAGCATATAGTCTTGGGATCTAGATCCTTAAAAATTCATTATATTATAAAAGTATTAAAAAGCACATTTAAATCAATGTCCTTAAAGACAGTCCTTAGTCCTAGGTTTGTTTTGTCCCCATTACACTGGAGATGATGTAGAGCTCACCCATGATCCCTTCACTCCGTCAGTGGCTGTGAGCGCTGTGTTTGCCTTTTTCTGGGAGCTCCAATGATAATGAATGGAGCCGCGATCACATCATTACCGGCCGCTGCAGTTAATAAAAGGGGTAAAAGTGCCACATTCTTCCGACGATGTGGTTTTGATTGGTCGGATTCCACCAATAACTAAGTGATCACCTGCCGAACCTGACAATTGTTGGTAACTTGTTTTCACCAAAGTATCCCTTTAATGTACACTACAGTAATGGTACATCGCAGTAATGGTGAGCGCAGAGTGATGTGCAGGAGTAACCGCTATAATGGGTACAACGGCTAACAGGTATTTGCATATAGCGGGTGAGTGGGCCCCTGGAGTCAATTTCCCTGGTGGGCCCCAGACACCCCAGTCCGACCCTGACTACAAGTATGCTTTACACTAAGGTCACTGGACATTGGTAGACACGTTTCCTGTGCAATGCTCTATAACAATAAATACAACTATTTAGATTCATCACTGCCTAAATCTTAACTGATAATCTACAGTGTGATAGCTTTAATACAGGTAATGAAACTGGAACACTGGGGCACAATAATCATTATAACACACTTCTAAGCTGCTGCAGAACTTCATTTTTATTAAAATATGACATCCCAACATCAGCGCTTCCCAATTCACTTCAAGCCACAGTGCAACTTTCTACATAGCACCATGCACATTGTCCCCGCCATACACATATCTACAGTATGGCCAAAGCTGCTCCCTATAGCGTGCTATCCAGTGTCCCTAGCTACAGATCTCTGCTCCATATAGAGCCAGGGAGAGCGGATCCAAATACATTGTAGTGTGCCTATCAGTGCCAGTCACAATGCCCCCCATGTGCACCACAACCAGATTGAATACTCTGCTCCTCTATATTCCCTTGGAGTTACAATCCTCCTCTTTCTAAGCCTGGGGTCAGACTAGCGTATGGCATACAATGCAAGAGCATTGGAGGCGATAGGCTAATGATACTCAGCTCACTCTTCTATGAGAGTGACAGTAGTGATCTACTGTGATCCGATCCTGCAATTAGTCTCTGCATCTCCTCCATTGCTGGCATTGGTATATATTGCGCTTCACTCAGCTGTGTGCCAAGTGCAGTGCGATGTTTCAGTCAAACCCATAGACTTCTATGGGTGCAAGTGATTTGAGGGTCACAGAAAATTGCAGCATGCCCACACAGGGCTGAAGAAAAACTCACAGGTCTGAGCTGCCTCATTGTTTAACATTTGCCCGATTCTCTCACATTGGACTCGTGCGAGTCACACGCCAGTGTGAGTGGCCTGTCTGCAATCACTCGCATATGAATCCCTTCTCTGGACTAGGGGGTCAGCACAAAGGGATGAAAGAACCACCGGAAGGAGACACCTGAATTATTACTATTATTATAAGGTATTTATATAGCGCTATTAGAATACATGGCGCTGTACAAGTTAGAGGGTAGACAAAGACAAGTGGTCGAAAAACGACGACAAATCGACAAAACAATCGTACGGGTACAATAGGGCCGGGGATCCTGTCCGCGAGGGCTCACAGTCTAGAGGGGGTGGGGAGGGACAGCAGGAGGGGGAGAGGTGAGATGGTGCAGTGGATTGGGTCTCAGTGTGTGTTGTAGGCTTGCATGGCTGAATGTCACCTATGGACTACTGATCATTTTTGGATAATGGATAATTTGAAGAATGCACTAATTATACAAATAATAAATACAGGCATGTCAATTACAAATTCCTTTTGTATTATATACAAACCCAGCAGTGTCAAATCCTGTTTTCATAACCTACAGTCAGGAGATCACTGGACATTATATAGATCCCAGCAGTGTCTGATCCTCTCCTGATAATCTACAGTCAGGAGATTGTGTAACCCCACGGTCCAGTTGTCACAGTGGTATTGCCTCCCTCACCGGAGGTGATATCATGCTTGGAAGCAGGAGGAGCTCCCCATGTTAGGTAACCCCTACATGCATACACAAGACTTGATCCCTGACCAGAAGGGGGAGCTCGTCACCCTAGTTCAGGGCAGCTGCCTCTTCCAGCTGGGGGGGGAAGATGTTAGAAGGAGTGCGAGAGAGGAAGGGAAAAGAAGCAGCACGCAGGCCTCCAAACCCACCTGGCGGGGTGGTCCCCCAACTGCTTCCAGGCTGGCCGGATACTCCTGGACCGGGTAACCAGTGCTCCGAACATCACCATGTCCTCATCAGTAAAGGTAAAAGAACTGCATTCTTTGTGTCCTCCTGCTTATTTCCTGTGCCCTCTTTGCTACTATTCTCCATATAGACTGCCTACAAAATCCCTGGGGCTCGCTCCACCTGTGGGGAGTGTTCTATACTAGCTGCTAGAACATCTGTAAATATCACCCCTTTCATGTTCAGTCAGGGCCACAGCTCTGGGGAGGCCACCGTGAATCCAAAGACTGATACCCCAGAGGTCCGAGTACCCCAAAATCACTGGACATTATATAGATCCCAGCAGTGTAAGGTCCTGTCCTGATAATCTACAGTAAGCAGATCACTGGACATTATAAAGATCACAGCAGTGTCTGAATCTGTCCTGATAATCTATAGTCAGAAGATCACAGGACATTATATAGATCCCAACAGTGTCTGATCCTCTCCTGATAATCTACAGTCAGGAGATCACTGGACATTATATAGATCCCAGCACTGTCTGATCCTGTCCTGATAATCTACAGTCAGGAGATCACTGGACATTATATAGATCCCAGCACTGTCTGATCCTGTCCTGATAATCTACAGTCAGGAGATCACTGGACATTATATGGATCCAAGCATTGTCTGATCCTGTCCTGATAATCTACAGTCAGGAGATCACTGGACATTATATAGATCCAACCATTGTCTGATCCTGTCCTGATAATCTACAGTCAGGAGATCACTGGACATTATATAGATCCAAGCATTGTCTGATCCTGTCCTGATAATCTACAGTCAGGAGATCACTTGGACATTATATAGATCCCAGCAGTGTCTGATCCTGTCCTGATAATCTACAGTCAGGAGATCGCTGGACATTATATAAATCCCAGCAGTGTCTGATCCTGTCCTGATAATCTACAGTCAGGAGATCACTGGACATTATATAGATCCCAGCACTGTCTGATCCTGTCCTGATAATCTACAGTCAGGAGATCACTGGACATTATATAGATCCCAGCAGTGTCTGATCTTGTCCTGATAATCTACAGTCAGAAGATCACTGGACATTATATAGATCCCAGCAGTGTCTGTGATCCTGTCCTGATAATCTACAGTCAGGAGATCACTGGACATTATATAGATCCCAGCAGTGTCTGTGATCCTGTCCTGATACTCTACAGTCAGAAGATCACTGGACATTATATAGATCCCAGCAGTGTCTGATCCTGACCTGATAATCTACAGTCAGGAGATCACTGGACATTATATAGATCCCAGCAGTGTCTGATCCTGACCTGATAATCTACAGTCAGGAGATCACTGGACATTATATAGATCCCAGCTGTGTCTGATCCTGTCCTGATAATCTACAGTCAGGAGATCACTGGACATTATATAGATCCAAGCATTGTCTGATCCTGTCCTGATAATCTACAGTCAGGAGATCACTGGACATTATATAGATCCCAGCAGTGTCTGATCCTGTCCTGATAATCTACAGTCAGGAGATCACTGGACATTATATAGATCCCAGCTGTGTCTGATCCTGTCCTGATAATCTACAGTCAGGAGATCACTGGACATTATATAGATCCAAGCATTGTCTGATCCTGTCCTGATAATCTACAGTCAGGAGATCACTGGACATTATATAGATCCCAGCAGTGTCTGATCCTGTCCTGATAATCTACAGTCAGGAGATCACTGGACATTATATAGATCCAAGCATTGTCTGATCCTGTCCTGATAATCTACAGTCAGGAGATCACTGGACATTATATAGATCCAAGCATTGTCTGATCCTGTCCTGATAATCTACAGTCAGAAGATCACTGGACATTATATAAATCCCAGCAGTGTGTGATCCTGTCCTGATAATCTACAGTCAGGAGATCACTGGACATTATATAGATCCCAGCAGTGTATGATCCTGTCCTGATAATCTACAGTCAGGAGATCACTGGACATTACATAGATCCCAGCAGTGTGATCCTGTCCTGATAATCTACAGTCAGGAGATCACTGGACATTATATAGATCCCAGCAGTGTCTGATCCTGTCCTGATAATCTACAGTCAGGAGATCACTGGACATTATATAGATCCCAGCATGTCTGATCCTGTCCTGATAATCTACAGTCAGGAGATCACTGGACATTATATAGATCCCAGCAGTGTCTGATCCTGTCCTGATAATCTACAGTCAGGAGATCACTGGACATTATATAGATCCCAGCATGTCTGATCCTGTCCTGATAATCTACAGTCAGGAGATCACTGGACATTATATAGATCCCAGCAGTGTCTGATCCTGTCCTGATAATCTACAGTCAGGAGATCACTGGACATTATATAGATCCCAGCAGTGTCTGATCCTGTCCTGATAATCTACAGTCAGGAGATCACTGGACATTATATAGATCCCAGCAGTGTCTGATCCTGTCCTGATAATCTACAGTCAGGAGATCACTGGACATTATATAGATCCCAGCAGTGTCTGATCCTGTCCTGATAATCTACAGTCAGGAGATCACTGGACATTATAAGATCCAGCAGTGTCTGATCCTGTCCTGATAATCTACAGTCAGGAGATCACTGGACATTATATAGATCCCAGCATGTCTGATCCTGTCCTGATAATCTACAGTCAGGAGATCACTGGACATTATATAGATCCCAGCATGTCTGATCTGTCCTGATAATCTACAGTCAGGAGATCACTGGACATTATATAGATCCCAGCATGTTGATCTGTCCTGATAATCTACAGTCAGGAGATCACTGGACATTATATAGATCCCAGCAGTGTCTGATCCTGTCTGATAATCTCAGTCAGGAGATCACGGACATTATATAGATCCCAGGTGTTGATCCTGTCCTGATAATCTCAGTCAGGAGATCACTGGACATTATATGATCCCAGCAGTTTCTGATCTGTCCTGATAATTTCAGTCAGGAGATCACTGGACATTATATAGATCCCAGCATGTCTGATCCTGTCCTGATAATCTACAGTCAGGAGATCATGGACATTATATAGATCCAGCAGTGTCTGATCCTGTCCTGATAATCTACAGTCAGGAGATCACTGGACATTATATAGATCCCAGCATGTTGATCTGTCCTGATAATCTACAGTCAGGAGATCACTGACATTATATAGATCCCAGCATGTCTGATCCTGTCTGATAATCTACAGTCAGAGATCACTGGACATTATATAGATCCCGCATGTCTATCTGTCCTGATAACTACAGTCAGGAGATACTGGACATTATATAGATCCCAGCAGTGTTGATCCTGTCCTGATAATTACAGTCAGGAGATCACTGACATTATATAGATCCCAGCATGTCTGATCCTGTCCTGATAATCTACAGTCAGGAGATCACTGCACATTATATAGATCCCAGCAGTGTGTGATCCTGTCCTGATAATCTACAGTCAGGAGATCACTGGACTTATATAGATCCAGAGTGCTGATCCTGTCCTGATAATCTACAGTCAGGAGATCACTGGACATTATAAGATCCCAGCGTGTCTGATCCTGTCCTGATAATCTACAGTCAGGAGATCACTGGACATTATATAGATCCCAGCATGTCTGATCCTGTCCTGATAATCTACAGTCAGGAGATCACTGGACATTATAAGATCCGCATGTTCTGATCCTGTCCTGATAATCTACAGTCAGGAGATCACTGGACATTATATAGATCCCAGCAGTGTCTGATCCTGTCCTGATAATCTACAGTCAGGAGATCACTGGACATTATATAGATCCCAGCAGTGTATGATCCTGTCTGATAATCTACAGTCAGGAGATCACTGGACATTATATAGATCCCAGCGTGTCTGATCCTGTCCTGATAATCTACAGTCAGGAGATCACTGGACATTATTAGATCCCAGCAGTGTCTGATCCTGTCCTGATAATCTACATCAGGAGATCACTGGACATTATATAGATCCCACAGTGTCTGATCCTGTCCTGATAATCTACAGTCAGAGATCACTGGACATTATATAGATCCCAGCATGTCTGATCCTGTCCTGATAATCTACAGTCAGGAGATCACTGGACATTATATAGATCCCAGCATGTGTCTGATCCTGTCCTGATAATCTACAGTCAGGAGATCACTGGACATTATATAGATCCAGCAGTGTCTGATCCTGTCCTGATAATCTACAGTCAGGAGATCACTGGACATTATATAGATCCCAGCACTGTCTGATCCTGTCCTGATAATCTACAGTCAGGAGATCACTGGACATTATATAGATCCCAGCAGTGTCTGATCCTGTCCTGATAATCTACAGTCAGAGAATCACTGGACATTATATAGATCCCAGCAGTGTCTGATCCTGTCCTGATAATCTACAGTCAGAGATCACTGGACATTATATAGATCCCAGCAGTGTCTGATCCTTGTCCTGATAATCTACAGTCAGGAGATCACTGGACATTATATAGATCCCAGCATGTATGATCCTGTCCTGATAATCTACAGTCAGGAGATCACTGGACATTATATAGATCCCAGCACTGTCTGATCCTGTCCTGATAATCTACAGTCAGGAGATCACTGGACATTATATAGATCCCAGCAGTGTTGATCCTGTCCTGATAATCTACAGTCAGGAGATCACTGGACATTATATAGATCCAGCACTGTCTGATCCTGTCCTGATAATCTACAGTCAGGAGATCACTGGACATTATATAGATCCCAGCATGTCTGATCTGTCCTGATAATCTACAGTCAGGAGATCAGGACATTATATAGATCCCAGACATGTCTGATCCTGCCTGAAATCTACAGTCAGAGATCACTGGACATTATATAGATCCCAGCATAAGATGTTTCTCATATTCAGTAATGTCAGTGTCATGAATAAATATTCTTGTTTTATGCCAAGGATTAAATAAGATTAATGCTGTCGTGCATTTCATCAGTATTTTCATACCTTGCTTTCTGCTGTCTTTTACCCAGATTGGCATAGAAAATATATCTTTACTACACCCACACAGATGTCTTTGCATAGCTGTTTGGGGGTGTGAAAGAACAAGAGCCCCCCTCCCCTGGCTTACCCATCCTTATTAATGCATGCTGCAGTCAGAGCGTCACCGGCTGTAATGCCTGACACCTCCTATACAGTATATACAGTATAAGCCTTTCCACCACCCTCCCCACTGCTGTTCCTCTCAATCTGTGTCTTTTTTCATCATCTGCAAACCCTCCCTTCTTCCTTCATCCTTGTAATCACTCAACCAGTTCTTTTTCCATGTCTTTTTGTCTCTAAGAAATAATGGCATTTTGTGCCAAGTAGGGTGTGAGGTGAGACGGTGGTCATTCATCACAACCAACCCTAAGTCCAGTATGAGGCGATTAGTTATGGGCTATGACAAATGCTCATTCCTCTGCACATGTAATGATGCCAGCCTTGGAGAAAGAAAAATTAGCACCAGTGCAAATATTAACACTGTCCATCCCAACCATACTATAGGCAGTGTTTCTATTGGAAAATCTGCTCCTTTTTATATAATTGTAGGAAAAAATAAAAGTGCTGCTCATTCCGGGGCATCAGCTGCACCAACACACTCTTAGGCCGGCATCACCACCGTGGCAGCATTAGGTCCAGGGCTGTCCAGTGTAAACCTGACAGCCCCGGACCCGATTTTACAGTAATGTAGCCCTATGGGACCGGATGGAACTGGATGGCAGCTATCTGCCATCCGGTTTCCATCTGTCCAGGAGGATCCAGGTGTATTCGGATTTTCCTCCCGGACACAAAAACGTTGCTTGCAAAAATCTGGCCAAATCGGATCCTCCCGGATGAAGGGCGAACCGGCGCTCCCTAACATGGGAGTCTATGGGGCGCTGGATTGCCCCGGTCCAACAAAAACGTCGGATCCGGGAACCGGACATCGGCCAGCTGTCCCCTGCTGAGCTTCCAGGACCGCGGCTAGCTACCCGTTACCCGCGATCTTGAAAAATCAGCAGATGCAGCTGCGATCCTCGGACGCCAGCTGCACACCGGACCAGAGGTCATATTTGCCCCTCCGGTTCTGTTTGCAAATCTGGTCTGGGGCTATCCGATTCACATCGGACAGCCCCGGACCTGATCACACATTTAGTGTGAAGGCGGCTTTATAGAAACCGTCAGTGGCCAGCATGTGCACTAATCCAGATTATTGACACTGGACAATACTGGTGTAAAATGTTTGTCAATTGCACAGAAGCAGATATAAACTTCAGAAATCCAAGTTCACAATGGTTTATCGTGAGTAGTCCACAGTAAAAAAGGAGTTGCATCTTTCCCTATATACCACTTATATATGCCACTTCTTTACTTGCCTATATAGCAACACATAATCTGCAGCACTTTTGCAACACAGATTCAACATTCACACCAGCTCCTATCTCAGACATAACAGGGCCAACTTTATAGGAAGCCAATCAACCAATCAGTACGTTTTCAACATATGAAAGGAAACCCACGCAAACATAGTGGGAATGCACACTGATCAGACATAACATTAAAGCCACTGAGGCGAGGAGAATAACAATGATTATCCAGTTACAATGGCAACATCCCAGGGTTGGGATATCAACTCCTCAACATTGAAATGGCAACACCAAGAAGGAGAAGTTGTGGAATTATGGAAACCACAGGATGACAGACATGTTAATGATAAGCAAATGATCAAAAAATAGCAACAACATTTTCAAACCATCCTCAGTTATTCAGTATCAAGTATGAGTGGCATACGCAGAAATAAACTAACAAAATTAGAGAACAATGTATGATCACTTGATTTTCTCCTTCGCCTCATTGGGGGACACAGGACCGTGGGTGTTATGCTGCTGTCCACTAGGAGGCGACACTAAGCAGAATCTGCAAAAGAGTAACAGTGGCTCCTCCTCTGCAGCACTACACCCCTGGAGCAGGAAGTGCTTCTCCAGTTTTTGCTTAGTGTCGAAGGAGGCACACGACCATTTTTACTCTCTATTTTTTCTCATCATTTTTTTCTTCCAATGAAGAAAAGTGGGTCCGGCGTGGCCCCCGGCATGCTCCTTCCTCGGCCACCACTGTTGGGGCGCTGGGTTAAAGTTGAGAATCCTTACATATGCCGTACTCCTTTCTCGGCCTCCCACTGTTGGGTTGCTGGGTTAAAGTTGAGACAGCCCAGCATAACATCCACCTTCCTCACTCCCTCGGGGTCCTGAGTTGAAGCCAGAGCTGGACTACCTGCCAGATGACGTCCCCCTAATCACCCTCTGGGTGCTTAGGCTGAGGCACCACAGGTATCAGCAGCACATGCTGCATTCTGGGCTGGGACTCTGGATGGATGCCTGCAGAAGCGCAGGCTCAGAGACGACCCCCTAATCACCCTATGGGTCATTAGGCTGTGGCACCATAGGTACCAGCAGCACTCGCTGCACTCTGGGCTGAGATTCTGCAGCAGTCCCCCTAATCACCTTGTGGGCTATTAGGCTGAGGCACATGGCTGCTTGCAGGAGCGCAGCTTACAAGCGCAGCTGCACTTATCTCCCCAGGATCCCGGTGGGGTCCGGGTACAGCCCCATCAGCCCTGCACTCCTTCCAAGGACCTGGGACAGAGCCTGCTCCCCTTCTCCCTGCACAGCTCCCTCAGCATAGGCAGGGGAAAGAGGTACCCTGCTCCACCTATGCTGCCCTTCAAAAGCAGGCAGCACGGTACCTGGGTGGCAGGGATCCATGGCCCCCCTCGCTGCCCAGACCGGAGGTTCCGGATGGATTCCGGACCTCCGCGCCGACCCCCCCCGCATCCGCGGGTCCGTAATTCACGCTAGGCCCCGCTTCAGGCCTAGCGTGGAAGGCACCGCCCATCCCCGCCCACCGCCCGCCCTCCGGATCGCGTCAAATGACGCGGGGCGGCATCAGAGAGGGGCGGGAAGTTCCTCTGAGCGCTCGTTTTTGCGCGCCCATTCAGGTTCCCGCCCCCTCCTTCTTCTCCTGACGCGCCAAATGCAGCATGGGCGCCATTACACCGGGGGCACAAACACTGTGAGGCAGAATGCCACAACAGTGTAGCAGGATATGGGGGCATATACAGGTCAACCAGCAGGGATCCTTCCCTGCTGCAGCTCTCTCTGCCCCCCTCCCCTGGACACCAGTGTGACAGGCTGTAGGGCAGATACAGGGAAGCCAGCAGGGATATATTCCCTGCTGCAGCTTCCTCTCTCCCTGTACACCAGACTGACAGGCTGTGGGGCAGATACAGGAAAAGCCAGCAGGGATCTAATTCCCTGCTGCAGCTTCCTCTCCCCCTGTATACCATGTGTGACAGGCTGTGCCATGTGTCACAGGCATTTACAGAAAGGACAGGGATTTTCCCTGCTGTTCTCTCTCTCTCATCCCTCTGGCTCCCACAGGAATAGGAGGGCCAGTACAAAAGTGGGCAGACTGACATATTTCTGTCCTGAAATACTCTGTGCTGCTGTGAATACAGTTTTTTTCTGTGAAATTTTCAATTTTATAAACTGCTGCAGCACGGTGCTGCCCTCACTCACATCAATGAGTGTACCGTGCCCTACAAGATCTTAGCCAACATACCGGGCTACTGTACAATGTCAGGAAGAAATTAGGTGTCAGACTATTTTCAGTACGCACAGGGAACACGTAATCCACTGAATACCCTATGGATGTATTGTGTTTATTCTGTGTCGTCACAAGGACACAACTTCGCCTATGTTCATACCACATTGGAGGTTTTTACCTCTTATGACTCTCACCCAGCGAGCGGAGTCCCTCTGCCTAGTGCGGTTGACACACTAGGCACAACCGCCAATGGTGCAAGTACCTGTCTGAGCACATAATGTTACATCTAAATACACAGTCATTACGTCTGCAGCTATGTCGCAGTTTCTAGGAAACTTTCATGCAGCAGGATGAGGGCTCCGACGTCTGATGGTTTTCGCAATCCAAATCCCAGACTCGGACTTTTATGCATCTTTGGTAGAACCCTAAATCCACGTTCCATCAAAGGAATCTAAATGTCGATACTTCAACGATTAAACTGTGTCTGACAGGACACAAGACCGTACTTCATGGGGCTCTCAGCACCCCATTTACCATAAGGGAGTTTTGTTGGTTTGGGACTCCATGGCATGTTCGTGCGGTAACCTATCCGAAACAGGGTTCCCCCTAGGGACACAGTTCTGCTGAACAGAACACAACAGCAGGCATCAGTGTCTGCTACCATACCTTGAGGATGCCAATCGCATGGCACCAGACGGTGCCTCGCTCGCAGTCAGCAATCCAGATTCCAACCTTTTGGGAATTCATGTAGCGGATCCTCGTCTAGATCGACACAACCTCGATCAACGCACATTTGGCGATCACAGAAAACCCTCCAAGCTAGGGCTCCTCCTTAATTCAGGGAGTCATTATGCCTGTGCTACACGCAGAGCGGTTTTAAGGGTTCTATGACTGTGCTACACACACAGTGTGGTTTAAAGGTTCTATTCCAATAACCTTGTAGTCCCTAAACAAGAACGTGCACTTCGTCCCGCGCTAGACTGCCTCAGCTAGACAAACTCACCTGGGGCAGATTTTTCCGCACGGACTCCCTCCGCTCCATTATAATTTTTCCATGGAACACGGAGAATGTCTTGCATCCTTAGATATACAGGACGACTACCCGCCTGTTCTCCTTGCAGCCACTTATCATATTTACAATGTGCAAATTCCTCAGCGTGGCGTTTCCGTGCACACTCGTTACAGTCCCCTAAGTGGTCACAAGGTTTGTGGCAGTCATCATGGTTTCCTGCGTTCCAGGGATGTCGTCACTCTTCCATACTTGGTTGATTTCCTCCTCAACGCACGACCTTCAGGGATTGAGAACGCAGCGTCTTTATTGCGGTGAACACATTATTAACACTTGGTTGGCTAGTCATCCTCCACAAGTCTACGCCAGTTTCACTACAGTCTCTAGTATTTTCAGAACCCAGTCCAATACATTCAAAGCACTAGTCAGATGTTTCCAAGACTAGGCATGGGCATTTCAACTAGAAGTCCGCACTCTACTTCAATGGTCGCCTCAGCCTGTCGGAGCTGACATGACGGTCAGTGACAGCACGGTTGCAGCACTGGTAGTTATTCCTTGACGCAGCTGCTCCTCAGGCCTCCCCAGTTATCTAGGCTCACATCATGAGATAACATTGTACGATCTCATATCAGGAGGTGTCTTCTTCCAGTACCAGCCATGTAGTATCCCCTGTGGTGGCTCAGCCACTCACTAGTACGCAGGGGAAATAATTTCTTCCACCAAGTTGAAAGATACTATTCACCGACGAAAGTCGGACAGAATGAGGTGCGCTGTACCTACATCTCACTACTCGGTACAATTGGTCCTGATCAGAGTCAACGATGCTCATCAACCTTCGGGAGATTCGGGCGAGGTTCCCAACACTGAAGATTTTATCCCTTCTTCTGGCGGTTCGCCATTTCAGAAGGCAGTCTGACAATGCCACGGCCGTGGCATATGTCGACTCGCTAGAGCGAATCCCGCAGTTTTCCAAGCAATGGAGGAATTTTACCACATTCTTCACTAGGCGGAATTCACAAACTCAGTACTACCGGCTGTTATTCTACCGCTTGTAGATGATTAGGACAGATTAGTTTCTCCGTCGCCAAGGGCTTGCCTCAGGATATGTTTGCCATATTTAGATGTCTTTAAACAACTCTGACGTCACCGGAAAACTCTGGAAGTAGCCGTAATAGTGTCACACCTCATTACCAAGGTTCCTAGCTCATAGCCAGGCTCACGACCCACAGTCATGGATGTCGGAAGTCCTGATCTTGGACTGGACCCACTTCCAACTCCACTACATTTTCCCCAGGCTACCATTATCCTAAGGTAGTGAAAATAATCAAACTGGACTGTCAGCAAATCATCCTTGCGTCCATACACTGGCCCAATCGCGCTTCGTACGCCGATTTCGCAAACCTCATAGCAGACATACCATGCCGCCTACTGAATCGTCCAGACTCTCTCTCTCAAGGCCGTCTTACCATCATAATTCATCGGCTCTAAAATCGGCAACATGACCCTGGAGGCCCAGGTGTTCACGTAATATTGTCGCAACCTCAATCAGAGCACGCACACCGCCTTCAGACGAGATATTCCATCAACTTGGAAGATCATTTTCTTTTCTTCTCGTGGTCTTTCACCTTAGCACTGTTCCCTCCCAAGGATTTCCAGTTCCATCCAATTGGATCTACACTCGCGCCTGTTCCTTAGGTCCTCTCAAAGGACAAGTTTCAACCTTTTCATACCCCTCTCGGCATCGCCTTGTTACCAGACCTCAATTATTATCTTTTCTTCAAGGAGTCTGCCGACTTGTTCCTCCCTCTCAGTCTACTAGACCCAGGGGTCCTGACCCTCGTCCTCGCGGCTTTACGCTAACCACATTTTAAGCCATGAGGGGAAAAATCCCTTTGTTTTCTCACACAGGGAGTTGTTTCTTTTTTTTTCTGGATGGCAATTGCCTCTCTCCGCAGAGTCTTTAAATTTGCAGCGTTTTGAGGTAAACCACCTTTTTTGTTTTTTTCTGGTCTCCCAGACAATGTTGTCCTACGTCTGGTTAGTTTTTTCCTCAAGATGGTGGTGTCTTTTGTTGTCCGCCTACCTGAATATATATTTCTGACGGCCTAAGCCTAGCGCCAGTTCATCCGGTCAGAATTGCACTACATTACTAGACCTTGGTCAGAACCCTACGCATATACGCGCCAGGACAAGTTCCCTTTAGAAACCTCTTTTCCTTCTTCCAGAAGGATAAACACGGCAGGCAGGCCAGGTTCTACAAATACTTGATCAAATGGCTTAAATCCACCATCCATGCTTGTTGCATTGTTACAAAAAAAAACAAAAAAAAAAACAGTGAAACATAAATGAATATCATTTATATTATTAGTACTCTTATTATATTATTAATTTTTAGGTAGCACCATTCATCCATGGTGCTGTATCCTTCCGGCTGCGGGCACAGCGCATTCTACTATGACTGCTGGGGTCTCCTGGGCTACTGAGCTATTAGCCACCAGGAATTACCTCAACAAGTGTGTAAGGCAGCCACGCGGCCAGCATGCACATGCTTGCCAGACGCTTTAGGTTTTCACTCAGTCCTCTGCAAATGCAAGTCTGGGAAACTGTATTCTCCAGGTGGCAGTAGCCCACCTGTAGGTGCATCGTTATTTTTATCATTAGTGATTTTCCATTGCTGTTCCCACCCAGGGACTGCTTTAGGACGTCCCACGGTCCTATGTCCCCCAATGAGGCGAAGGAGAAAAGGAGAATTTTGTGTACTCACCGTAAATTCCTTTTCTCTTAGCCTCTAATTGGGGGACACAGCACCCACCCTGTTGCCCGTTTCGGGCCGTTGCTAGGTTATCATGTTAATCCTAAGCTGTTATATATATAGCTGTTCGGCTACGGGTTTTTTACCTTACTGTTATTATGTAGCTGCCTGTTTATCTAACAGGCCTTTATCCTAACTGTGATTCTTGTCATTCTTCTGTTAATCTCCTACTGCTTTAGCACAAAACTGGAGAAGCACTTCCTGCTACAGGGGTGTAGTGCTGCAGAGGAGGAGCCACTGTTACTCTTTTGCAGATTCTGCTTAGTGTCGCCTCCTAGTGGACAGCAGAATAACACCCACGATCCTGTGTCCCCCAATTAGAGGCTAAGAGAAAAGGAATTTACGGTGAGTACACAAAATTCTCCTTTTTTCGTCCGGGGGTGCGTTTTACAATCCAAATCAAAAAAGAAAAATGTTAAGATTGCGGTGGTTAAGCAGAGGTGCCGGAGGCAGGCATTACGGGTTCAAGGAGAATGGGGACAGAGCTGTGGGACCGGAGCTGCAGGGGAAAGTTGCGGTGGGCGTCAACATGTTCTGTGTGTCTATTCATTCACAACCTGTTACTGGTTGCAAAGGTTAAGGCTTTCAAAAATGGCTGCAGATCCTCATCCGGGGCCATTTTCTGGAAGCCTTAACCTCTTGCAATCAGTAATAGGTTGTGAATGAAATGAATAGACACACAGAATATAGCGGCGCCCACCGCGACTTCCCCCTGCTGCTCCAGCCCCGCTGCTCTGACCCCATCCTCCGTGGACCTGTGGTACCTGCGGTAAGCTATGGTGTGTTTGGGGGGAGGATATACTGTATATACATATATACACACACACCAGGATGGGGGACATATATCTATATCTATATCTATATACCAAGATGGGTGACCATGTACAAAGGATGGGGGACATATATACCAGGATGGGGGGAAGGGCGTGTAAAAAGGATAGGAGACATATACTGTACACCAGGATGGGGGAATGTACAAAAAAATGTACAAAAGATGGGGGACATATATATACCAGGGTGGGGGACCATGTACAAAGGATGTGGGACATATACACCAGGATGGGGGGCATGTACAAAAGATGAGGGACATATATACCAGGATGGGGACTATGTACCAGGATGAGGAATACATATATCAGGATGGGGGGCATATGGTATATACTGCCTGTAAAACAGACACTGGCATTACAATACTGACCCATTTTACATTAACATTTATTTTTTCTCTTTTCCATCACCAGATTTGGGGTGCATTTTAGGAAGCGAAAAATACAGTACAATGATGAACATTTGAAGGTTTTTGTGTAAGGGGTACACCATGCCACTAGAACAGTATTTTCCAAAATAACCAAAGTTTACCAACTTAAAACCTTTTTTTTACACAAAACGTGATGATCATAATTAGAGAACAGCAATGACTGTAACACAGAAAGATTAAAACTACATTTTGTGAAGGTTAGAACAGTCACCAATCAGTAGGAAGTGTACAGGCCTTTGCTTTATACAGTCCTTTGCTTTGAATGACTTCAGCACATCTGCAGCCACAGGACATCACTAGTCTCTCACACTGCTCTGATGAGATATTGGTCCATTCTTCTTCCACAATTCTGTGACTGTTGTGAGTTTCTTGACCATAACTTTGTCACCAAGGATTTTCCAGAGGTTTTCTATTGGGTTTAGATCAGGACTCTGGGCGGCCATTTCATTGTTCAATGTTTTCTGTTTCAAGGAACTACTTTACCCATTTTGCTGTGTGACAGGGCATTGTTCTGCATAAAAATTGCTGGCAGACTGAGTCCTGAACGCAAGTAAAAAACCAAGTGTTGTTGAAGAAGGTTCTGATACATGCTTGCATTCACTCTGCCATATAGCTGTATGAAAGGTCCAACCCCTGCAGCAGAAAACATTCCCCAAACCATAATACTTTCTTCAGCACCTTTCACTGACTTCTTTGCATACTTTGGGTTCAGTCTTTCACCAGTTTGTTGCCAACCATAATGTTTCTTATCAAACACAAATAAATTGAACTTGCTTTCATCGCTAAAATGAATTTTGGACCACTTCTCCTCCTGCACAGAACATTCTCCTAACCAAAGGTGACTCTAACCTTTTTATTCTTTTTGCTAATAAGAGATTTGGTCACTGCAGAGTGGGCTTTCAGTCCAAATGCTCTTAAACGTTGTAACACTGAATGACAAGACAGATCCTTGCAATGTTTAGTGCTGAACTGGCGAGCTATTCCAGCTGCAGTATTTAAATGATTACTCATGGAGATTCTCCGCATTATCCTGTCCTCTCTTGCATTTGTCTGTCGATGATGACCAGCCTTCTTGGGGGACTTGAAAGAATTGTAATGTTGTAAAGATGTAATCTTTTAAAAATCACAGACTTGGAACAACGAACTTCTGTGCTATGGCTGATATTGTGACCCCTTTTGGCTCTCATCTGGACAACCTGCTGCCAGATTGTTTCAATAACTTTGGAACAGCACACCAATTTTGCAAAGTGAGTGCAAACTGGAAAGTTAGGCTGCCAGTTATAAGGTTTGTCAGATAATTAAGGAAATTAGCACCAGGTGCCAGATTAACACCAATAACTTGCAGGTATCTGAAATGTTCTCTAATTTTGATCAGTGTTCTTTTTCATTTATCTCATTTACATTTTTATTCTGTGCGTTAGATTATATTCAATTTACAAACTTAAAATCCTGCTATTTTACTCATGTTAAGATATTTTCCCATAGGACAACACAATGACCTTAACATTAAGTAAATTGTGTGTTGTTCTCTTATTTTGATCGCCGGTTTATATGTCCTCAAACGCTGCTATTAATAAGGTTATTAATGATTGTCTGAGAAATATTCTGCCACGCTGAATGCACTTGGGCATGAAAATCAATAAGACCTCTGCTGGCAGGTCCCTTTGCAATTGTCGACTGATTATGCCTAGATATACTTGATGGGAGACAAATACGGAGTCGCTGTATGCCATAATAGCATGTTTAGGCTCACAGTAGCATAAGTCATATGCAGTCTAGCATTGTGTTGAAAAATGGCTACTGGGACGCTTTGGAGAATGGGCTGTATCAGTGGTTCCATCACCAAATCAATGTAATGCTGAGCTATTAGTGTACCTGGAACGTAGACTAGAGGGGTCTGGCCACACCACACCATATACTGAGAAAAGGACCACTGTGACCTTCCCTCATAAAGGCCTCTTTTATTGTTGCCAAAATGGTCTTGCCAGATTCAAGGAATGTTGCTTAGCAATCCACACTGCACTTCAAGGGAAATTGGACATCACATACCAAGATTAATGCACCAAACAATCTGATACCGGAATGCACCCAACAGTGTTAACACAAACCAAGGAAGATGTTTATACGAAATTAGAATACAAGCCTGACCTCCAGCTATATGTGTTCCGTTAACCTCATGCCAACACTCTCAAAGGCTATCATGGTGTAGAACAAGAGGAAAATGGAGGCTGAAGTAGAGATGTATCCTCTTCTGCAAAGATTCTCACTTTGGACATAATGATAGCAGGAGATATGCAGACCACGACAGGAATGCCATGAAGAGGCCTTAACTAGGGAACATGAAAGTGTCCAAGAGGATTTTTCTACATGTAGCACTCATATTTGATACTAAGTAAATACAATTATTTCACCATTTGCATATAATCAGCATGTGTATTGATCCTGTTTATAGTTCCATGACTTTTCCTTATTGGTATTGCAATTTTGATGTTGAAGAATGTATTATACAGGAAATATGAGGATTGCAAGGTGATGTGTGGAAGAAAGAAAATTGGCATCTGTAGTGATCTTAGGCAATGACCAAATTATGATAACTAGTCAACTGAATCAAATCATCTACAAAATGGCAAATATTGCGGGATGTTTCCAGTATGCAGTGGTTACTAAAAGTGGCCAAAAACAGAACAACCAAAGAATCAGCAACAGGGGAGCAAAGCGTAGCCCATCTGGTCTCATTCAACAATACTATAGGACACATTGCTAAACAGAAAGGTTAAAAGGAGTACCCACTGCAAACCGCATTTTCCTGTACTCTCAGAAATAGCGCATATCCAGTACTTCTGTGTCAAGCGGCCGGCTGCGTCTCCAGACCAGTAACCATAGGGATTTATATAGGCAGCCTGAACACTGCGTTACAGCACGTTAACGCTTGCGCTCAGGCTGCGGAATTCTAAGTTTTACATGGATCCGTCAGCCAGAAGGCTGACACTAGTCTGACCCTAGCCTTGTCAACACTAATTTGAGTATTACGAACCAGACTCGCATGCTGCATTATTACAATGTTCGCAGCACAGCAGATACGACAGTCAACTTTCAGGGCAACAGCCACAAAATATGCATGAAAAATGTATATATTCGAAAAATTCACTTGTTAAATGCTATATTTAGCTCTTTAGAAAAAAGACTGCAGAGATGTGTTCAAAGTATTTTAATTAATTTGTAAGGACTTTTGAAAATATATACACAATTAGGAATAAAATATGTTAAAAGATTACTAAGCAGTTACCCCACTAAATGGAAAAATTACTAAGGGGCACTTCACACTCAAGGATATCGCTAGCGATATCGCTGCAACGTCACAGGTTTTGTGACAAAACAGCGACCTCGCCAGCAATCTCGCTATGTGTGACACGTAGCAGTGATAAGGCCCCTGCTGTGAGATCGCTGATCGTTACAAATCGTTCTGGACCATTATTGGTCGTTGCGCTCCCGCTGGGCAGCGTGCATCGCTGTGTTTGACAGGGACAACGACCAACAATCTGAATACTACGCCGAGAGTGACAGGGTCCCAACAACCGCTGTATCATTGCTGCATCGCTGGTGAGATCTGACTGTTTGACATCTCACCAGCAACCGCGTAGCGACTTTTCAGCGATCCAGGCCAGGTTGGATTATGGTCATGATCGCTGGAAAGTTGCAGTGTATAAAAAGGCCCTTTCAGGATAAGTTGTAAGTATATGATCCCTGGTGGTCCGATTGCTGGGACTCCAAGATTAGGGGACCATAAATTATCTCTTATCAGTCGCATAGAAGTGAATGTAGCAGTGGTCAACTATACGTATTTCCGCCTTAGGGTAGAATCACACTGTCCGTGTGATATACGACTAAGTCGGACATGTCACGGATGAGTAACTTGGAATGGCTCTCCCCCTCTCTGGACGGGAGCGTCAGCTGCCTCTGTTTCTAAGCAGCTCCACACTCCCGTCCAGAGAGGGAGAGGCCGTTCAGGGTCATTGATCCAAGTCTCGTCCAAGATACTCGCATGTAAGTAGGATAGTGTGTTTCCACCCTTATTCACACAAATGGCTTTTAAACTCCCATTCTTCAGATTGGTAGTGGTCCCAGCAATCAAACCCCCTTCAATCATACATTTGTCTCCTATCTTGTGCATATGTGATAAATGTATTTAGCTGAACAACCACTTTAAGTTGCTCATTCACATTCATAGGGGCTGTCCAGGCTTTTTATAAAATCTAAGTATATATCTAGGCTGCAAAATACTAACAGTTTGTAATTTACACCCTGTCATCATTTTGCATTGTTACCTAGATAACAGCGTGTGAAAAGAGGCTTGTTTGTTTTCGAGGTTGGGCATAATGTCATAATTGGTAGTTTACGTCTGGTCTCCTACAATCACGCCCCAGACTTCAATAAGTCCTCCCCAGTTGCAAGCATGCCTCATCCCCCCTTCCAGTCTCCAGCATGCCTGGCCACTGCAGACTCCATTCCCCTATGTAAACTCTCATAAAACCGCATTGCACTGGGTGGTCATCAATTGCAATCAATGCAGGGGCATTAGGGAGGCTGCTAGCCGGGGAATATTAGCACTAACTCAGACATGAGAGGGATATGTGAGTTCTTCCAGCACCTGGCACATCACTCTGGGCTGCATTACCAGGTAACACTAAGACCCCCTAGGTTACGTTCACACGTTGCAAATTTAGTGCGTAATTTGGCAGTTGAATGCTTATTGCTGCGTTTTATGCAAAAATGCGCAACTGCATGCACACGCTGTGCATTTTTATCTGCGCTTTTCCAGAGCCCGTTTTATAATGTGGCCTATGGGAAAAGTGCACATAAAAATGCGCAAAGAATTGAGATGGTTACCGTTTTTTTTTGCGCTTTCACTGCACTGCACTTTCACTGCAAAGCGCATTTACAAAAAGACCCCAGAATACGCAGCGTCTGAAAGCTTTTCAGCAAAAGCCATAGCTTTTGCTGGGATGCACTTCCAGTATTGCGTTTCACTGCATTTACGCAAGCGCAAAAAAGCACAGCATAAATGCACAAGTATGCAACATGTGAACGCAGCTTTACAGCACTATTAACCTATTGGAGTGTTTCTGCACTTGCCTCTTGTTTATCATGTTGCACTTTTTCAGCAATCCATATATTTACCACTAGCTGGGTGCCCGATGCAGATGCATCGGGATTCTAGAAGAGCGAGTGCAATGGCCGCTTCGCGGCCAATGCTTCGCGCTGCTAAGGCGACTCGCCATGCCCGCTGCGCGGGCATAGCGAGTCGCCTTAGAACTGCTCGCAATGGCCACTGCGCGGCCAATGCTTCGGTCGTATCCACATGACCACGCTGACTCGCAGCGCGAGGGTCTCAGAAGGGGCAAAAAACCCATTCGTGATTATATAATAGATAACCGAAGTGCTCTTACACATCAAGAACATGTACGGTATTCTGATCATTTATTCCATGTAGAATACTCTTAAAGGGGTATTAACAAGTTTATCCTTTTTATGATTGCGGTTATAGCATAACCTAGGCCCTCCAGTTCTGATTGAAGGATCTGTGATATACAACACTTGATTGCTCATTTAAATTAAGGTATTATCTGCCTTTTCTATATCCACCGCCCATATACCTTATTTTTCGGATTATAAAACACACTTTTGTTCCCCCAAATTTTGGGGGAAAGCTGGGGGTGCATTTTATAATCCGAACCTGTGCACTGTTGTGCAGAGGGGAAGGGGGGGGCCTGTGGAGCGGTGTCCGGGGGCTAGAGGGGGCCAGGAGCAGGCTGCAGCTGCGGGCCGTGGTCACGTAGGGCCGCTCATTATGCTCCTGTAATTGCACTGCATACTGCTGTCAATCACTGGCGGGGGAGCAGGGCACATGAAAGGATCATAAAGAGCGGATCCCCAACCCACCCGCTGCAGCCTTTGTGAATAGTCAGTGCTTACCACGCTTTCAATGTTTGCAATGTTACACTCACCTCTCTCCAATGCTCCCTGCAGCCGGTGTTTGTGATGTGTCGGCATCAGATCCTGTGAGCATCCTGCATAGTGACGTCATCACCGCGCGTTACTCACAGGACTAGATGCCAGCACAGATGTAGAGAGGTGAGTATGCTAGTTTTTTTTATTTTTTTCAGTGTGCGCAAGGGTGGGGGTTCTGTGTGCCAGCATGGGGAACTGTGCCATCATGGGGGCTCATGTGTGCAAGCATGGGGGGACTGCGCCAGCATGTGGGGACTGGGCCAGCATGGGGAACTCATGTGTGCCAGCATGGGGGACTATGCCAGCATGTGGGAACTGTACCAGCATGGGGGCTCATGTGTGCCAGCATGTGGGGACTGTGCCAGCATGTGGGGACTGTGCCAGAATGGGGGGACTGTACAAGCATGGGGGCTAATGTGTGGCAGCATTGGGACTCGAGTGTGCGAGCATGGAGGGAATGTGCCAGCATTTGGCACAGTGTGCCAGCATGGGGGGACTGTGCCAGCATGGGAGCTCATGTGTACCAGCATGGGGGCTCATGTGTGCCAGCATGGGGACTCATGTGTGCCAGCATGGGGGGACTGTGCTAGTATGGGGGACAGTGTGCCAGCATGGGCTGAGGACAGTGTGCCAGCATGGGGGATATATATACCAGGATGGGGGAAGTTCATATACCAGGATTTCTTCATATACAAGAATGTATTAATACCATATGTAAATATCCCTTATCATCTTTATAGACACTATGAAGTCACCTATTGCTAGTTTTCACCTATAAACCAGTGGTGTTGGTATCTGAGGTAATATTTTTGAATATACTCAACAAAGGGGTCTTACCCTTCCCATGGGATAAAGATTAGTACATGCTCTATTTGATTCTTGTTGCTATTGCATTTTCAAATGGTGAATCAACCAAGTTTCTTCATGTGTTTCTTTACGCATTGTATATAAGGGACACTGTGTGTCCTCATTCATTTTTGCTTTTGTAGACGAATTGTACATACCAGTGCTTACTGTCTTTTCTTTGTTTCTCCTATGTACCGTATATACTCGTGTATAAGCCGACCCGTGTATAAGCCGACCCCCCTACTTTTGCCCCCAAAACCTGGGAAAACCTATTGACTCGTGTATAAGCCGAGGGTGGACCCCAGCACAGGTATACAGCCCCCAGCAATGTGGTATACAGGCCTCCCCAGTGGTAGTATACAGCAGCCTCCCCAGTGGTATGCAGGCCCCAGCAGTATATACAGCAGCCCCAGTGGTATACAGCAGCCCTTAGGTAGTACACAGCAGCCCCAGAGGTATATACAGCAGCCCCAGGGGTATACACAGCAGCCCCAGGGGTGTACACATCAGCCCCAGGGGTGTACACAGCAGCCCCAGGGGTATACACAGCAGCCCCAGGGGTGTACACAGCAGCCCCAGGGGTGTACACAGCAGCCCCAGGGGTGTACACAGCAGCCCCAGGGGTATACACAGCAGCCCCAGGGGTAGTACACAGCAGCCCCAGGGGTAGTACACAGCAGCCTCAGGGGTAATACACAGCAGCCCCAGGGGTAATACACAGCAGCCCCAGGGGTAGTACACAGCAGCCCCAGGGGTAATACACAGCAGCCCCAGGGGTAGTACACAGCAGCCCCAGGGGTAATACACAGCAGCCCCAGGGGTAGTACACAGCAGCCCCAGGGGTAGTACACAGCAGCCCCAGGGGTAATACACAGCAGCCCCAGGGGTAATACACAGCAGCCCCAGGGGTAGTACACAGCAGCCCCAGGGGTAGTACACAGCAGCCCCAGGGGTAGTACACAGCAGCCCTAGGGGTGTATACAGCAGCCCCAGGGGTAGTACACAGCAGTTACAGGGGTATTTACAGCAGCCCCAGGGGTAGTACACAGCAGCTCCAGGCCCCCCTCACTTTTTGGCGCCCCCACCTCAGGATGCCCCCCCCCCCCCGCACGCAGCGCTGCGCTCATACATTACCAGCCTGTCAGCTGTCATCCTCCGGTGGCAGATCGCGGCTCCCGGCTCCGGCTTCCATCTTCTTCTGTGTCTTCCTGCATTGTGACCGGGGCTCATAGCGATGACGTCATCGCGACGCCGGCCGGTCATGTGACATGCAGGAAGACACAGAAGAAGAATGAAGCCGGAGCCGGGAGCCGCGATCTGCCACCGGAGGATGACAGCTGACAGGCTGGTAATGTATGAGCGCAGCGCTGCGTGCGGGGGGGGGGCATCCTGAGGTGGGGGCGCCAAAAAGTGAGGGGGGCCTGGAGCTGCTGTGTACTACCCCTTGAGATTTTTTTTTTTTTTATATACTACCGTATATACTCGCGTATAAGCCGAGGGGAGACTTTTCAGCCCAATTTTTGGGCTGAAAAACTCGGCTTATACGCGAGTATATACGGTAAATACTTTTCAAGAAAGCAGTTTACTTATGAGGACTCAAACAGAGTTGGAAACGTTTGAATTGACTGGACTGCTCTGAATTATCACGTGTCTGTAATAAACATGCAAGTTAAACAGCACCTTTTGAGTGCCAGAGTTTATTCTGATTATTATCGCAATCAATGTAATCGCATTATGTAGCGATTTTGGTGTTCGTTTCAAAACCGAGAACACCCAGATCCAGGGCACTACGGGTTCAATTAGAGTGTGGTCTTATGGATCCTGCTGGATCCGGACACCGGATCTGGGTTTTTGTACTGAGCATGCCCCGAACGCAGTTATATATGACACACCCACTAGGGGGCATGTCATTTACAACTGGATCCAGCTAAAAAAGGCAATTACCGTAACTAGATGCAATGGGATTGCTCACGCACCAGTATTATCAATGATCCATGAGATGGATCAGTGATAATACCAGTACGGATGCATCCAGTTGCATCACGTTTTATAATGGTGGGGGGATCCGGGGGATGCAGGTTCTACGTGCATCCCATAGATTCCAAAAAAAGGTAATGTGAAAACAGCCTGAGAAAGGAATGTGTCACTGCAGGACACATTTGATGGTAGCTTATTTACATTGACAAAAATGATTGGACATATTATTATTATTATTTATTATTATTATAGTGCCATTTATTCCATAGCGCTTTACATGAGGAAAGGGGCATAAACAGACAAGTGCAATAATCATGAACAATACAAGGCACCAACAGGTGTAGGAGGGGAGAGGACCCCTGTCCGCGAGGGCTCACAGTCTACAAAGGATGAGTGAGGATACACTACAAGAGAGTAGAGCTGATCGGTGAAGTGGACTGAGGGTTACTGCAGGTTGTGGACTTGTTGGAAAAGGTGGGTCTTCAGGTTCCTGTTGAAGGTTTCCACGGTGGGCGCAAGTCTGATGTTTTGGGTCAGAGGGTTCTAGAGTATAGGGAATACATGAGAGAAATCTTGTATGTGATTATGAGAAGAGGAGATAATGAGATCTTGTGAGGAGCAGAGGTTAAATGCAGGTAAATACCGAGAGACTAGGTCACAGACATACAGAGGAGACAGGTTGCAGATGGTTTTGTATGTCATGGTTAGAATTTTCAACTGGAGTCTTTGGGCAATGGGAAGCGAGTGAAAGGAGCGGCAGGGAGGAAAGGTCATTGAATAGCAGAGGGACAGGTGGATTAGTTAGGTAGCAGAATTTAGGATAGATTATTGGGTTGCAAGAGCGTTAGATGGGAGGCCACAGTGTAGGTGGTTGCAGTAGTCCAGGCTAGAGATTATGAGGACACGCATGAGTGTTTTTGCAGATACTTGGTTAAGGAATGTACGAATCGGGGAAACATTCTTGCGTTTTGCTGGCAGGAGGTGGTGTCAAGGTTTTGAATATGTGCTTTTTGTAGGAAAGAGCAGAGCAGAGTGTTACCCCAAGGCAGCAATAATATGGTATTAGGGTAAAAGAGCAGCCATTGACTTTGATGGATAGGTCTGATGGAGGGGTAGAGTGAGCTAGGGGAAAGATGATGAATTCTGTATTGACTATGTTTTGTTTTAGAAGTCAATATCAGGGCCAGAGAGGTAGATGTATTGGTTCCACAACATATCAGTCATTCTTTTATCAGCAGCCTTCACTGTCTCAATACCGTCTCACTTTAATTAGACAGCTATATAAAATCAATTATAGGAGAGGTAGCTTATGCCAACGATAAATATTTCCTCACTGTGTTAATTACATTTAATTGCATGTGTTATTGGCCAACATTAAGTTTAATTACATTTTTTTTCTTGGAGGGCAATATAGAGAAATTGTAATGTATTCTGTACCAGCTCCAATTTTTTTTTAAATATGATGTAACTTATAGTGAGTTGTTTTAAAAACAATTATGTGAAAGCTTTTAGTGTAAACTGAATTTTTGTGCACATTCCGGGCACATTTTTTCACATCGCCGTGGATCAGTCACACGTACCGATTTCGCGTGCCATCTACGGCGATCCTGTGCTCCGGAAATTGCCTGGCGAAGACTGGAAGCAATTTCCCTTTCCCACATCGCTGCGTCACACGCCACCACCACATCAGCGATGTGGCCGGAGAGTGTGAGTACGCCAAGGAGACAGGCGTGCCAGAGTGTTTCTCACCGCGCCCCTCCCACTCCGATTGCCCACCACAACTGCGTTACCATTGGTTAGGCAATGGAAATGCAGGAGCTGCCACCAATCGCGGCACATGGGGCACGCCAAACAGAAAGCTCAGGCATGCCTCTGGAATTGCTTCCAGATGGTCTGAGCTTGCTTTCTAATCTCTATTGTCCTGTCACATGCCATGATGCGCAGAAATTGCCTGGTGGATATCACCAGATTTCACTGCAGAGCAGGGCGATCAGGAGACGCTCCAACCGGAGATTTCTCGCCGTAAAATCGCCCTGTCTCACGCCACTACGCGCTGGCGATGTCGCTTCCACATCGCCGAAAAACACTAATTTACGGCGATATGGAAGCCATATTGCCACGTGTGACGGTACCTTTGGAATACAAGCCACCAGTTTTTTAAATTGTTTTCTGGATTAAGAAAAGCATACTATTTTCTTAAAATTGTACGCTACCTTGCATGACTTGAAGGGTACTTTTTAAAGGGGTTATCCGGTCTAGAATGAAAAGTCTGCAGTCACTCTGTGTGACCTCAGACTTGTGAATCCTTCTAGTGCATGCACTGTGTAGTGTGAGAATTTGCCGGTGTCAGCCAGGAACGGCAGTCAAATCTATTCACTTGAAGAGGTTATCTGGTCTAGAATGAGATGCCTGTAGTCACTGTGGGTGACTGCAGACTTGTAAATTCTTCTACTACACCTTATGCGTGCTGTAAGCATTTGCCGGTGTTAGGTGTGAACAATATACCTACTCCGGCTAGAACCCGACTAGTGAGCATTTGTATTGTGCGAGACTGCACCCCGTCAAGTGGATGCAGCTTCACACATTTCCCACTAGTTGGGTTTTGGCTTGGAGTATGCATATCGCATACTTGACTGCCGTTCATGCCTAACACCAGATATTTACAGCACACAGAGGGTGCAATAGGAGAATTTACAAGTCTGCAGTCACATAGAGTGACTGCAGACTTCTCATTCTATACCCGATAATCTCTTCAAGTGCATAGACTTGTGAAGCAAAACTGCAGTACAGAATCCCTGGCTTGAAGCAGGGTAGGCTCACTACTTTTATTGATCACTGTATAATCAGTCTTTACTTTTATGAGGGATTTTTATATGAAGTTATTTTTGTAGATTTGAACACACATGGAGGTGAAGGGACAGGTATATGTGGACCATGAGACACGGGACAAATCGCTGATAGGAGGTCCGAGAATATAATTTCCTTGTTATTTCTTAGGTTGAATCCCTCCATGTTGCACATAAAAAAGTAACTGTCATCACTATGAATTCATGGCTCCCTCCAGGTCTTAGGCACGCCAAAACAAAAGCTCTCTTTCTTCCCTTTAGACCACTGTCATAGCTCTTCTACACAACAGAACACACTACATGTGGAGACCACGACTTGTCCTGATCACCTAGTTTTACACCAAAGTATGCATATTACACTTTTCGTAATTAGAAACAGAAGCTTAATTCGCCACAACCACTAATTACTGAAAGGAATCGTGGTAAGAAAAACATCACACTTAGGCTGGTTTCAGACTTGCGCTCCCCGCCGCAGCGTATTGCGGCGGGGATGAGCAATCTGAGCGCAGGCAACGAGTGTCCCTATGTTTAACATGGGGACGAAGTGACTGCGCCAGTGCAGATGCCGTGCGCACAATTCACTGCAATTGTGATTTGTACGCTGCGGATGCTGCGCACAAATCACAGTCTTGTCCGTACCGGAACGCGACATGTCACGTTCAGGTCGGACGATGAGTGTGTGATTTGTGCGTCAACTGTAACGTGAGATAATGCGCATGGTCTTATCCTTTTACAAAGGGTTATGAGGTAATATCAGGATCTGCTCACCTGGTTCAGTTGTGTCACCACAACGTAATCGCCTGAAGATGGCTTGTAGAATGCTGCTGCAGGGCCGCACCTTCACGATGAACGTGGAACAGGATGCTGTAATGGACAAAATGCCGGATGCCGCGCTGCCACAAGAATCACAGGAAACAAAGAGTTAATGGCAGATTTTTCTTATTCTTCTACGCGTTTCAGAGCCTCTATCCGAGCTCCTCTCAGGTTCTCAGGTTCCCTGAGGAAGGAGCTCGATAGAGCTTGAAACGCGTAGGTAGAATAAAAGAAATCTGCCCAGTTAACTCTTTGTTTCTGGTGATTCTTGGTAAGCGGGGCATTCCGCATTTTGTCCAATTACAGCATGAATTGTGCGCTGGCATCGCCTGGGTAAAATTTACATAGCAAGAATGGGTGCGCACGGGGTCACACGCAATCTGCATCAGAGCGCAGGCACCTGCGTCCCCATGTTAAACATAAGGACTTGCGGTGCCTGCGCTCAGCTTGTGGATTCCTTCCGCAGGACGCTGTGGCGGGGAGCGCAAGTCTGAAACCAGCCTTATAAACGCTGTTACAAGAAAATGGGCTTTTGCTCACCATAACAACCAATCACAGTGCAGCTTTAAGTTTTTATACTGTTGAAGTAAAATGAAAGGTTTGCTATGATTGGATGCTATGGACACCACCACACTCTTTAGAATTTGGGTTAAGAAAACCTTTTCTGCCCAGAGCAGCCAATTACAGCACAGAATCTATTAATTTTTAACCAATCTAATGACACCAAAATCATATGCCAAAGGTCATGCAAAGAGGTCAAAGTATGGTAAAAGAAAAAGCCTATGGAGTCAGTGATTGTAATAAAAAAAATGTACGTGACGAAATTATTTCAATGTAAAAATCACCTTTTACATTTCAAACAATTTAACTCCTTCAGACCCATGTAATCTCTGCCGGGCGGACATTACATGAAGTACATGGTTGACCGTTCATCTGATCAGCTGTCATGTAATGCTACATTTCCCTCACAGCAGTTGCTACAGGGCAAATTCCGCTAAAATCAACCGGTGATAACAGCTGATCTTTCATAACCTTAAGTTATCTCCTAAATTCTTTTCTCTATGAGAATTGGTTTAATGGATATTGTTATACTTAATATCATTAACTACTTTTTAAAACTATACTCTTCACCTACTTGAATATACTTTTCATTTCTGCTGATCCAGAAAAAGGACAAATACCAACTCTTTCACCCATATATGCAGTATCTGCCAGGCAACACCCATCCTGTAATATTATCTGACAATGATCACTGATATCACATGGCTATGAGTTCACTATCACAATGACTTTTGTTTTGCAAACACTTTATTCCAGTAATTTCTGAGCCAGAATTGATCTTGGACTTTAATATATATTTACTACACATTCATATTTAATAGGATGACCAATACTACTGCTAGACCAATTGAATGAGTCCATGGTGCCTTCAAAACTAACCATAATACGGTACTAATAAATAATAATAATAATAAAAATATTAATTGCAAAGATTTTGAGACCAGCTCCTTACATATTGACTCCAGATACACTCATGGCATTTATCTCTTCTGCTGTACATTGTGACATGGGCACCAAGAATAGAGTGTGACATGCCCCAGGGCCGTGGGTTACTCGGAACCGGACTTTACAGTCTCTGGGGAGTCACGGGGTCGAGATCCTGGCTTACGTGACCCTGTGTTCAGTTGAAAAGGGAATTTTTTGAGAGGAATGGAGTGGTGTATATAAAAGTTATTTGTGATGCCACCCAGAGTGTGTGGCTATATGTGGCCACTGCTGCAATTGGAACCGCTGGGGATGATGGCAGGTGCAGCTAATGGCAGGCCCTCTACGGGTAGGGCCAGTCCCCAGGGCATCCGAGGTTGTAGTGTAATGTACGTGTGTAAAGTTCTCCGTACTTCAGGCAGCATACATGATCTCTGCGCGGCTGCAGTCTCTTTCTCCCGTCTGTAGATAAACAATTGAATCCACACCGTACTGGGCTTTACCGGGCTTTTACTTGTTAGTCTCAACAACACGATTCACAACAGCTCCAAACAGTTCTTTACACAACGCTTTTGTAACATACTTCGCCTTACACAGCAGCTCTTTACAGTACCCATGGGTCTAGATTCTCACTGCACCTGGGACGGTTCCTCTGCGTCATTCCCCCTCAGTGTACTTTTCGGGCCCTTTCGTTCGCTCTCCACTCTCGGTGCGTACGGTTATGGTCCGGCTGTCACGGGCTTTGTAGTGAGTTGTCCCACACCCTGGGTTACTAGCCCTAGTACGATGGCTTTGTCCTTGTTAGGTTCAGGGACATAGAGTTCCCACACCCCACCGGGTTTTCTGTGGTTGGGTGCTTGAAGCTTTCCCAGCCACATCTACAGATCCGACACTCTGATTCTCTGGCACAGCCACCAGTGTCCCGGGTTAGTCGGGTACATCTGACTTCTTCTGTCCTTCTCCAGTGACAGCCTGGGTTCCCGGTCAGCTATTAGTGGTGCAGGCCGCCGGGCCCCGCCAGTCTCACTTCGGTCTCAGTCACTGACTAGCTGATGGGTGTCTCTGCTTGGGAATGCTTCCAACTTCACCACCCTCCAGGGAACCTTTTTACTTAGAACTCACTGGAAAGACCTTCTCCCAACTTAGTGTTCCTGGGTTTTACTCCAGTTTCCTCCACCCCTTTCCCGGGTTCTTTTTCTATGTTCCACCCACACTTAGCTACTACCACCACCTCTCGCCTGACATGAAGTGACTTGGGCTCAGGATCGGAGTGTGTGTGTGGGTGTTTGCGCAAATTGACCGTCCTTACCAGTCCCAGCCTGGTCACCGGGGCATCACAAGTGCAGGACCAACAAGTTTTAGTGACTGTTGCTAAGCAATTTCCCAAACCTATTTAGGGCCAAAACAAACATCTATAGTAATAAGGGGTCTACAGGGTTCCCCAATTCCAACTATGTGATTACAGATTTAGTAGAGTTATACATTGTTTAGCTGTTTGCTTTTGTCAGCCGCATAGAAGTTCAAAGGAGTAAAACCACTGACCCACTCAAATTAGGAGGGACAGAGAGCTCAGGACTCCAATCCATTATGAGGTCTATAGAGCACAATCTGATGATCAGTGAAAGTTTGAGCATTGGCTCCTACCAATCTGACACATTACTTACTTTTGATCATGGAAAGACCCTTTTAAAAAGATTGTCTAGTTTAGAGAAACCAATTTTTCAAATGCAGTACTGGATCATCCTTGGTAAGTATGGGACATCCTTTCTAAATCCTCAATTACTCAATCCTCAATCCACCCATACAGATGGACATACACTAGACCTCATCTTCACCCGCCTCTGCTCCCTAACTAAACCCACAACCTCCCCTCTCCCCCTCTGACCACCATCTACTAACTTTCTCATCCTTGTCCTATTCACCTGCCACTCATGTCCACCAACTCGCACACCCCCACAGAAATCTCACATCTCTCGACGCTCACACACTCTCGAACGCCATTTTACTGCTATCATCCATATCCTCACTCCACGACACAGAAAATGCCACAGCTTTCAACAACTCTACACTCACATCAGCTATTGATGCAGTTGCCCCTCTTGTTCATGGCAGAACATGACAAATCAACAGACAACCCTGGCACACAGACACCACTAAAAATCTGTGGCGAGCGTCCAGGGTTGCAGAGCGGTGCTGGAAGAAAACACACTCGCATGAAGACTACACAGAATTCAAACAGGCACTTCTCAAATTTAAGTCAGCATTCACCACCACTAAACAGAATTACTTCATTACCCTCATATCCTCTCTGTCCCACAACCCCAGGCAGTTATTCAACACATTTAACTCCCTCCTCCGCCCCCCCACTGCCCCCTCCTACTTCTCGTATCTCTGCAGAAGACTTTGCAACACACTTCACCAACTGATTGAACAGATCAAAAAAGTCTTTGCTACCCAACCACCACAACCCCCATGTATACGAGCCGCCTCCCCTCCACCACTAACCCTCCTCCCTCCTCTCCATCCTAAGGAGAACTTTCATACTTCACTAAGGAGAACTTTCATACCTCCTCTCCAAATCGCACCTCACCACTTGTGCACTTGACCTAATCCCATTACACTCCTCCCCAAACTCACCACCACACTTATCCCAGCACTAACCCACCTCTCCAACCTATCACTAACTTCTGGTGCCTTTCCTTTTGCTTTCAAACATGCAACAATTACACCAATCTTAAAGAAGCCATCCCTCGACCATGACAGTTCTCCATCCTACTCCTTCTAGACCTGTCCTCTGCATTCGACACAGTCGACCACTGTCTACTATTACAGATCCTCTCTTCCACTGGCATCACTGACCTTGCCCTCTCCTGGATCTCTTCCTACCTTTCCAACCTGCACATTTAGTGTCTCCCACTCCCACACAAATTCCTCACCCCATCCCCTCTCTGTTGGGGTCCCTCAAGGCTCTGTCCTGGGGCCCCTCCTTTTTTCAATCTATACCCTTGGTCTGCGACAACTCATAAAGTCCCATGGCTTCCAGTATCACCTGTACACTGATGACACTCAGATCTATCTCTCTGGCCCAGATGTCACCTCTCTCCTGTCCAGAATCCCGGAGTATCTATCAACCATATACTCCTCCTTCTCCTTCGCTACCTAAAACTCAATGTAGACAAAACCAAACTCATCATCTTTCCTCCATCTCACACACCTTCCTTACCAGATCTATCTATTACAATAAATGACATCACACTTTGCCCTGTACCTAAAGTCCGTTGCCTTGGCGTAACCCTTGACTCTGCCCTGTCCTTCAAACTGCACATCCAAGCCCTTGCCAACTCCTTCCGCCTCCAACTCAAAAATATTCCAAATCCGTCCCTTCCTCAACCTTCAATCTACTAAACTACTAGTGCATGCCTCATCATCTTCCGTCTCGACTACTGCAACCTCCTCTGCGGCCTCCCTGCTAACACTCTTCCACCTCTCCAATCTGTCCTTAACTCTGCTGCTCGACTAATCCACCTCTATCCTCACTATTCCTCAACTTCTCCCCTCTGCAAATCAATCTACTGGCCCCGAATTCACCAATGTATCCAATTCAAACTACTAAGGCTGGTTTCACATAACGATTTTGTGCCTGTCCGTGGGATCCAACTTTGAGGACCAGGCACCGGATCCATACGGATCCCTGCAATCGGATGGCAATAGCATCCGATACTGCAGGATCCGTGTGATCCTGCGGTCCCCTGTCTCTCCCTACTCTGCCTCCTCCATCTTCTTCCCTCTCCTATGCTAATGCTGTGCCCCTCTATTCTTTGCTGTGCCCCCGCTCTCTATCCTCCTCTATCCCTATCCTGTCGCTGTCCTCTCCCTGTGTGTAAAAAAATAAAAAAACTCCTCCCGGAGTATACATTACTGTCACCAGGCTCCAACGCTGCAGCACGATCAGACTAAAGGATCTGTGATGATGTCAGTTACATGACCGTCAGCTGACCGAGTCATGTGACCGGGCTCTACATCATCACAGCTCTTCAGTCCTGATCGTGTGCAGCGTTGGAGTCGGTGACAGGTGATGTATACTCCCGGAGGAGTTTTTTTATTTTTTTACACACAGGGAGAGGACAGGAGACAGGATAGGGATAGAGGAGGATAGAATAGCGGGGGACACAAAACAGAATAGCGGGGGCACAGCATATAGAATAGGAGAGGGCAGAAGATGGAGGAGAAGAAGCAGGGAAAGACAGGGAATACGGAGCCGACATCGGATCCGAGGTGAGCTCGGATCCGATGTCCATAGGCTCCCATGTTGTGGGCACTAGGATCAGCCTCGGATCAGCAGTGATCCGAGGCTGTCCGATGTGAGTCACGGACACAGCAGGCTACGATTTTGTGCCCGTGATTACATCGGATGGGATCGGATGGTGCCAAAATCGGATGCTAATAGTGGCACATCCGATCCCATCCGATTCCCATAGGGGAACTTGGGGTCCGATTTTGGATCCGATTGTATCCGTTTTGGAACGGATACAATCGGATGACCGAAAATCGTTATGTGAAAGCAGCCTAACACTGACTTACAAAGCCGTCCACAATCTGTCCCCCTCATAGATCTCTGAACTAATCTCCCGATATCATCCAACTTGTAATCTTTGATCTTCCCCAGACTTCCTTCTTTCCTCCACACTTGTACGTTCCTTATCTAACTGACTGCAAGACTTCGCCCGAGCATCCCCCGTTCTCTGGAATTCTGCATCCCAAAACGTCCGACTGCCCCCACACACAGAACCTTCAAGCGGAAGCTGAAAACCCATCTCTTCAGAACAGCCTACAGCCTACAATGACCACGGCGCCACCTCACCACCACTGGACCCGTCGCTCCACCACCATCGGACCTGGCGCTCCACCACCATCCGACCTGGAGCTCCACCACCAGAGCAGACCCAACCTACTCTTTCTCCCCACTGCCTTTAGAATGTAAGCCCACAAGGGCAGGGTCCTCTGTCCCCTCTGTATCAGTCTGTCACTGTTAGTTTGTTCATTGTATTTTTAACTTGTTTGTATGACCCTTTCTCATGTACAGCACCATATAATCAATGGTGCTCTATAAATAAATAATAATAATAATTACTAGCCATGGATGTGACTAGCTAAATACACTGAGGAGCAAAGGGATAACAATGCTTTGAACGTTTGACTTTTAGGCTCTATATCTCACCATCCACTACAGCTACATATGGAGCCTGAAAATCAAAAGTTCAAAACATTGTCACCCTTTTTGCTCGTCAGTGAGGACAGTCTCTTGCTCTGGATGACCTGTATGTATACCTATGTGTGTCATTATACATCATGTTCCCAATTATTCTGCAAATTGGTTTTAAGTGTCATAGGGTTTTGTTTTTTTTTCAATGAAACCCATTGATGGTATTGTGTCTCAGGGTACCATTACAAGTCGCAACATTGCATGCAATTTCACTGGCAATTTGCTGGTTGCAGTGAAATCATGGACACATTGTTCTATTTTGTTGCCGTGTACAAAATGGAACAATGTGTCCAGGATTTCACTGCAACCAGCAAATTGCCAGTGAAATTGCATGTAATAATGCAATATTGCGTCGTGTAACGGTACCCTTATGGTCGCTTTATACATCGCAATATCATTCCGATATTGCATACGATTTCACGGGAGCGTGCACGTTTTTGGCTCTTGTCCAAGATCGTATAGTAGATGTCACACAGGGAGATATCGGCAGGCAACGCAACTACGATATAGTACGCCCGTTTTCCACGCTGCGTATGAGAAACCCAGGGAACGACCATTTAACATTGGAGTGAATAGGGGAAGTTGCGCTCCATATCGTAGTTGCGCTGTCACACAGCACGATCATGCCACATCGCATATACAATATCGTACGGTTGAAGGGCTTGCACAAACTTCTTGCAATATCGTAGTTAGGTTGTTTTCGCGTCGCATTGCCCATTTACACGACACAACACACTAACGATATTAACTGCAACGGCCACACCACGTGACTTTTTATCGATGTTGCGTTGCGAAATCGCGAAGTGTAACGCGGCCCTTAGAGTTCTTTGGAACACTAAGATCAATCTCAGATACCTGTGATAATTAGTTTGGCAGATGAGCCCAATAAAAGGAAAACTGGATGTTCCACGATATTGAGCAGGCCACAGTTTTCAAGTAACATGGGAAAGAAAAAGGATCTCTCTGCTGCCGAAAAGCAACGAATAGTGCAATGCCTTGGACAAGGGATGAAAGATATTAGATATTGCACGAAAACTTAAGCGTGATCATCGTACTATGAAGATATTTGTGGCAGATTGTGAGCACAGACATGTTCGTGCAGTTAAAGGCAGAATGAGGAAGTTTTCTGCCAGGCAAGTTCATCGGATTAAGGGTACCGTCACACGTGGCGACGGTACCGCCAATTTGTTAGGCGATGCAGGGGCGTGGCCTATCGGCACCAATATCGCCCCTGCATCGCCTAATGTAATTAGGCGATGGCGACGCCTTTTACTGGTCGCCTGGTTTCAGAGCAGTGCTCTGAAACCAGGCGGCCGATCTGAGGCGATGTGTACACATCGCCCCATGTAAACGGCTGCAGGTGACCTGACAGGCGATGGGAGCCATAGGCTCCCTTTGTACTGCATCGCCGCTGGGGTTTTGAGACACCCCGGCGGCGATGCCGCCTGTCAGCTTGCCGGAGGTGTCTCCCTGTGTAAACGGGAGGTGGCAACACTGGCGGGGCGCCAAAAGAGTGCGCGCTCCCGCCAGTCGCCGCTGACATCTCCGGCGAAGTGGCACCGTGTGACGGGCCCCTAAGAGAGCAGCTGCTAAAAAGGCCTTACAAACCAGCAAACAGATATTTGAAGCTGCTGGTGCGTTTGGGGTTTCTCGAACCTCAAGGTGTAGGATCCTTCAAAGGCTTGCTGTGGTGCATAAACCTACTAGTCGGCCACCCCTAAACAGTGCTTACAAGCAGAAACGGTTGCAGTGCGCCCAGACATACATGAAGACTAATTTTCAAACAGTCTTGTTTACTGATGAGTGCTGAGCAACCCTGGATAGTCCAGATGGATGAAATAGTGGATGGTTGGTGGGTGGCTACCATGTCCCAACAAGGATGCGAAGTCAGCAAGGAGGTGGAGGAGTCATGTTTTGGGCCGGCTTTATTGGGAAACAGCTGGCAGGCTCCTTTAAGGTTCCTGAAGGTGTGAAAATGACCTCTGAAAAGTATATAGAGTTTCTGACTGAGAACTTTCTTCCATGGTACAAAAAGCAAAAACGTGCCTTCAGGAGCAAAATCATCTTCATGCATGACAATGCACCATCTCATGCTGCAAAGAATACCTCTGTGTCACTGGCTGCTATGGACATAAAAGGAGATAAACTCATGGTGTGGCCACCATCTTCTCCTGACCTCAACCCTATAGAGAACCTTTGGAGTATAATCAAGCAAAAGATCTATGAGGGTGGGAGGCAATTCACATCAAAACAGCAGCTCTGGGAGACTATTCTGACATCATGCAAAGAAATACAAGCAGAAACTCTCCAGAAACCCACAAGTTCAACAAATGCAAAAATTGTGAAGGTGATATCAAACAAGGGTTCCTATGTTAACATGTAACTTGGCCTGTTAGGATGTTTTGGAGTTAAAGAGGACCTGTCACCAACCATACATGGTGATCTAATTACAGCACTGAATGCAGCATGTCTGCTGCATTCAGGCAAGGGGTACCCCAGCCCTTGAGCCCCCTTGTACTCCGAGATAGTACACTTTGAAAACTTATATAGTGGAGCCAAATAGGAGGTGGCTTGTGGCTGGAGCCAAAGGGCAGTTTCACAACCCCTGTATGTTTAATCCGCCCACCGCCGCCTCCCTGATGCCAATCATTGTCTCCCTCGCCTGCTGCATAGTACACAGAGCTTATTGCAGTGCTGGCTGCTTTGCCCCGCCTCCTGCAGTGATGTCACCGCCTTTCCCCGCCCTGCTCCATGTTAACCAGGGAGACAATGATTGGCATCAGGGAGGCGGCGGTGGACGGATTAAACATACAGGGGGTGTGAAATTTTGAAGATTATACTGTGATCGTTGGAAGGTTTCTTCAATAAAATTCAATGTATATTCTAACGGGTGATCACTTTTATTACACTGACTGTCATTTGCACCGACCATTTAGGAAAATCAGAGAAAAAGAACATTTGCATAAAAATTTGGAACATGATGTATAATATTTCTATCCTCTTTCGTGGAACTGCAGTGAATTGAAACCTTTTGCAAGGTTCCCCCTACATTTCAGCTGGGGAAAGCAGAATGGCAAAACATATGACTGTCTTTACAAGTTCATACTGATTGCCGAAGATTATAATGTAATTATTGCATGTGTCATCTCTATGTTTATATAAGCAATCACGTTGGAAGAAACATAATTTTGGGTTATGTTACATGATTTTGTTCTCCAAAATTATGGTTACGGTGGCAGGAAGCTCTCTTACTAGTGTATGACTTTTGGTGCATAAAACTTGTTATTTCTGTATCACTTCCTTGGTTACATAACTCTATCTCTACACAGGTATTTCCATAAGTATGGCAAGTACTGTATAATAAAAGCAAATACAGAAAGTCAGCTGAAGAACAAAACAATGGTATAGATGTCCTTGTGATAAATCTAATGTAAGAAATAACATGTTAGACATTCATCATACGTAATGATAGTAGTGGTGATAATAAAAGAGTAACGTTAAGAACAGTTTCATGAATGTTTTAGCGCACGACCGATCAAAGCACATTCACGTTTATGACAATGAATATACCTTATTGTTAGGAAAATGCCAAACATAAGATTGAAGAAAAAGGATTTTCTAATACCATGATCCAAGTTTTCTGGCTTAAAGGTACAATTTAATATTTAAGCCACAGATTGTTACCTCATTCTCACAAGTGCCCATACAACTTCAACAGATGTTGTACAACAGTTGTAGCTTCTGACTGCCTCATATATGCCTACATGGATTGACCGACATGTGTTTTCAGTGGTGAGATGGGATTAAATCACTAAAGGTACCTTTACACGTCGTCACTGCGTGGTAGCAACTGCCTGGCAATGGGGATTTTTGTGTCTGTTGCCATGAAATTGCTACGAAATGGCGGCGTGTAAATGGGGAAATTGATCGCGTTTCCCGCTGTTGCTTTAGATACCTGTTTCCGAGCTGTGCTCAAAAATCCAGGGCAACACAAAGGCACAATTGCCATGGTAGTGGCGTCTAAATGGGGCACAGGGATGGAATCAGCGTCACCTAGTGAATTCTCAGGGGCGTGATACAGCCTCATGGATACTGCGCCCCATCAGCGATGATTGGTGGGGGCTACTGTGTTTCCATTGGCTGTCCCTTCACAGGGCGCCATATTTAAAGAGCTGTCCATTCACACTACACAATTGCAATGGTGTCATGTATTAGCCAGCCTTCCTGTGCAGGCTGGCCAATCATAACGCTATTGCGTTGTCCAATCAGCGTATTAGCGTCACCGAATACACAACTCTGTCACACCTATGTACTTGCGGCGTGAAAAATGTACGCCCATATTCCTTTGTGGATAGCAGCGTGTGAAGCGGCGAAGGTATTCAACAGAAAGTTATCCGCAGGATCTGTCGGAACTTCCGGGGAACAAATATACCTTCAGTTGACAACGCAATAGCGGCGTGTACATGCGGCATCGGCGATCGGTATCAACCGTCAAAAACGTGCGCGTACGGTTGATACCTGTTGCTAGGCACAGTGGCGGCGTGTAAAGGTACCTTTATAGATAACTCCAATTGTGGTTTATCCTCTCTGAGAACAAAAGGATCAGACACTGAAATTCTACATTCTGGGTTATTGTGCATGCGCTAAAAGTTGGTGATATGTAGAACAACAAAAAATTTAATGAGATGGAAGAGCAAATCACAGAAGGCAGTAAAGGAGTTAGTGCAATGGAAGGAGGTTTTACTGCACAAGACAAGAATTATGGGTCATATACAGTTAGATGCTACATACTGTACTATCTGTAGTAAAACTGCGGTTACCTACATTCAATGTAGGGATAGCTAGTAGAGGAGGGACAGTTTTGGATTAGAGGCATTTAGGCAGGGCTTATTGTCTTACTGTTCTTCTATAAATGTACTGCTGGTGCAATCTACAATCAAAAGTCCTTTTTAGGGCTACATATTTTCTTTTCCCTATAATACCAGAAAGTTTGCATGCATATATTATACACCTAGATTAAAATGCACAAGGCATTTGGTAATGGACGAGGACGTGGACTTGATTCTAATGATGCATGCAGAGGTTGAGGTTTTGGACCAGGTAAAACTGTGCCTGCAGCAGGAGCACAACACACATGCACATCCATTAGACGTAGCTTCCTGTCTCACTTTGCGAGAGGTGTGGGACACCACTTTTAGAGCCAGAACAGTGGGAACAGCTGGTAAGTTGGATAGCAGATAATGCTTTCAGTATCTTTTCCAGCACCAACCTGTCTTCCAAATGGTCCAGTCTCACTAGCCAAGAGACTGGTCCACATAATTCTCAGCCTGATCCTCTTTCCTCCCACCATGGCAAGTCCCACAAAACAAGTGATCTCACAATCAGACACTTTGAGGAGCTCTTTATATTTCAATTTAATATTTTACGGCCTCATGGCATGCACGTTTCAGAGGGGACATGAGGAGATCATATGTAGTGATACCCAAATATTTAAGCAGCCAGACTTAGAAGAAGATGATGATAGGGAATGGCAATTAGTGTCTCAAGATGTTGATGATGAAGAAGTAAGCTTGCTAACAAGTGATGTTGTTAAGTTAACAAGTTAGGAGGACTAGAGTGTGGAAGTGGAAGACGAGGTGGTGTACGATGAAGTCACTGACCCAGTCTAGGAAGGTGCCATGCAGAATGAGGATAGTAGCAGAGAGTGTGAGGCATCTGTAGCAACACAACCGGCAGAAAGAGTCAGTGGGGTGGCCACAGAGAAAGGCTGGCAACCATTCCCCATTGCACACACATGCAGCAAGTTCCCAGGCCAAGGGTTATGTATTTCCCAGTTTAGCATTTTTTTAAAGAAGATGCAGGTGATAAAAAAATAATTTGCAACTTGTGCTGTACCTAGATCAGCAGGGTCCTGACCACTACCATCCTGTCAAATCCACTATGCTCAGGCAAATGTCATCAAAGCACCTGACTAGGTAGGCCAAACACCTGAGTCCATCACTGCCTTTTCTCCTGTGCTACGTGTTTGCCAATCCCCTGTCCAGTACTCAGGTGCGGATGCCATCTGTCTTTGCACATTTGCAAGTGCAATCAGCAAAACAATTTGCGATTACCGCATATCCGCTGCACTTGCGGCACAGTTGCGGCAAGCCCCATACAATGTCAATGCGGGCTTGCGGCAGGTGCGGCAAGTGCGGTATCGGCACTTGCGGCAGGAGCGGCTGCAAAAAAAACACAGCTGGCCGCGTTTTTTTTCGTGGCCGCACCTGCCGCAAGTGCCGAAACCGGACTTGCTGCACCTGCCGCACACTTACCGCATGCCCCATAGACATTGCATGGGGCTTGCCGCAACTGTGCCGCAAGTGCAGCGGTTATGCAATAATCACGGCAGATGCGTTTTTTTCACCGCATCTGCCGCGATCGGCAAAAAAACGCTGATGTGAAAGCAGCCTTAGGAGGATATCTGTTTGTCCAGGTAACTACTATTGTGCAGAATTATTAGGCAACTTAATAAAAACCTAATATATTTCCATCTCACTTTTATTTTCACCAGGTAAACCAATATAACTGCACAAAATTTAGAAATACACATTCTGACATGCAAAAACAAAATCCAAAAAAATTAGTGACCAATATAGCCACCTTTCTTATGATGACATGCAACAGCCTTCCATCCATAGTTCTGTCAGTTGCTTGATCTGTTTACGATCAACATTGCGTGCAGCAGCCACCACAGCCTCCCAGACACTGTTCGAGAGGTGTACTGTTTTCCCTCCCTGTAGATCTCACATTTTAGGAGGGACCACAGGTTCTCTATGGGGTTCAGATCAGGTGAACAAGGGGGCCATGTCATTATATTTCTTCTTTTAGACCTTTACTGGCCAACCACGCTGTGTAGTAGTTGGATGCATGTGATGGAGCATTGTCCTGCATGAAAAGTTTTTCTTGAACGATAACGACTTCTTCTGTACCACTGCTTGAAGACGTTGTCTTCCAGAAACTGGCAGTAGGTCTGGGAGTTGAGCTTCACTCCATCCTCAACCCGAAAAGGTCCCACAAGTTCATCTTTGATGATACCAGCCCATACCAGTACCCCACCTCCACCTTGCTGGCGTCTGAGTCAGAGTGGAGCTCTCTGCCCATTACTGATCCAGCCTCTGGCCCATCCATCTGGCCCATCAAGAGTCACTCTCATTTCATCAGTCCATAAAACCTTTGAAAAATCAGACTTAAGATATTTCTTGGCCCAGTCTTGACGTTTTACCTTATGTTTCTTGTTCAAAGGTGGTCATTTTTCAGCCTTTCTTACCTTGGCCATGTCTCTGAGTATCGCACACCCTTGAGCTTTTTGATACTCCAGTAACGTTCAGCTCTGAAATATTGCAAAACTGGTGGCAAATGGCATCTTGGCAGCTTCACGCTTGATTTTCCTAAATTCATGGGCAATTATTTTGTGCCTTATTTGCCCAACATGCTTCTTGTGACCCTGTTGGCTATTTGCCATAAAACGCTTGATTGTTCGGTGATCACGCTTCAAAAGTTTGGCAATTCCAAGACAGCTGCATCCCTGGGCAAGACATCTCACAATTTTGGACTTTTCAGAGCCCGTCAAATCTCTCTTCTGACCCATTTTGTGAAAGGAAATGGAGTTGCCTAATAATTAAGCACACCTTATATAGGGTATTGATGTCATTGGACCACACGCCTCCTCATTACAGAGATGCACATCACCTGATTTACTGAATTGGTAGTTGGATCTCAAGCCTATACAGCTTGGAGTAGGACAACATGTATAAAAGGTATCATGTGATCTAAATACTCATTTGCATAATAATTCTGCACATAATTCTGCACACAGTGTATAGGTTTCACTGCCAAACCTAGAATCAGGCATGGTCGTGATTGATAATGGCTATAACCTGTTGGCGGCTCTGATGTTTGGCAAGCTCATGCATGTATCATGCCTGGCCCACATGCTCAACCTAGTGGTTTAGCAGTTTCTGAAAACCTTCCCAGATTTGCCTGAGCTACTTGTGAAGGTACGCTGCGTGTGAGCCCATTTCAGCAAGTCAGCTATAGCTTCTGCCAGTGAGGCTGTGCTGCAGTAGTGCTTGTGCAAGCTCATCGACTGGTGTGCAACATGACCATGCGCTGAAACTTCACATTACACATGTTGGCAAACCTTTCTGAGCAGCAGAGGGAGTAGTTGAAAACCAGCTACAACATGCCCTGTGTATGCCTGTCAGCTTCCACACATAAGAACCATTGAGTGATTGAATGGGTATGTATGTCTGACAACTGTGAGGTAGTTATGCCCTCCTTCTTGATTTTTTCAGGATGTATATGAGGCCTAGTGCTACAATTTTTATATATATATATTTCAGCTCTTGCACCTAGTGCATAGGCTTTATCAGTCCAGGAATCCAACTCCTCAAAAATTTTAAAAATATGTTTTCTGAGGCCTTCCTCCATGTGTTTCCAGGGTGTATTACAGTACCTCCTTCTAACTTTTGGCAGCCCTTGCACTTAGTGCTAGGCTTTATACGTCTAGGAGTCCCACTACCTAACAATTTAACTGAATGTGTATGAGGCCCTCCTTTATGTCTAATACAGGGTGTATTGGAGTCTCTCTTTCTTATGCTGCTTTCACATCACGATTTTCGGTCATCCGATTGTATCCGTTTCAAAACGGATACAATCGGATCCGAAATCGGATCCCATGTCCCCCTATGGGAATCGGATGGGATCGGATGTACCACTATTGGCATCCGATTTTGGCACCATCCGATCCCATCCGATTTAATTATGGGCACAAAATCGTAGCCTGCTACGATTTTGTGTCCGTCACTCACATCGGATAGCATCGGATCACTGCTGATCCGATGCTGATCCAAGGGCCCACAGCATGGGAGCCTATGAACATCGGATCCGAGTTCACCTCAGATCCGATGTCGGCTCCGTATCTCCATGTCTTTCCCTGCTCTGCTCCTCCATCTTCTTCCCTCTCCTATGCTATTCTGTGCCCCCGCTATGCTATTCTGTGTCCCCCGCTTCTCTATCCTCATCTATCCCTATCCTGTCCCCTGTCCTCGTCCCTGTCCTCTTCCCTGTGTGTAAAAAAAAAAAAACTCCTCCGGGAGTATACATCACCTCTCACCGGCACCAACGCTGCAGCACCATCAGGACTGAAGGACCTGTGATGATGTCACAGATCCGGTCACATGACCTGTCAGCTGACCGGGTCTCTTACATCATCACAGGCTCTTCTGCCCTGATGGTGCTGCAGCGTTGGAGCCGGTGAGAGGTGATGTATACTCCCGAAGGAGTTTTTTTTTTTTTTACACACAGGGAAGAGGACAGGAAAGAGGACAGGGAACAGGATAGGGATAGATGAGGATAGAGAAGTGGGGGACACAGATAGAATAGCGGGGGCACAGCATATAGAATAGGAGAGGGAAGAAGATGGAGGAGGCAGGAGTAGGGAGAGACAGGGGACCGCAGGATCCACACGGATCCTGCAGATCGGATGGCTATTTGCCATCCGATTGCAGGGATCCGTGTGGATACGTGCCTGTCCGTGGGATCGTCCCTCAAAGTCGGATCCCACGGACAGGCACAAAATCGTAGTGTGAAACCAGCCTTACAATTTTTGGCAGTGTTCACATAGCCTTTGTGAGTTTCAGAGTCCCTCCTTCATAAAGCAAACAGGGTGTCTCTGACTATGTCACACACAACACATAACATATAAGGTACTAAAAAGTTAAAATTACATTCACTGGTGGGTCATGTCATCTTTTGTAGTCATAGCTGACTGGGAAATAATGGTGAGAGATGGCTTAGCTATTAAGGGATGGAGGAGGCCTTTTTTCTTTCTCTTTTTAATTACAACTTATGTACAAGTCACTATACAGGAAAGAATGTTTCCTAATACTTTTTCCTGTAAAATCCATTTTATCTTTGGTTTTGTATATTTTATTATCAGTACAGCGACCCGGAGTCAGAGATGCATCCAGGCATCTTCCCAATGGTGATCCCATTCCATTTAAGCTCTGTTTCCATACAGTTCAGTGATGTTGTTGCCTTTCCAGCCCTTCTGTTAGGGTCTTACGGAGAAATGTTTGTGTTTCCTGTTGACTTCCATTATACTCGTTACTTGAATCGTGCCCATCCAAGCATCCGACATGCTCGATTCGAGTACTGAGCACTCAAGCATTTTAGTGTTCGCTCATCACTAGTTCTTATACGATAGTTGGAAGAATTGTTGGCAATGACGAACAACCAGAAACAGGGCTTGAGGATGTTTCTGTTGAAACGCAAATCATAAAGCCTATATTTTAAAGACATAAAATGCATGGGTGACATGACACCAGGGTTGGTGAGAAACAGATATCACAATGATTCAATTGCAGGACAAGACTGAAATCACATTCCAGATTCTTACAGCATGTACGGAACAATAATGAGAAATATTTTGCTGTACTCTACCGGTATGTAGCCTCAAGCTGACCTTTTACAATGCAGTCACTGACAGATGTAAGCAATGAGACTTTCTGTATTACAGCATCACCTAACTGGTTCTGCATGGTAACATTATGCGACTGTTGTTGTTCTTTCAGGGACACAACTGTGAATTTTACAGTCATTAATCTAAGGTATTAGTACCCCCCTTATAAATATTAGATTATCATTGTAGGTATTGCACTTTGTACCCACCAGCCTGCTACATATACAGTACAGATCCCCAACATATAAGCTAAAATAAAGATACGGTAAGTAAACATGATCAATGCCTTTAAAGGGGTTTCACATTTTTAGAAATCAGATAGCAATCAGCAAATATTTCCTGTAATGTAAAATAACAAAATCATAAAGTACTCACTCGCCCCAGATTTAGCGCTGTTTCCACCGCTGATTTTATGTTTTCTGGCTGGAAGGTTGACATGACAGTGACAGCTTATATCACCATTGCAACCAATTACCTAGCTCAGCGACTCAGCTGATGTAGATTAAACGAACCTGCGGACCTCAGTAATTGAATAATAAGAACCCAAGGAGTCGAATTGTACATGATTAGTCATAGGATATGACTCCCAAACACATATTTAACAAAAGATTAAAACGTATCCTTAAACAGGCTAGTTACAGTAAAGATTCAACAGATGGGATGTAATGCAAGTACCGTGATTTTTTATTGTAATGCCATCAATTGACAACATAAAAACTAGTCCAAAATTACATAGATTACAGACAAGACATTTGGCATTACAGGGAATAGACATGAACAGCTGACACCAACATCTATTGGCATGGGTAAACAGTAAAGTGCATGAGACACAGTCCTTACATAATATCTGGTACAATCAGGTGTATATTAACTTAGTAAAATGTATATACACAATGTGTATCACAATTGCATGTATAGAAACATACAGCCCTCATGAAACCTAAAGTGCAGGTCAGACTATGTCCAAAGGTCACTCTCCTATGACTTATAGAAAAGTGGATACAGCACATACTTATCTAGAGCGCAGACCCTGATACGTGTTTAGAGCCTTCTTCCAGGGGGCTAAAAGAAGGTTCGATACACGTGTCAGGGTCTGCGCTCTAGACATGGATGTGCTGTATCCACTTTTCTATAAGTCATGGGTGAGTGACCTTTGGACATAGTCTGACCTGCACTTTAGGTTTCATGAGGGCTGTATGTTTCTATACATGCAATTGTGATACACATTGTGTATATACATTTTACTAAATTAATATACACCTGATTGTACCAGATATTATGTAAGGACTGTGTCTCATGCACTTTACTGTTTAGCCATGCCAATAGATTTTGTTGTCAGCTGTCTATGTCTATTCCCTGTAATGCCAACTGTCTTGTCTGTAATCTACATGGGCGTACCCAGGATCAAAACTAGGGGGGGGCAAGCCATGGTTGTTACCGCCTACTATGGTACTCTGTCACACCAGCCGGAACGTCATATCCGGACTGGTGCATTGTGGGAGCTGATCACATGTTCGGCCGGGCTCCGGCGCATTCCCAGTGCACATATTGAAGCTGCTCGTACATGTCATAAGCCCCCACAATGCACAGGACCGGATATGACGTTCTGGCCGGCGCGTCAGAGTACCACAGGAGACGGGAGTTTCAAAAAGAGGAGGAAACAATAGAAGGAACGCTGATGCCCTTTAAAGTGAACCTATACTGGACAACATGTGCTCATTACATACACATCATACATGTTTTTTTACACAGAGACACAAGCCACACACATATACACAAACAAAAGCCAAACACACACAGAGACACAAGCCACATATACACACAGACAGACAAAATCCACACACAGGCAAGCCACAAGCTACACACATAGACACAAGCCACATACACATGCCACACACAGACACAAACCCACACACAGACACAAGCCACACAAGCCACATACACACAATCCACAGGCACAAGCCACACACACAGAGACAAGCCACACACACACAATCCACACATAAGCCACGCACAGACACAGAGACAAGCCACACACACAGAGAGAGACACAAGCCACACACACACAGAGAGACACAAGCGACACAGACACAAGCCACACACCGCCACAAGCTAAACATACAGACACAAGCCACACACAATCCACACACACAATCAAAACACACAAGCCACGCACACACAGACACACAAGCAACACACAGACAAATGCCACACACAGACACAAGCCACAGACACAGAGACACATGCCACACACACAAGCCACACACACAGACAAGCCACAAGCCACACACACAGAGACAAGCCACAAGCCACACACACAGAGACAAGCCACACACACAGAGACAAGCCACACACACAGAGACAAGCCACAAGCCACACACACAGAGACAAGCCACAAGCCACACACACAGAGACAAGCCACACACACGAGACAAGCCACACACACAGAGACAAGCCACACACACAGAGACAAGCCACACACACAGAGACAAGCCACACACACAGAGACAAGCCACACACACAGAGACAAGCCACAAGCCACACACACAGAGACAAGCCACACACACACAATCCACACATAAGCCACGCACAGACACAGAGACAAGCCACACACACAGAGAGAGACACAAGCCACACACACACAGAGAGACACAAGCGACACAGACACAAGCCACACACCGCCACAAGCTAAACATACAGACACAAGCCACACACAATCCACACACACAATCAAAACACACAAGCCACGCACACACAGACACACAAGCAACACACAGACAAATGCCACACACAGACACAAGCCACAGACACAGAGACACATGCCACACACACAAGCCACACACACAGACAAGCCACAAGCCACACACACAGAGACAAGCCACAAGCCACACACACAGAGACAAGCCACACACACAGAGACAAGCCACACACACAGAGACAAGCCACAAGCCACACACACAGAGACAAGCCACAAGCCACACACACAGAGACAAGCCACACACACAGAGACAAGCCACACACACAGAGACAAGCCACACACACAGAGACAAGCCACACACACAGAGACAAGCCACACACACAGAGACAAGCCACACACACAGAGACAAGCCACAAGCCACACACACAGAGACAAGCCACAAGCCACACACACAGAGACAAGCCACACACAGACACAAGCCACACACACACAGAGACAAGCCACAAGCCACACACACAGAGACAAGCCACAAGCCACACACACAGAGACAAGCCACACACAGACACAAGCCACACACACACAGAGACAAGCCACAAGCCACACACACAGAGACAAGCCACAAGCCGCACACACAGAGACAAGCCACAAGCCGCACACACAGAGACAAGCCACAAGCCGCACACACAGAGACAAGCCACACACACAGAGACAAGCCACACACACAGAGACAAGCCACACACACAGAGACAAGCCACACACACAGAGACAAGCCACACACAGAGACAAGCCACACACAAGAGACAAGCCACACACACACAGAGACAAGCCACACACACAGAGACAAGCCACACACACAGAGACAAGCCACACACACAGAGACAAGACAAGCCACACACACAGAGACAAGCCACACACACAGAGACAAGCCACACACACACAGAGACAAGCCACACACACACAGAGACAAGCCACACACACAGAGACAAGCCACACACACAGAGACAAGCCACAAGCCCAACACACAGAGACAAGCCACAAGCCACACACACAGAGACAAGCCACACACACACAGACACAAGCCACACACACAGACACAAGCCACACACATACAGACATACAGACACACACATACAGACATACAGACACACACACACAGACATACAGACACACACACACAGACATACAGACACACACACACACAAGCCACCCACATACATAGGGCGGGAAACATCTTGGGTAAAGGTCTTGCCTGGGTGGGGGAGGTATATGCCTGCATCTCCCCTCCATATAGAAAGTCTCCAGGTGGGGTGGGCGCAGAGCCCCAAGGGGGTCAGAGTGGATCTGGGAACTGACCTGCTCCACTGTCAGTGCTGGAGATGGAGCCTTCTCAGAGCACGCTCGTGTCTGCAGCTGTGCGGTCTGCGGTGGTCTCCAGAGGTGCCTCTCCAGACTCCAGCGTTTTCCATGCTGGATGCGGCTGCCAGCTCAGATCCGGGGCCCTCTGCCTCCGCCATTCAGGGGGATCCAGGGGAGATCGCAAGGTGGGTCGCAGGACCTGATCCCACCAGCCCTCACCATGATGAAGGAGCTGCAGGAGAAGAGCACTTGCCAATCAGCTCTTCAGGTTGATGTGAGAGTGTTCATTGGCCAGTGTTCTCCTCCTGCAGGACACGCCCCCTCCCTGAGTTGTTGAACTGGCTGGAGGGTAAAAGCTAAGCCACTGCACGGCTGATAGCACCTTCCCCCAGTAAGCGGCAACAGCCGGCATGTAATAAAACGACCCTCCGGCCACTGCTGTCCCCATTTTATCAGCATCTGCCACCTGCGGCAACCAGCTCAACTGCGCCCCTGCTTCTAGGGGGGGGCAACTGCCCCCCCCTGCCCCACGCTGGGTACGCCCATGGTAATCTATGTAATTTTGGACTAGTTTTTATGTTTTCAACTGGTGGCATTACAATAAAAAAAATCACAGTACTTGCATTATATCCCATCTGTTGAATCTTTACTTTATCTAGTCTGTTTAAGGATACGTTTAACTCAGTATCTCTTGTTAAATATGGAACTCAGTAATTGGTAGCAGTGGTGATAGGAGCTGTTGATGTAAAGTGACCGCTGCAGCAAAAACACAGAGAATGGAGCAGTGGCAGATAGCCAGAACCAGGAAACGGAGAGTTCTATCTGAATATACAGTATTTACATGACCGTAAACATTTGGGGTCAACGTTTCCTGAACTTCCAATCAAGGGATCATAGTTAGCTGAAATCTTTGGCTTTACAGACATGCCAGAGTTATTTGAAGGAGGCTGTAGTGGGACACATAGAGCTACAGACTCACTGAGTGACATAGTGCTGGGCGTGATGCTGTTTTACAAGGCTATTCTTGTGTAGAAGAAAAGATTTTGGGTGAGATGTCTTTGTAATATCAATCCTAAGGTGCATACCACATTCATATATATTAAGGTAGTGCTTGGATTTTGAGGATCCTCAGGGGGCAGGGAGGCTATTATTATTATTATTATTTATCGGCCATCAGCTCGATCTTGTGCCTTGGTGATTTGATGGATGAATGCTCTGCATGTAAATCAATCTTGCGCGAGCCTAGATAGGTCGACCAGGGTCTAGTCCTCCATTATCTTGACAGTATATCAAGCCATTGGGTTGCTGGTCTTCCTCTTCGCCTTGTTTCTTTTATTCTTCCTACCATAATGTCCTTTTCCAGTGATTTCTCGTTTCATATGACGTGTCCAAAATAGGCAAGTCATAGCTCGGTGATCCTTGCTTCAAGTGACATGTCTGCCTTGATTTGTTCCAAAGACCCGAACAATCACAATGCCATAAATAGAGAAGATAATTTACAGATAATACTTAACCTATAATAAACAAGTTAAAAGTCAAAATGACAAAACACACTCAAAATTGTGATGAACATATAAGAGAGGGACCCACAAACTACACAGGTATACCATATTTTTTTTAAATGGAATGAGAGGTACTGGGCATCTAGCCCTACAATGCCCTATTCATCCTTACCTGGCAATGGAGGGTATGACGCCGATAAATATTTGTTGCGCCCATTTAAAGTCTGGAGTCCCTAGTAGTCCCTACTTTGTCCCTACTCTCACAAGAAGTACTGGTATTAAAAACATTATAAGGTCACGACTAAACAAGTTAAAGCGAAGAAAAAAAACACTTAACTTAAATTGGTCCACAAACACAGTTCCAACGTGTTTCCCCCCATTAATAACTGGTTTCATTAGGGTAAAAATATCAAGATGAGGTCCTGCTTAAAGGTCATCCATCACAGATCGGTGACCCAGAAACAGCAGGGGCAAAACCTGCAATGCATGAGGGCATGGGACTGTGTTTGTGGACCAATCTAAGGCCCCTTTCACATCAGCGTTTTTTTTAAATCGCGGCAGATGCGGTGAAAAAAACGCATCTGCCGCGATTACTGCATACCGGCTGCACTTGCAGCACGGTTGCGGCAAGCTCCATACAATGTATAGGCGGGCTTTCGGCAGGTGCGGCAAGTGCGGTTTTGGCACTTGCGGCAGGTGCGGCCGCGAAAAAAAACGCGATCAGCCGTGTTTTTTTCGCGGCCGCACCTGCCGCAAGTGCCAAAACCGCACTTGCCGCATCTGCCGCAAGCCCGCCTATACATTGTATGGGGCTTGCCGCAACCGTGCCGCAAGTGCAGCCGGTATGCGGTAATCGCGGCAGATGCGGTTTTTTCACCGCATCTGCCGCGATTTAAAAAAACGCTGATGTGAAAGGGGCCTAAGCTAAGTATTTTTTGCTTCACTTTAACTTGGTTGGTGGTGACCTTATACTATTTTTAATCACCAGTACTTCTTGTGAGAGTAGGCAGGAATTAGGGACTACTTGCAAGTATCAACGTTCAATGGGGGCATCAAAAACATTTAGGACATCATACACTCCATTGCCAGGTAGGGACGAATAGGGCACTGTAGAGCTAGATGCCCAGTACCCCTCATTCCATTTAAAAAAATATTGTATACCTTTGTAGTATGTGGGTCCCTGTCACAATTTTGATTGTGCTTAGTCACTTTGACTTTTAACTTGTTTACTAAAGGTTAATTGTATATTTTTTATGGTATTGTGGTTGTTTGGTTCTTTTTACATTCAGAGAATATATTTTTTTGGTCTACAACTTGATTTGTTCCAAAATGGATTTGTTGGTTGTTCTTGCCATTCATGGTATTAACATCCTTCGCCTGCACCATATTTGAAGATGTTGATTCTTCTTCTGTCTTGTTCCTTTATTGTCCATGTTTCACTTCTGTATGTTACCGGTACTACAGAAAAGACCACACTATGTACGAGTCTTGTCTTCGCCACCAGTGAAATCTTCCTTAATTTAAAGACCTTGTCCTGTGACTTCATTGTTGATGTTCCCATAGCTATTCTCCTATTGTTGCTGCATCTTGCACAGAGCCAAGGGCAACTAAATAGAGTTTGAATACCCTGCAGCTGTCATTTTCTATAGACCACTGCCTGTAGGAATCATTCAGATTATTACGATATGCAAGGTAATTGGACATAATGTAATTGTCTAATTCATTAGCCCATAGACCTTTGAACCATGCGTGACATATTGTAATAAGTTTTATTGTGATCTCAATCAATATTCTAGAGGGTCTGCTTGGAACAAAGCAGTGTCACACAAGGGTCTCTCTCCACTGTGCTGTTCACTGTTTTACATACGCCATCATTTTTATAATTACATATCAGCAACTAAATACTATTAACATCTGACGACATCCGTTTCTCTTCATTTTCAAAATCTTATCTGAGGCTACGTTTATCAGTAAATATTTTTCAAAGCCAAATATCAGGAAGTATCAAAAACCAAAAAGAGACAAAAGCTACAGCATCAAAAACGCAATAAAAACACACACAAAAACGCAATTAAAAAATGCAAGCAACCTAATTTACATAAAAGTAAGTCAGTAAGTATACGAAGAGCCAATATAGACTACCTCCTCCAACCAGTTATGGAAAAAATTAAAATCTTTATTAGACATAATAAAAGCAGATTTAAAAGACAAGCTAAAATTTGTGCCTTCATATCAGACGCCGCATTCGGAAGCCACGATGACGCTGTTACCACTCGTGAGTGTAGCGTTCAGCTGCCTCATTCAGACTGAGTCATCTGATTGGCTGTGTCCATCTTAAAAACAACCATTATCAACCCTTTTTGAATTTCATTCTTAGGAAGCCATTGGGTGAAATGGGGTTCGGTGGTAATTATCATGTGCATATTTTCTCCCCATTATGTGTCTGTTGAATACTGTGTTCAATCTACTTTTAGTATAATTTACAAATTATGTGCTTGCAATCAAGTTGTATTTGTATATGACTACTCCACTAGGACGATACAATACTACTTATTTTGGTCTACTCACTGATTAAAGGGTACCTGTCACCAGTTTCTTTTTCTTCTAAACCCTGCCCATCACCTTTAACATCATGGGAATGGGGTTCATTTAACCTATTTATATCCTCAGACATACCCCTGCATACTTCAGAAAAAGAGTTTTACACTTGTCCTGCCCTGTATGTAAATTGTGCGGTCTGGTCCGATGGGTTTCTCCAGATGGCGATTGACTCCACCCCGCTCTTCAACGCTGCCTTTTCTAAACCAAATGGATGACTTCTCTATGTCATCTACACAGTGCCCGAAGTCTTGCACCTTGCACAGTAGAATCGGAGAATAGGAAGTGTAAAACTCTTTTCTGAGGTATGCAGGGGCATGTCTGAGGGTATAATGGTGTTACAGGAACGCCATTCACATGATGTTAAAGGTGATGGGCAGGGTTTATAAGCAAAAAAACCTGGAGACAGGTTCTTTTTAATAGTGAGTTATTTATATATCCTACTTTTATGTAAAATAAATGTGAACAATTGGGACATTAATATGGCTACTGAATAAGAAACCACTGGAATTATTTCTGCAGTTACCTCTCCAACCTTTTATCTTGGTTTTCATCTGCTTTTATTATTATGTCTAATAAATAAAGAATGGAAGTTAAACCATGATTGTATGGAGAAGTTAGTCTAAATTGTCATTTTTTAAATTTATATAATAGGTGAGGAAATGGTGCACAAAATCTTCAGCGTCAAAAACACAACGAATGCTCTTCATGGCAAAGAAGAGGCCCAATCCTTTGTAATTGAGCTCAATAAGATCTCGTGGGGACTTTCATTCACATCTACACGGTATAAAAATAAAACAGACTTTCTGGATTTGACCCCAAGGGTGCTATCTCCACATCAACCCATTTTATGAAGGATGATGTGAATAGTTATTTGGAATATACGAAAGCGTGTCTCCCAAAAGGATCAAATAACTTCCCTTATGGCCAGTATTGGTGGATTCATAAAAACTCCACTGACGATGCAGATTTTTTAAAATAATCCACAATCCTAGGAAACAGGTTTAAGAAAAAGGGCTAGCCAAAAAGGATTCTTAGTCATTCCTATAACAGGACCAGGGGCCTAGCACAAGTTGATTGTTTGGTGAAATTAGAATCCCAGAGGACCCAGAAATATATAAAGAATAGTAATAACGAGGAGGGGACAAAATATAAATACAGTTTTGTGACTAAATAAATCGCATAATGCCATTAGAATATTACTGAGAAAGTATTGGTTCATTTTACAGAATGACCCAATATTGTCAATCATGTCTACCTAAGAATCCAAACATTGTATTTAGAAGAATAGAAATCTAAATAACTTTATAGCACCCAGTAGGATCAATAAATGTAATTTGCATAAGAATGGTATTGTAACTAATAGCGGTAAGGATTCTGCACTGTATCCCTTATTTACTGGGAGGTTGAAGGGCGTCCTTCCGTGTGGAGGATAGAAATCTTTGTGCTGTTGGATAATCCTCCAGGTTGTTAGGAGCTCCAGTCCAGAACAACTGGTGAGATATTCCCAGCCTCTTAACTCTACTTCTTCTTATATTGTTTATTTATTGGAGTGCGATTGTACACTTCAATATGTTGGCCTCCCAATCCAACCCATTCACAAATAAGAAGCATAGCCAAAGAATTTGTAACGGTGTAACAAATCATAGCCTATCAAGACATTCTGCAATGGAACATTCTAGGAATCCAGCTACGTAATTTATGTCTTATAATAATAGAACATATTCCTAATAATATGACCAGTCAGTGTCAGAGGCTGGTCGATACGTAATCAGTCTGGATTAAGTTGGTTACTCTTGCCCTTGAGGGTTTGATTCTTAGTTTGAGCTAGCCCGTCATTTATGAAGGTTGTCATGCATTAACTAGTGTTATATCAAGGAATCCTTACATTATGGAATTGATGATTCTTAATAAGGTTTTGTTTTTTCCAATTATCTGGGGAGGACTTGGTTTGGCTCATGGAGGTGTTTTCAGTGGGTGGGGGGCTATTATAGCTTTATAGTTTTCCAAATAATGAAAAAGGGGTTGTCCATCACTAGAACAATCCCTTCTGAATCGACTTGTCTCCCCCAGGTAAAATAATAAACCCTGTACTCACCTCCTGTGCTGCCGCCATTCTGGCATTCTTGGTAACTGCAGTTCGAGGATCACGTGACATTGTGACATCATCCGAGCCCCACGTCCAATCACCTCTGGTTTCCTTCTTCCTGCCTTTGGACCAAATGAACTATCAACAGGTTGTGAGGGCTGAGGGTGCTGCTCACTTTCTGTTGATAGCTCCTATGTACAAAGGTGGGGAGACAGAAACTGGTGATGATTGGATATGAGACTCGTGTGACATCACAATGTCACATGATCCTCAAACCGTGGTTACCAACAGCACTGGAATGGCAGCAGCACAGGAGGTGAGTACAGGATTTATTATTTTACCTGGAGGAAACAAGTCGATTCAGAAAGGGTTACCTTGGCAATGGACAACTCCGTTAATCTTGAAAAAAAATAGCAATAACTTCATGTGATTAACTAATATTGCATTAGTACCAATTTCAAATGTTCAAGATTGTTTTGTTTAATGATAAAATGCTTTATATAGGTATTTATATCAAATGCTTTAAATTGATTGCACTGGCTATAAAGATTGTCCAGGGATGTGAATAATCTTATAAAGTGGTAGGCCACATCATGTGCCTAGGTGATGCTCAAGAAACAAATTAAATTATCAATGAGAGATAGCTATGGCATACAGAAAGGAAAAAAATAATGAGTTATTCAATTAACAAAACAAATTCCACTTTTATTTTGTTTCTTGCTCAAAAGAAAACAGTATCAACCAACATTTCGGCAGATCTTCTGCCTCTTTGTCAAGGTCAAGTAAGGTGTATATTCTTATGCACCTGATGAAGGAGTTGGATCGCCCCGATACGCATATTGCCCATTAAATACATCTGTTCTCAATATCACCTTTGCAGTGCAGCACCGGATATATCAGCTCTTTTTATCCCTCTTAAGGTACCTTTACACGTCGCAATCTCGGCTGGCGATATGAGGCGATCTAACTTGCGCGTGCACGTTTTTCATGGTCGCCTCAGATCGCCGATGGCGCTATTATACGCCGCAATCTCGCCCTGAAAGAAAGGCGATGTGTCACCCCGGAAATCGCCTCACCCACAGCAGAACTATTCCAGTTGAATTCCCTCGCCACGTCATACGCCGCAATCCCAAAGGCAATGTGGGCGTACATGCTCAGCGCGGCGAAGAGATAGGTGTGGCACAGTGGTTTACACTGCGCCCCATACGCGCTCATTGGACAACGCAACAGGTTCCGATTGGTCAGCCTGCTCTGGAAGGCTGGCTAATACATGACGCTATTGCCATTTTGTGGTGCTGAACGGACAGCTCTTCAAATATGGCGCGGTGTCAATTGACAGCCAATGGAGAACACAGTAGCCCACATCACACGGGGCGCGACTACAGCATGCTGTGGCACGCCTATGGGAAATCACAGGTGATTCCATCACTATCGCCCTATCACTCGGAAATCTTGCCGTCATGATTGCGTCTGATTTTAGAGCAGTGCTCAGGAATCTGGCGACAGGCGAGAGGCGATTTATCGCCGCGAAATTCCCCAATCACATGCCGCAACTGTGAGGCAATTTCACGGCGACTGTTTCGGGGCGACATATCGCCTTTAAGATTCCCTGCCGAGATTGCGGCGTGTTAAGGTACCTTTAATCTCATCATGGGAATGTAGCCTTACTGTCAGTGAATGGGAACCTTCTCCTTTACATTCAGAGGTTGAAAATCTGTCCTAACCAAGTTCAAGTAAGTGCACTAATGCATTTAAGGCTAGGGTCAAACTAGCGTTTACCCATGCGTTCAGGGGGTTCCGTGTAAAACGTAGAATTTGGTAGCACTAGCGCAGTGTTACCGGAGAGGTAACAGTGCATTAACGCTGTCAATTCATCCCTGTGGCAGACGGAACCCCACGCGCATTGCAAACGCCAGCATCTGAGTGCCGGAGTTTAAAACCTCATGCTTTTTCCAAGCGCATCACATGACACACACTTCCACATCATGTGATGCACTTGGAAAAGCGCGAGATTTCAAACTTCGGCACTCAGATGGGGTTCTGTCTGCCAAAGGGATGAGTTGACCGTGTTAACACTCTGTTACCTTTACGTTAACGCTGCACTAATGCTGCCAAATTCTAAGTTTTAGACGGAACCCCCCCTGAATGCACACCATAACGCTGGTGTGATCCTAGCCTTACTTAAGCCATGCACCTTAATCAATTTGCCTTTTGAATATGAAAAATAAATGTTTTCATTTATAGTCAACAAGTATAAGGGTAAAATCACACTGGCATATAGCCAGCATATAGCAAGGCTGAGTGCTATCCAATGTATGTATAGCACTTGGCCCATTGTTAGATTGTGGAGCAGTGCTGATCTGCGTTGTTTACCTCTCATGCAGAATCGGCATAAGCAAAAAATTACAGCCTGCTGCTATTGACTGAATATCTTGGCTCACTCACACCCATACAAGTCTATGGGTGCGTGTGAAACAATGGACTGCATCCACGTTCAGCCTCATATACGCCGAGACAGGTAATGGGAAGATGGAGGAACTAAGCTCTCTGTCTTCTCCTCACCTTGCTCCATTTCTCGCAGTCGAGCATATCAGATCACAGTGAATGACATTCGGCCCACACTCGGCGCAGAGCCTGAGCCGAGTATCTATAGCATTGACTTCAATGCCCTCGCATTGGATGCTATATGCTCGTGTGACTCTCGCCTAATATTGAGATTTTTGAAAAACTAAAACATAAACTACGTTACAAAGTTAAGTCATCTTCATGCGCAGTGTTTTTGCAGTATTTTTTGCTTTGTTTTTTTATGCAAATTAAAAGATGCTTTTTTTAATACCAGCAGATTCTGAGGTCTCAGAAATCTCGTGCATTTTTTATTTTCTTCTGACTAAATGGGAGAGCTGCTGCGTCATTTTTTCAGGGTTTTTTAATGTATAGAAAGCAAAGACAAAGCTGCAAAATTGCTGCAAAAATACATTTTGCGGCATTTTCGGTAAATAATTTTATTAAATATGTCATATAGAGCTCACATGTAACCTGCAATTAAAAAACACTGCAAAAAAACTGCAACACAAACAGCGAAAAATGGTCATATTGATTGTTTCTACTGCCAAGAAAACTGGTTTCGGCTGCATAAAAAAATACAGCAAAAACCTTGCATGTGAACATAGCATTAAATAGCTTTTTATTGTACAGTAAAAGGCCGACCTGTTTAAATGGGCTGAAGTAGATCACGCTAGTTCATATCTCCATCACGCAAACTTTCTAATAGTATGTGAAGTATGTGACGTGACAATTACAGTATTAGAGAAGGTAGAAACATGTAAAAGTAAAGATAAATCATCCCCTTGAATTGTTGCCACAATATTAGACCTAGATAGCTCTGATAGGGTAACATGGTTTGTGAACTGGTAATCTAGGGCCATAAATACGGTAAATAATGAGTATTGGGCATTAGTAGGGCGTAACTACAAGAGGTGCAGGGGTTGCCATGCCATCAGGCCTGGGCCCTGGAACCTATGGGGCTCAAATGTCCCTTTGACCTATAGAAAAAGACTAAGCCTATTAGAGATTTGCAATAATTGTGGGCCCTGTTGGAGCTTTTGCATAGGGCCCATGAGCTTCAAGTTACGCCACCGGTCATTAGTACCAACCATTATTACTAATAAGGGCCACATACGGTAAAAAGTGATAGCTAACAAAGAAAAACACTGACATCCAATGAAGGGATTAAGGGATCACATACAACAATAGGAAGTAGAAGTTATGTCATCGATTACATTGGAATTAATGCAATAGTTAGGATACAGAAGACACCCATGTCAAGGTATATGTTATGGCATGGTACTTACAGCTCCCGTACTCCACAGGGCTCTTCTCAGGGGCTGCAGGAAAACAACAAGGAATCATTAGCTACTAGTTAACATTCCTATGTTAATTAGAATGTAATCTGCACAAAAACTGCCATACCATTACAGATAACTAAAAACTACACAACAGGCTCACGATTAGGAATCAGATCGAACTGAAAACTTGGCAATGAAGGGGTAAGCCCTAGTAATAGGCAGCAAAGCAGTGGGAGTGTACAGGAACTAGAGAGTGATCCTCAAACAGGTTCTGGAGGGCGGTGCTGTAGACAGTAAGAAATCAGCAGCACCTGCCGAAATATTACCTGTGGAACAGCTCCACCCCCCAGAGCGACCTTCACATACCTGTGACACACACACAGCCTCACATCAATACTTCACCTTCATTACCTCGTCTCACAGTGTAGCACCACCACATAACACAACCAGATCTAGTATAACTAATGAGACACAGACACAGTGTTCCCGTCTTGTCAGCACCTTGGTGTTTTTGAGATATTACTTTTATACCCCATTTGTTTATACATCTTGAAGGGGTTGTCCTCTTTGGTTAATACTCTTTTGTTAGAATGGTCTTCTATTGATGACAAGATGTCCCACTCCTGACTTCCCCCCAGAAATCAGCTGCAATCTGCAGGTGAACCCAGTAACCTCTGTTCAGATTTCTCACAGGGAAAGTAAAGCAATACAATAAAATCGGGATGTGGATTAGGCTGGTTTCACACTACTGTTTTCCGGTATCCATGTGAAGCCAGCTGAAACTGCATGCACCTGCAACCGTTTTTGGCCCCATTGACATTCAATGGAGCCACAGGAAAGTGTGGGTGCATCCAGTTCTTCTCGTTTCCCCCTGATCTGGGTGTTCACGTTTTTTTTCACTGAGACCAAAATTCATTTTGTTGCAATTTTGATGTCTGTTTCAAAACCGTGAGCACTACGATCTGAAGCAATGCGTGCTCAATTTGAATGTGGCTCTACGGAACCTGGATCCCGCTAGATCCAGACGCCAGATTCGGGTTTTTGGACTGAGCATGCACAGAACCCAGTTGTAAATGACACATCCGCTAGTGGTGTGTCATTTAAAACCTGATCCAGGAAAAACGGTAATCAACCGGATGCAACGGGATGGTCACGAACCGGTATTATCACTGATCTGTGAGACAGATCAGGGAGAATACCGATGTGGGTGCATCCAGTTGCATCACATTTTATAACTGTGGGGGAAGGTGGGGGGGATGCAGGTTTTAGCTGCGTTCCCCTGGATTCCAAAAAAACGGTAGTGTGAAACCAGCCTTATGGATGACCCCTCTCAATTATTACACTGGTCAACAGCATTTTTGGTGCCAAAGATATTTCATTGAATTTAGGGTAACTTTGGGGTGCTGATTCTGAATATGTCATCAGTTTTGCCAGATTGGCTCAAGTTTTTGAGATTTTTCGTAAAATGTGTAACAAAAAAGACGTTTTTTGCTACTTTTTTAACGAAGTCTGTTATGTTTCTTCTATGTTTTGTCAGTGTATATTCACCACAAATGTAACAGAATGAGTCTGGATCGTTAAGACAACTTCTTCTTGATGAGTTCATGCTTTTCACTGGACAACAGACAACAACATAAAGTTAGTGCCAAAAACCAAGCTATGAACAAACTTTTAGAACACTAATTAACACAAAACTATATTGAGAACTGCTCAGTTCAAGTACTAATACAAAGAAATTAATGAGATGATGCGTCGCATTTACGAACAAGTGCTATAAATAAGATACCAAAAATCTCAAAAACTTGAGCCAATCTGGCAAAACTGATAGCATATTCAGAATCAGCACCCCAAAAATACCCCAAATTCATTAAAATATTTTGGGCACCAGAAAAAAAAATTTTTTTTGTTGACCTGTGTTATTAACTGCTGTATTTATAGACCATCAGTCACTAGTTCAAAAGTAGACCATTTCCCCCTGGGGTGTTTTGTACATGAGATTTTAAGAGCCATAGTATTTTTCATTTGTTTGTATATCAAATATTTTTGATATAAAGAAAAATGAAATATGGACATGTTTTTCACATTTTTATGTATTTTAAGGAAAGGAACAATTAACAGTATTTTTATATATTGGAAGCGTAGGGCTAGAAACAACTATTTGGTCTGGCAGCAGTTTTCTTTTCTTTATTTCTTTCCTGCTATTTATCTTTTTCTTTTATTTCACACCTTATGCCCCTCATAGGGTTATAAAAGATCTTTGGGAGCATCACAAAATGTAAATACGGTATATATTTTTTATCTGTTTTTCCCCTGTAATCGCACATACAGTTACATGGTAAATTCACCTTTTTAGCTGCACTTCAGAGCTGATTTAGGTCTATTAACCAGTAGCTCCTGTTGCCTTCCTGTCCCTGGTGATCACATTATTGCTAGGACCATGGGAGAAAATGCTATCGGTGCTTGTTAATCTGTAAGCACAGGAATTCTTCAGCACTGTGTCCACAGTGATTATGGAGGCAGAGATGGTAAAAACCCTCTCTGTCTTCTCTGTGAAGAGTCAGGCTGTGTCTGCCCAATCTTGTGCTGCTGCTTACTATGCAATAAAGTTTTAGAAATTGATTGTGCCACAACCTCCATCAGGTTTGCAGAGCCTGAGAAATCGGAGATGAATCCTGTCCCGGTGTCACCGATGGTGCCGACAATCCACAGGTTGAGAGGCATAATGTAAAAGGACATTTGGTAGTAGGGTAAAGTAACTAGGTGGATCCCAGGGACTGATTTCTTAGTCCAGCTATGTATAATGGCTAAGCTTCTTTCTCTGGTTATGCTTTCATTTTGTTTATGCCAGGTGCAGACACTCAGACCATGTAGAATGGAGTAGTGGCAGAGGTGATTGCAGTCCCATAAGAAACACAGATATTATATGAAGAACGATTATGAATTTTCACTCCATAAAAGCTGCAGTGTTCACAGGATACACTTAATTAAATCTCCCTCTTCTTAGCTCTGAGAGTATCTTAGCAGTAGGCATTGATTTTTGGTTTTCCTATGTTCAGGGCCTAACTTGACTTGGGAAGCACACTATAGCATGGACTCTCAAGAAACTTTCTGGATAAAGTGCAGCCTTCCTATTCTTTACCGCACATAATCACTATAGGACAGGAGCGATCTGGAGCAGACCCACTGACCCCAGCATTTATACACCTCACCTAAAAACGCAGAGCTCGCATCGTCATTGTTGTGTCTTTACTCCTTAATCTGCATCAGCATACTTTCAATTGCCGGAAAATTACCAACTGTTGCTTAGGTTTGCCCATATAAGGAAATGGTAGTTTAGAGAAAGGCCAGCAGAGGGCAGTGTAGCATTAGAAAAACTACAACTCTCAGAGCTAAGGTGTAGGAGTCAGGCTAAGTTCACACTTTGCGCTTTTTTTGCGCAGGTGCTTTTTTCCGCTTTTTGCACCTGCACAAAAAAGTCCACGTAAAAAAAGCGGTGCATTCCCCACCGCGTTTTTTTACAGGCTCACTTCTCCCCCAAAAGGGCAGGGGAGAAGTGATGTCACAATCACTGTGTGACATGTGTGACAGCCCCTTTTGGGTTTCGTAGTGTATTAATAACACTACGAAACCAAAATAAACTAATCCAATGGTATTAAAAATGCTAAAGATTGAATACTTACATCTCCGCCGGGTGTTCCGGGAGCCAGGAGCCGACACAACCGCAGGTACCGACCCTTCAGGACCTGATAAGAACGCTGATTGCCGCTCGCAGTCATGTGATATGCGTGTTATAGCACGTCACATATCACACATGACCGCGAGTGGCCAATCACCGATCACAGGCCCTGGAAGAACAGTAGATGTGAGGATCTCTCGGCTCCTGGTAACACACGGCGGAGAGTAAGTATTCAATTTTATTAATTTTTAACACATTTGGATTAGTTTATTTTGGGTTTTGCAGTGTATATTAATACACTACGAAACCCAAAAGGGGCTGTCACACACGTCACACAGGGGAGGATAGTTCCTCCCCTGTGTGACATCATATCCTGCAGCGCCGGCATATTCCCGCTGGAATTGCGCATTGTCTGAACGGCGATGCGTAATTCCAGCGGTAATAATGGGCTCATATTGGAGAAAGCGCGTACGTAAAGAATTGACATGGACATTCTTTTTAAGCCCGCACTTTCTCCCATAAAAGGCTGGTATATTTACGCATTCTCTGAACGGCAAAGTGAATTTCCCATTCACTTTGCCGGCAGATGCACACACACTTGCGCTTTTTTGAAGAGCGCCACAAAAAAGCGCAGTGTGTGAATGTAGCCTTACACTTCACAACATTATAGAACAACACATGGCAGATCAGGGAACATTTTAGGCCTAGTTCACATCTAATGCAGGTTTGCGCTTTGCTTCATTTGCGTTTCTATGCATTTTTAACCGCTAAAAACGCATCCAAAACGCATGTGTTTTTGCCCCCATTGATTTCAATGGAAACGCATGCAAAACGCATGTGCATTTTCCAAACCATTCGTTTTTGCATTTGGAAAAAGCACCTGCATTTTTGCATGCATTGTTGCATGCGTTTCCATTGAAATCAAGGGGGGCAAAAACGCATGCGTTTAGATGCGTTTTTAGTGGTAAAAACACATAGAAACGCAAATGAAGCAAAACGCAGACCAGGTTTAGATGTGAAAAGGGCCTTAGTATTGCTTACTCTGGGTCACTACAATTGCAGAGCAATCTCTGGACTGCCAGAAAGTTTTACGTCTATGCAGTCCAGAACTGGTTAAACGTTCATACTTAGTGTAGATGTGTACCCAGAACAAACCCATATGTGAACAGATCTGTAGTAATCATTCATGACAATAACTTGTTTAATAGGAAACTACTACTCAAAGACCAACACCCATGTTTAAGGAATTATAATGCAGACAATTGGGTAGATATGAGCATTAGTATTATTATGTTATGGAACTTTATATATCTTGGTTGGAGAAGTCCTAGCAGGAGGGTAGTCATCACTACAAGAAATTTGCTACTGCTGCCTCATTTGCTTAGGTTACTCTTTCTGATGCAATTACATACCGGTAGCTTGTATTATTTTTTCTAGTGCAAAAACCAACCAAACCAAAACTAATATGCTACCAGGCTATGCTGCTGTTCAAAGTTACACAATTAGTTTGCCACAGCCATTACAGACTTTTTTCTTAGGCCCCCTTCATATATGCGTATAAAAGACATACGTGGAAAACCAGTACCATTGTCATCAATGTGTTTTTCCAGAATGGCTAAACAAAAAGATACGCTAGGGTCACACATGCATTCAGTTTTTTTCACTGTTTTCAATAACGGATCCGTTTTTTAAAGGCTCTTTTTTGAGCCTCCAGCACTGCTATGCATTTTTTAACTTTGCCATTTTTTGGCAAAAAACACATGCAAAAACGGATCTGTTAACGGATGGTGCCTATATGTACCATGCGTTAACAGATCCGTTTCCCATAGGGCCCCATGTTAAAAAAAATGGATGCTTTTATAACAGTGCAGTCACACTTGAGCCCTGGATCCGTTTTTTAGCATTTTAAAATTTTAAAGTTGAAAAACTGATGCCAATAACGGATCCAGGGCTTATGTGTGACCCTAGGCATATTGCAAAGCTTTTCCTATACTTTCAATGGTAAACATGTAGAGCACACATATTGTACATTGATGCTAGTTGTGTGCTGTACGTGTTTTTCAGTGAGACAGCCCCTTATAAAAAAATGTCTCCGTGCAGTTCACAGGAACACATGGTGAAAACACAAACATATAAGCAGCCCCATAGCTTAGGCGGCTTCACAGCACGGTACAATCAGGTCCGGGGCTGTCCGGGGTGAACCTGACAGTCCCGGACCCATTTGCAAACAGAACCGGAGGGCGAATATGCCTTCCAGACCTGTTTGTAGCCTGATTCTGCAGAGCGCAGCTCAGGGAGCTGTTGCCTGCTGAAATGGTGCTGAAGCACTTCACAGGGGACAGCTCCCTGGAGCTGAAGTTCAGCGTAGCTCACACTGAACTGCAGCCGCCGGTGTCTGGCTCCTGGATACTCCCGGATCTGTGGCAATCCGGGCCATAGACTCACATGTTAGGGAGCGCCGGATTGCCCCGGATCCGGGAGGATCCAATTTGGGCAGATTTTTCGCCCCGGACACAAAAACGTTGCAAGCAACGTTTTTGTGTCCGGGAGAAAAAATCCGAATTGTCCTGGGTCCTCCCAGAGAGATGGAATCCGGATGGCAGCAATCTGGCAGCAATGCTCCATCCGGCCCGATAGGGCTGTATTAGGACAAAATCGGGTCCGGGGCTGTCAGGTTCACCCCGGACCTGATTTATCGTGGTGTGAAGCCGGCCTTATAAAGGCTATGTGTGGTATTCATGAAAATGCCACATATACCAGAAACATGGATTGAGTGAAGGAGGCCTTAATTTCTGCTAGTGCAAAGCCTCTAGCTTTCTCTCTCTCTCATTATTCTGGCATTTGGCAAATATTAATAACTATAGTAATAATAAATGACCTAAAATGGGAAAGGTTTATTCTGATTTCATGTCAGATAGTGAGAAAAACATGCATATGCGTCTTTTTATATAGTGTATGTAAACTTCTGGTTTCAACTATTATTATGTAAATTAGGTTACATGCAGTTATACAGGATTTTGAAGCTGCAGTTTTTTGTCTCTGTTTGATATGTCATCCTTTAAATAAAGTTGCTTCGGTTTTGAAACTTCCTGGTTTTGCCAAAACTTTATTGACATTCTTAGGTGCGGATTACATGAGGTTTTGATGCATTTCTGCCATGGAAACGCACTAAAAACGCATGTATATTTTTTACTTACAGATCTTACGCATCTAATACAAGATGCAAATCTATGCATCTGTACTGAAATCTCAGCGTATCCACAAGAGAAATTGTCATGTGGATTTGAAAAACGCTCCAAAGGTCAATTTATGCAGCGTAAAAAAGAAACACAGTGGGCATGAGATTTCTAGAAATCCGATCCACTTTGTTGGACCTGGAAGACATTGTGTTTTTGACGCACCGAAAACAAGCAGCATCAAAATCTCACCAAATACTGATCGTGGGAATGTACTAGTTTACACATAGCGATGTTCCCGCGATCCCAACAATGATCCGACCTGGCCGGATTGCTGGAACATCGCTGTGTGGTCGCTGGTGAGATACCATAAAGGCAGACTTACCAGCAATTACCCAGCGATCGGCGACACCCGATGGTCATGGGATCTGGTTCTCGAGCAAAGCATGGAGCTCGCTGATCATTGCCCCTGTCACACACACAGCGATCCAGCATGCCCAGCGGGAGATCGCCGATCAAAAAAATAGTCCAGGCCATTCATTAACGATCAGCGATCTCCCAGTGGAGGGCCGATCGCTGCTAAGTGTCACACACAGCGATATCGCAGGCGAGGTCACTGCTACGTCACAAAACCTGTGATGTTGTGGCGATATCGTTAGCGATATCGCTATGTGTAATGGGGCCTTTAGTCTCTGTTCACACCATTTAAAGCCAGATATGTTTTTCTCTGAAACACTCATGAGTTTCAGAGAAATCATAATTGAAAGTTCCGGCCAGGCAGGATGAGATGAGATCAATGTCATTCTCTCGGCACCGGACCTGGTGATTGCCTAGTCTCTCACATGTGGACATAGAGAGTGACTTGTCAACAATCACCTTTAGCGGGACGGGGAGAAGTCACATCAGACTCAACTCATCCCTCCCAGCCAGATCTCTAAACTTTTTTTTTGATATGCCCAAACGTTTCTGAGAAAACATATCAGTTGCAATCGGGCAATCAGGCTCTGATTCATGCTGCCCACAGTTTGGGCATCATGATTCAAGTGACAGATTCTATTTAGGAACCTATATTTAACATATATGTCCATTCACCCTCGTATGCATTGTTATGGCATACATTCATATGAGAAGGGTATCCTAAAACTAGGCCTTGGTCAGGCTGTATAAGATGGTATACCTTATTTTGTGGTATAAAATAGTTTATTTGCGTATGCTATTTAGTACAATGGTTTACATCTCTCACTATATAGGCATACATCAGGTGATCACCATTTCCTATTGAAAAATAATAGGATTCATTTAGATGTCAGTTTCTATCAAATCTTTCTGGAGAAACAGCATCATTGACAGTAATAATGTGTAGGTATGAACTAGCCCCAAGGTGTCCATACATAGAAGGATGTAATAGACACATGATGAGGTAATGTTAGTCGGCTGAATGATCATGTAAAGGTTTAAAAAAAAAACAACACACAATGGAGATCAACATAATCTTATGTAAAAACTGCAGCAATAGGTTATGTTGCCATCAGCCGGTATTGATTTATTTGGCTATTAGTTAAATCTGCACATTTCAAAGTGAATTTGGAGTAAAATTCACCACATGTCGACCTACCCTAAAAGCAGGGCTGTGGAGTCAGTAAGCCAAACATCCGATTGTGACTCCATGACTCCGACTCCACAGCCTTGCGTAAAAGCAGGGCGTGTGGATGTCGGCGTTGTGGAGTCGGAGTGGTGGCCAATTTAGGCAGAGTCAGAGTTGGATTCAGGGAAATTGAGGAGTTTGAGTCGAAGTAAGATGTGTAGCTTACTGACTTCACAGCCATAGTTGTGGAGTCAGTGAAGCAGTGATTTGTGGAGTTGGATTTGGAGTCAGATTTAGGAAATGGAAGTGTCAAGAGTTGGACCTTACTGACTCCACAGCCCTGCCTAAGGCTACATTCAAACGGGATAGTAGCTGTCCGCTAGTGTCCAGTTTTGTACAGATCCCCTATTAGCAGTGGAATTCAGTGAAATGCATTGAATACATTGAAATGCAGTGAGTTTTGTGTCCAGGGAGTAAAATCTCCCCAAATTGGATCCTCCTGGATTATCCCGGATCCGGGCAATCCGGCGCTCCCTAACATTGGAGTCTATGGGGCCGGATTTCCCCGATCCGGGAGGATCCGGGAACCGGACACCTGCGGCTGAAGTTCAGCTTGAGCTATGCTGAACTTCAGCACCAGGGAGCTGTCCCATGTGAAGCGGTTCAGCACCACTTCGCAGGAGACAGCTGAGATCTGCATCATCCGGCTGCACACTGGACCGGAGGGTATATTAGCCTTCCAGTTCTGTTTGCAAATCCGGTCCGGGGCTTCAGTTTCACCCATAACAGCCCTGGATCGGATCTTCCCGCGGTGTGAAGCCGGCCTTATTCAGACGTGAAGTGTTTATCACAGATAAAACATCTATGTATTATCATCTATAGGGCTGTTCACACGTCCCTGTTTATTGCAAGCCATGTGTCTGTCTTTAATCCGCATCATTGATAAAATTTATCCATACAAGTCTATGGGTCCCTGAAAATCATAGACAGCACATGGATGGCATCGGTGGACAGTCCGCATGTTGTCTGTGATTAGCATTGTAATGTATAGGAGGTTTGTAAGTTATTTATGGTATTTATTTCTTCATCAGAGTAAAGCTAGGGTCACATTTGAGGGTGATGGAGCCGCTTAAATCTTTAAAAAGCAGCCGCAGCGCATAGCGGTAATGCTATGCGCTGCCAGTGAACCGGAGCCCCATAGCAACCCGGTATTTATCTTAGCAGCGGTTACACACCAAGCTTCATGACGTGCGCTTTAGCTGAGCGCACAGGAAAGCGCTGCAGACAACGTTTTCCTGTGCGCTCAGCTAAAGCGCACGTCATGCAGCTTGGTGTGTGACTGCTGCTAAGATAAACACCGGGTTGCTATGGAGCTCCGGTTCACTGGCAGCGCATAGCATTAACGCTATGCGCTGCAGCTGCTTTTCAAAGATTTTAGCGGCTCCGTCACCCTCAAATGTTACCCTAGCCATAGCGCATAGTGTTAACGGCAGGTAACGCTATGCGCTGCCTGACTGTGCCTTGCTATGCTAACCTTATGTATCACGCACCCGCTGGCTCAACTCAGCAGACCCAGATATGTGCTTTTGGACAGTGCACAGGAAAATGCTGCAGACCGCGTTTCCTGTGCGCTGTCAAAAAGCGCATATCCGAGTCTGCTGAGTGGAGCCGGCGGGTGCGTGATACATAAGGTTAGCATAGCAAGGCACAGGCAGGCAGCACATAGTGTTACCTGCTGTTAACACTATTCCCTATGCCTGCCTGGCTCTAAGTTTTTAGCTTTCCCGTCAGGCTAGGGTCATAACGCAAATGTGATCCTAGCCTAAATCACTGATGAAACATTGATGGTAAAAACTGACACTAAACAATGATCCATGTTTTTACACATGAGTAAAATCACAGTCACCTCAATGAGGCCTAAGCTGCAGATTTGACCCTTTGCAACGAAATCTGGGACAAATCTAAAAAAATTCTGCAACTAAATAGATTAAGGGGATTTGCCTGGATTCACCAGAAGTGTGGCAAAAACTTTCCATAAAATGAACAAATTGCACTACAATATCAAAATGTCATTGCTATGCACATATACTGTCTTATGTCACTTGTTTTAAATGTTTGGAAACCCCCCAGCTACAGAGCCTCTACAAACACTGTAAAATACTGTAACTAGAGAAACTGGAAGGACCATCTGCATTTTCCTGCAGTGGCTTCATCTTGGAATAACTCGGTGAGGCCACATGCACACGCTGAGTATTTGATGAGTTTTTTACCTCAGGATTTGTAGACAAAACCAGGAGTGGAACAATCAGAGGAAAAGTCTAATAGAAACACCTGCACTACTTCTGTATTTAATTATCCACTCCTGATTTTGGCTACAAATCCTGAGGTAAAAAACTCATCAAATACTCAATGTGTGCATGTGGCCTTATGGTACCTTTACACGCCGCCACAACAGGATGGATACCAACGGCAACTTCACGTGCACGAGCACGGCCGAACGGTTACCAACGGGAACCGCACCCTCTTCACACGCCGCCACAAGGTGCGCTACGCTACGCTACATTTACAGCTAGCTACATCGCCGGGTGTCTCAAGTAGCCATCTGTAGCTCAGCGTACCTCATTTACACAACGCTACAACAAGCTAATATGGGCGGACCTGGTGCAGCAGAGACAGCACATAGGCGTGCCACAATTGTGGATTACGAGACGTCCGTACGCTGATAGGACAAAGCCAGAACATCATGATTGGGCAGGCATCGCAGGAGGCTGGTTAATACAGCACGCTCGAGCAATTGTGTAGTGTGACTGGTCAGCTCCTTAAATATGCCGCCCTACGCAGCGACTACCAATCGTCATGCAGGAGCTTCCACCAATGATCGCAGATGGGGCGGGGTAACACGGAGCCTGGGTGACGCCTTAGCTACATTGCAGCTACAGCCCCGGGTGTCCAGAGTTCCCTTCTGTGGGTTCTTTACACGCCGATACAGCTAGCTACAATCGGCGATGTAGCCATCTGTTTATGGGCAGTGCACGGATACAGATGTATCTGTAGCCGGCTGTGTCGTCCCGTCTTCAGACGCCGCTACTACGGGCGATATTGGCGCTACAAGCTACATTTGTAGCCTGTAGCGGGTTGTATCCATCCTGCAGTGGCGGCGTGTAAAGGTACCATTAGTGTGGCGGTGCCTAGAACACGCTGTGTGCACAAAGCCTTGGTGGGGTTTTTTTTTTACTGCTGTGATTTTCCGCATGAAAAAAAAAAATTGTAAGAATATTTTGGAGTAAAGGAAAATAAGAAAATGTTTATAGTGTCTCTTTAGATTTACTAGTTCTGCAGTTTCATTGCTTTTCCTTAGTTTTTAGGCATCAGAATTACCGTACGTTAACACTCTGTGGTGAAAAAAGTCCCCGATCAGAGTTCTGACCCAGTATTATCCCTATCTGTAGTATAACTATGTAAATACAATTCAAGTTTGATACGGCTATCCTAAGGGTATTAAGGGTATCCATGTCTAAACGTGTTCTCCATAACAATTGTAAAGCTGCACTGTACAGTAACATATTAAAGTGAACATTAATGGTGAAAGGTATGTGAGAGTTTGTAAGGTAAAGGTTATAGCAGCAAGTGAATTCTACTGATCCACAGAACTGATCTCCCTGATAGAGGCCTGGGTAATGTGAAAAAAGCAATACATGTTGATGATGGAGTATGAGTTAGGGTGGTTTCACAGTACACTATTTTTTGGAATCCAGGGGGATGTACAACTGTAATGGGTCCAGGGTACTCGACTCTCCAGGGGTTCACAGTTCTGGGGATGTCACGGTGGCCTTCCATGGAAGTTATGTCCGCGACCGGTCATTGAAAAAGGGGAATTTAAAGAGGGAAAGTTTTTTGTGACGTCATCTTAGGTTTCAGGTCAGGGATGATAGGTGCTGCATATGGCAGTCCCCAGGGGATAAGTGGTTAGGCAGCTAGTTGGAGCATTCCCCTCAGATGGAGCTCCTGACTTCTCCTAGAACTCACTCCTTTTTGTTTGCCTCCCACCCATAACCTAACTCCTCCCTCGAGCCAGTACATCTTCCTGGTCTGGAGTTTGGATGGTGTTGGGGGTCTCAGCAAAGTTTTCCCTTCTTACCTATGAGCATGATGCCACACCTAGTAGATAGGTGCAGTACCATAGTGGTGCCCAAACCACAGGGACACTACAGATGTGGGTAAAACCTGCATCCCCCCAGAATTGTAAAACGTGATGCACCTAAATACACCCGCATCGGTATTATCACTTATCCATCTCACTAGTTTGTGTGTCATTTTCCACTGAGTTCTGGGCATACTCAGCTAAAAAAACAGAATTCAGCATTCAGATCCAGTGGGATCTGGATCCCGCCACATCAGGGTTTCATAGAGCACCATTCTATTTAACCCATAGTGCTCCGGATCCAGGTGTTCTCAGTTTTGAAACAGACACCAAAATCGCTCCAAAATGCATTGTTGATGTCAGTGATGAAAAAAACAAGAACAGCCGGATCAGGGGAACCGTTAAGAACTTGATGCACCTGCAAGATCCTGCAGTCCCATTGAAAGTCATGGGGCCAAAAAATGGATGTGGGTGCATCCAGTTTAAGCTGGATTCACACTGATACCGAAAACCGGTAGTGTGAAACCAGCTTTAATGCACTTACCGGTAGTATCCAGAGCTCGATTTGCTGGACCAAACCCTATAACATAAGGCATAATGATGGTTACAACCTGAAAAACACACCTATAATTTGTGTACCCTGTAAAAAAAATGCCCTAACTTTCCCAGAACCAACAAAGAGACATGTTAACCCAAAAGAAAGATCAAGCCACCTCCTAGTTGTCATAGTTTAATGGGATTGTCCAGTCATATGATATTGATGACCTATTATTATGATACATTGTTCATATCAGATGGTTTGGGTCTAATATCTCTGCTGCTCATCTGTTTTCAGGTTCAGTGGCTGGATATAGAAATTGATTGCAAATGTACTGCAGAGCTCCATTCAAAGTGTAGTAGCCACTGCTGGGTACTGCAGATTAGTTGAGTGGTTTCAGCAACACTGATATGATTGCTGATGGCATAACATACAGATGACATATCACAAATCTGTCGCTGCTCTTTTTATTTTAGAAAACAATGGGCAATCACAGACAGACCATTTTACTAAATATAAGTAGTTATAAAAATAGCTTTAAAGTGTCCCTAATGACAGTCTAATGGACCCTACGTCTAACAAAAGTTGGGTCAGAACATCTAGGATGTAGGCTCATAGTATGCAGAGCAGGATCCTACAACACTCCATGACCCCCTTTGCTGTGAAAGCACAAAATCTCTTAAACTTCCACATGATTTACTCCAGTGAAGTTACTGATTGGCAACTGCATAGCAAAAGACAAAGCAGCACTGATTGAGCTCAAAGCACAAGATCTCACAATATCCCAATAGATTTTGTGCTTTCGCAGAGAGGGGGATCCACAGAGGGATGTGGCATATTGCTCGGTTGGCCAGTATCCCAGAACCTGGGAGATTGGAAACAACTTTTGCTAGGACGTCAGTCTCTTTAGCCTGCTATTAGGAACCCTTGTCAGCATTTTTGATAAGTCTTAGGCGGGGCTCCACTAGCGTATGACATCTGATGCATGATCATTGGATGCAAAATGCTAATGACACTCAGCTCAGGCTCTGCTCTGAGCATGAGACAAGTGTCAGGCAACTGTGAACTGCAGTGGTGTAATTAGAGTCTGGTGGACCCCGATGCAAAATTTAGACCTGCCCCCCCTTCCCCCACACACACGTTGGTCAGATGTAATTGCCCTGTGTAATGTTCTACATACTTTAAAGACTCACAGATTGACCCCTCTCCCCATTCATTATGTATTAATGTTCCTCATCCTCCTCTATATGGTCCTCTTCCTGGAATATGTGGTATATATGTCCCTCATCATAGTTTATATGGTCTTCCTTCTCCCGCTACCATAGTCCTTCAATTGTTTTAATGCATGTTCACATTCCTCCATACATTACAATGTACCCCTGTAGTCGTCTATGTATTTAATGCATCCGATAGTCCCCATTAATAAGGTAGACACTATAGTCATCCAATTATTATAATGCACCTCCATTATCCTCCATATAGTATAATGCAGCCTCACATCCTCCATATAGTATAGTGCAGCCTCAATCCGTCCATATAGTATAGTGCAGCTCATATCCCTCCATATGGCATAATGCAGATTCATATCCCTCCATATAGCATAATGCAGCCTCATAGCCCTTCATATAGAATAATGCAGCCTCAAAAATATCCATATAGTGCAGATTCAAAACTCTTCATATAGTGCAGTCTCATAGCCCCTCCATATGGTGCAGCATCATAGCCCCTCCACATACTGCAGCCTCATAGCCTTTCCAAATAGTGAAGCCTCATAGCGCCTCCATATAGTGCAGCCTCATATCCCCTCCATATAGTGCAGCCTCATAGCCTCTCCATATAGTGCAGCCTTATAGCCCCTCCATATAGTGCAGCCTCATAGCCCCTCCATATAGTGCAGCCTCATAGCCCCTCCATATAGTGCAACATCATAGCCTCTCCAATCTCCATATGGTAAATGCTCCCCCCTCCTCCCCCATAATCCTCCAACCACACTTGCCACCCTCACTGCTCCGGTCTCAGACTCAGGAGGAGGAGAAGGTGGCGGTGCCAGCAAAGAAGGAAGTGACACCATTTTCTAGTGTGGAGGAGGCGGCACCAGCCTGCTTTATATGCGTTCTGCAGTGTAAAGCAGGCCAGCACCTCCGCCTCCCCTCCCCTGCCTGACACACTGGCTGCGCAGTCACATGGATGTGCGTTCTTGGAGACGCACATCCATGTGAATTGGGCCCCCAGCGCTGGTATCGGCGGTTGCACGGGGCTGCGGGCGGCCCGGGACCATTGTAGGTCCGGGCCCCGTCGCACCTTGACCCCTGCGACCGTGATCATTATGCCACTGGTGATCTGATCCTGCTATCGGATCACAGGTACAAAGGAGAGGGAGAGATTAATCTCACCATCATCTTCATTGCCAGTCTCAGCGTATATTGTTGTGAATGCTATTGGAATCAAGGCCTTATTCTGTAAAATCATCAGTCTGGGACTTCCCAACATTTCATTAAATAAAATGATTACGAACAGGCTGGTGATAGCTACTCTTTAAGGAAAATTCGGGAAACAAATGAGAAATAAAGTAATTGAGATCTATCAATCTGCAAAAGGTTATAAAGCCATTTCTAAAACTTTGGTACTCCAGTGAACCACAGTGAGAGCTATCATCCACAAATGGTGAAAACACGGAATGGAGGTGAGCCTTTTCAGGAGTGGCCGGCTGATCAATTAAACCAAGAGCAAAGCGGCACCCTTTTTCAAGTGGTCACAGAAGAACCCACAACAACATCCAAAGAACTGAAAACCTCACTTTTCTCAGTTAAGGTCAGTGTTCATGACTCCACCATAAGAATGAGACTGGGCAAAACTGCCAACCCTGCAAGGTGGCTGAATTACAATTCTGAAAGATGAATGGGCCAATACTTAGCATTGTAACTCATTGCCGGTTAATACAAATGCTTAATTGCAGTTGTTGCTGCTAAGGGTGGTCCAACCCTATTTTAAGTTTAGAGGGCAATCATTTTTTCCCACGGAACCCTGTAAGTTTGGATTTCTTTTTTCCTTAACCTCTTTACGACATATGACGTACTGGGTACGTCATGTGCTGGCTCCCTGTCTTTGATGTGAGCTCTGGTTAGTGACCCTCATCTTTTCTCCAAACATCTCAGCTCTTATCATCAGCTGAGATGTGTGGCTACTGCCAACATTCACTGTCAATGCGATCCAAAGCACTGCGGCGGGGGTAATGCTGTTCCCCACTGTTATTGGAGACCCACGATAAGATCATAAGATCTCCATATGTCACCTGGATAACCTGGGTGACACATGGTGACCCCAGATGATATCAGGGTTCACTTCCTGTAGATGACTTGAAGTGCTGCAGCTCATCGGGACATAGCACAACGATCAGACTGTGCAGCAATGTAGCGCCCTAAAAGACAGTGTAAAATAAAGAAAAAATGTAAAAAAAAAAGTTTTAAAAAATATGAAAAAAAAACACAAAAGTTCAAATCACCCCCCTTTTTCCCCATTCAAAATAAAAGTATTAAATGTAAAAAATACACTTATTTGGTATGGCCGTGTTCAGAAATGCCCAATCTATCAAAATATGAAATCATTAATCAGATCAGTAAACTGCATAACAGAAAAACAGTCCAAACGACAAAATTACATTGTTTTGGTTGCCGCAACATTGTAGCAAAATGCGATAACGGGAGATATAAACAACGTATCTGCACAAAATTGGTATCATTAGAAACTTCAGCTCAATTCACAAAAAATAAGTCATCAAACAGCCCCAGATCCCGAAAAATGAGGAATCTACGGGTCACGAAAAATGGCAAACAAAAGCGCAATTCTTTTTTTTTTTTTCAAACTACTGAATTCTTTTTCACCACTTAGATAACAGTACAAGTATACATACATCTACAAACTCATACTGACCCAGGCAACACTGACATGTAGTTCACCATATAGTGAACATGGTGAATAAAAAATCCAAAAAACAAACATGTAATTGCACTTTTTTTTGCAATTCACCGCACTTGGAATTTTTTCCCCCATTTTTCTGTACACTATATGGTAAAATAAATTATTTCTTCTAAAAGTACAACTTGTCCCGCAAAAAAACAAGCCCTCATATGTCTGTAGTGATGGAAAAATAAAAAAGTTATGGCTCTTGAAAGAAGGGGAGGGAATAAAGGAAAAACGGAAAAAAGGAAATCGAGGCAAAGGGGTTAATAATAAAGACCTTCATTTATAAACTGCATTTTGAGTTTACTTGTGTTATTTTTGTCTAATATTTCAATTTGTTTTATGATCTGGAACATTTAAGTTTGACAAATATGCAAAAGAATAAGAAATTAGGAAGGGGGTAAACAGTTTTTCCCATCACTGTAAGTACTTTTTAGAAGATGAATGTAGTAAAAAGTTAGTTTACTTTATAATTCAAAAGTTTTTGCACAAACATTTATATAGTTTTATGTAAAACCAAATAGAAAGATATAAGAAAACATCAGCATCTGCAATATTGCTGATGTATGCAAGTCTAACAAGAGGATCCTTTGCCAAAAATAATTATGACAGTACTGCACAGATAGCAAAAAATGAATTGCTTAGAATATGGTGATGAAAGGAATATGACACATATTTTTTCTATTAACGCATTGTCATATGTTGAAGACATGTTAAACAATGGCATTTATACAATGCTCATAAGGGGTCAGGACTCGATCACACTAGGGTATAGTACAGAGGAGTACAATGCAAGAAAATATTGCATTGCACTCTGACCAATGTTATTAATTGAGGCAGTGCTCATCATTTTTTTTCAGGGGTAATCAACGTGAATAAAAATCGCAGCAAACTGCGATTGGCCGCATACTTCCGCTGAGACTCGCCAATGCAAGTCTATGGGAGCAAGAAAAAAAAAAGGACGGCACAGGGACAATGCATATTTTTATTGGATACTAACAGCTGAGCCAGAGCACAATGTGAACAGGTCTGTAGAACCGTGTTCACACCACCAAGAATCTAGACCACAAAAAGACAGTATTAGAAAAGAGTTAAAAAATACTCTGCTATATAGGTAAAAGTAAAAAGCAAGTGCAAAACAGTGTTAATAACAGGGTATTTAGTTGATACGTTTTTTTGCAAAAAATGTACGGAAGCTGTTCTACCAACGCCAAGGTGGCCTTTATTGTTATTGTTCACCCTGATAAAGGTGACCTTGGCGTTGGTAGAACGTCTTCCGTATATTTTTTGCAAAAAACGTATCAACTAAATACCCTGTTATTGACACTGTTTTGCACTTGCTTTTTACTTTTACCTATATAGCAGAGTATTTTTTTGCTTTTTTTTTATACTGTCTTTTTTGTGGTATACATCCAATTTTTATGCACAATTCACTGCCAGAAACCTCATGGCTAACAATAAAAAAAAAATTATGTAGATAGATCCGATAGATTAGAATAGAAAGATATCATGCAGATATATAATTTCACAGCCCACCTATATATTGTATAGGTACTTGCAACCCTTAGTGTGTTTCATGTGCTACTAAAGGGTGTTTAGCCTTTTTGAACCTAAAAAATAAATTGAATAAAAACAACGTGGGGTCCACCCTATTAATGAAAACCAGCAAATGTAAAGCAAACAGCTACAGGCTGATATCATCAATCTGGGAAGGTCCATGGTTACGATGTCCTTCCCAGCCTAAAAATACCAACCATGAGCCATCACAGAAGCGGCGCACCACATAAGGAGTACATTCCTGGACCTTCTAATCAGCTCTACCCAACTGCCCTGGTGTAGTGCAACCAGGGTAATGGTTTTTGGGGTTGATGCCAGCTGTCTAGCTTCAGCTGACATCAAGCCCTGGAGTTATTAATGGAAAGATGTCTATGAGACACCCCCATTACTAACCCACTAAGTAAAAAAAAAAAACATACACACCAAAATAGTTTATTTTAAAAACACTCCCAGGCCCTTTCCCTGGTACACTAATTAATTTAAATTTACAAAATAGAAAACAATCAGGTCCAATGTAGTCAATAAGTGAAAACCTGAAAAACATTAAAAAAAAGAGAAATAAAAACAAAAGACTATCCCTCGTTCATCACTTTATTAGAAAGCAAAGTTTCCAGGACTGCTGTAGACCAGCAGTTCCCATGAAATTCCTTGATAATGTAGATCAAAGGCTATGGAGCCTGAGAACAAGGCTCCATACAATTTGAACAGCAGCCACTCACAGCTCACGCTTTGCTCTGCGAGATCAGGCCTCTCTAATGAGTGGTGATGTCAGTACCGTTACTGACTTTACCTATCATCAGAGTCGCCAAGATTGCAGTGGAGTGTAGCTTGATCCGTGAGTGCCTGCTGCTGAAAACCTATGGAGCCATTGATCTACGTAATCAGAGAACATCATGGAAACTGCTGGACTATGGCAGACCTGGGAACTTTGCTTTCTAATAAACTGCTGAACAAGGGATAATCTCTTGTTTTTATTCCTCTCTTTTTATCTTTCAAGTTTTCATTTCTTGATGACATCATATTCCTTGGGCTACATCGGACCTGCAAGCTATTTTTTTTATTTAAATTAATTGGTGAATCAGGGAAAGAGTCGGGGGGTGTTTTTAAAAATAAACTATTTTTTTGTGTGTATGTTTTTCTTTGACTAAGGGCCCTTTCACATCAGCGTTTTTTGAAAATCGCGGCAGATGCGGTGAAAAAACCGCATCTGCCGCGATTACCGCATAACCGCGACACTTACGGCACACTTGCTGCAAGCGGTTATTTTCGCGGCCGCACCTGCCGCAAGTGCCGAAACCGCACTTGCCGCATCTGCCGCACCCTTACCGCAAGCAGCGGTTTTTTTTTGCGGCCGCACCTGCCGCAAGTGCCGAAACCGCACTTGCCGCATCTGCCGCACCCTTACCGCAAGCCCCATAGACATTGCATGGGGCTTGCCACAAGTGTGCCGCAAGTGTCGCGGTTATGCGGTAATCGCGGCAGATGCGGTTTTTTCACCGCTTCTGCCGCGAATTTCAAAAAACGCTGATGTGAAAGCAGCCTTACAAGGTAGGTAATGGAGGTGTCTGACATCAACCCCAAAAACCGTTCCCCGATTGTCAACGCCCCAGGGCAATCAAAAAGAGAAGATTAGAAGCTCCAGAATTGGTGCATCTTATGTGATGCCCCCTTCTGGGGTGACTAATGGCTAGCTTTTTAGGCTGGAAAGGCCCAATAACAATGGACCTTCCCAGTTTGATAATATTAGCCTGCACTCGGACCAATTTTTGCTATAGGGTAGAAATCGAATCAAAGTGAGAAAAAAAGCACAGCATGCTTTGATTTACAGCGCAAATCAGTTGGCACACATGCACACATGCATTCAAGTCTATAGGTGCATGGAAATAATCAGACTGCACTGGAATGACATCTGAGTGTGGTCCAATTTCTGTGGACCCAAAGAATGGAGAAGATGGAGAAATTTTGTTCTCCATCTTCTCAGAGTGTCCTCCTCGCTTCCGAATATTCAAGTTTGATCGGCGTGTCATTAACACAATCAATCAATCAATCAAATTCTCTTGGAAGGGAGGATCAATGCTCATGTGACCTGTCCTAAGGCTGGAGTCACACTACTACAATACTCTTATGAGGATCGCATCAAAATGCCCAAAACGGCTGCAGCTCTCCTGACCTGAGTGTGACATCTGCATAAATATACTGTACATATGACATGCTCAGATCAGGAGAGCCGATGGTCAGTCTGGGCATTTTCATGTGATCCTCACACGAGTTATACAACTATGTGACTGCAGCCTTATCAAAATAATCTACTGTGGCAGCACATCCCTAGAGTCAGTGAGACACAGACCTGATGTGACTCCTTTACTGCCAGTATCTGTAGTCCAAATAAGTACCTTCTGATATCAGTGCACATAAAGGCAGGCAAATAGGTGGGAATAGTATTTTTTTTTTTTAGAGAAATGAAGATAAACTTCCTAATCAAGTAATTTCCAAAGTTTCATACCTTTCCATGCTGGGCAAGATTATTATAAAAAAAACATTAAGTTACTCAATATTTGTGGTTCGGTTTTAGTTGAAGGCTCCATTTTATACGCCGATAAAACTGATGGACAAAGAAGTGCAGCACACTGTCGTAATTTGACCAATAAAATAAGAGTCACATGACAGAAGCCATGGCATCTGTCATGTTATGGCCACTTTACACGTCCCGATATCGTCGTCCAACTCCGATAAAAAGTCACGTGGTTCGTGCGTTGGCCCCGATATCGTTCGTGCGTTGTATGGTGTAAACGTCCAATTTGATGCAAGAACGATGCCAAAATGATACCGGGGAAGAAATGAGCAGGCTCTCCAACGGCCCGATATTGTATGGATGATCTGGCAGGATCGTGCTGTGTGACAGCCCAACAACGATTTGGAGTACAACTTCCCCTATTCTCTCCCATGTTAAATGGTCGTTCCTGGGTTGCCCGTACAAGGGGGCGCAGACATCGCAGTCGTGTTGCCTGCCGATATCGCGCTGTATGACAGCTCCTATGCGATCTTGGATTTCTGCCCAAAAAATGCGCGCTCCCGCGCCGTTGTATCCACCATCGAAATGATGTTGGGACGTGTAAAGTGGCCATTAGGGTTCTGACAATTTATTTTTATTGTTCTGCTCTTATGACAGAGACACAACAATAGAATAACAAAAGAGTAGGTGTGAACAAAGCCTACATGTTTATGGGTTTCCAAAATGTCTCGTGCATCAGCTCTGTTTCTAATAGGTGCCTCCAAGACATGGCATGCAAACAGAAGATTATTATCAGAAATGCAGTGTGAGCCGATAATAACATGCACGGGGTGTTTTAGGTTGGTTGCCCTGCAGGTTCTTCAGCAAACACAAGCTATCTATTGCACCTAATACACATGCTCTGTCTGTGCTTCAAATGGAAAATAGTTTGTGTTCATACGCACAATTAACTTGTTAAGAGCTGAGAGTTGGACAATAAATATTCAATTCACAATCTTATGTACAACATAGTGATTCCGAGGTTAGTACTACTGCGAATTGGAGCATTGAACTGATGCACAGAAATTTTACCAAGGGTGCATAGAGTGGAGTTTGCATATCTATTATATAATCACGAATGGGATTTTTGCCCCTTTTGAGTCCGCTCACGCTGCGAGTCAATGTCGTCATGTGGATACGACCGAAGCATTGGCCGCGCAGCGGCCATTGCGAGCAGTTCTAAGGCGACTCGCTATGCCCGCCCAGCGGGCATGGCGAGTCGCCTTAGCAGCGCGAAGCATTGGCCGCGAAGCGGCCATTGCGAGTCAGAGACTCGCTCTGCTAGAATCCCGATGCATCTGCATCGGGCACCCAGCTAGTTTTCCATATTCACCAACTCTGTAATTGTCTGGGAGCCTCATGCAATTCTAGAAGTCTTTTCAGATGCGACCAATGACCATTGATAAACTTTCAGCACTCTCTAGCCCTAAATTTTAGAAGCAGAAATTAGCATGTGAGCATCTTCTTGTTGGCGGCTTCCATTACACCTACTGCCAAACAACAAAAATTTGATAATAAAGAAGAAATTAAGGAGAGGAACTAGCTATATATACGGAGGCACTCAGGCACTATTATGGAGAAACTGTAGAAGCATGGGCAGGGGCATAACTACAACAGGTGCAGGGTTGCAATTGCACACGGACCCTGGAGCCTAGGGGGCCCCAAAAGTCCCTTTGGCCTACAGAAAAAGATTGCTATTAAAGATTTACAATAATTGGGGGCCACATTGGAGCTTTCACATCGGGGCCCATGAGCTTCAAGTTACGCCACTGTACACGGGGCCCGATTCATAAAGGTGTGTTCTCCAGTTTTTTTGGCATAAAACAAGTAGTCGCTCAAAAATGTTGCAAATTTTGGCAATTCCATGCCAGTTTTGGCAAACTTTACCAGACCTGAGGTTAGATGTGGCATGGCAAAGTTCGCCTGACAAATTCAGGTAAAGTTGTGGCATAACTGACAGGATTAAGATTTTTGGTGCAGGGAAATGCATGCCAGATGTAAGAAGCCCTAATGAATTCAGCACATCTTACTCGAGCATGCCCATCATTAAGACTGGTTGCCCCGATGTCAGTTTGAATTACTCATGGCCACGGTCTTCAGTTAGGGACAGCCCATTTTGTATAAATTGCTCCTCCCACATTCCAAAAATTAGCTGGTTATCGACTTGTTTCATTGATGCTAGCAACTACATTATACCCTACATATTTTAAAATGGAAAACAGGTACAAAAGAGACAAAGTATGTAGAATGGCGTTCAGGCACGCAAAGTGCTGCTGCAAATTATAATTAAATAAGAATGTTCTTAAAATATATTTTAATTATTCCCTAGCTTTTTCAGCTACTACAGCATAGTCTAATAGCGCACATCATACACCGTACATTATAGCAGATATTCCTCAAATGGCCTTATTATGTAAAAGTTCTAATTAAAATTATTCAACACCCATGACAAATTAAGTTAAATCTACAAACCTTCCAATGTTTGCAATCAACTAATGAAACAAGAACAATTTAAAAGGAACCAATCACCAGCTTTTCCCTGAATCTAAATCCACAACCTTAATGTCATCTATGGGTGCCTTCACACTCGCGGCGGCGTCCGGTCCGGGGCTGTCAGGAGTGACAGCCTGGACCGGAGTTTTTCTGCATAGAATATCATCGGGCTGCACGGAGCTGGATCGCGGCGGGTGTTAATTATCTGCTATCCGGCGGTGTGTCGCCGGATGAATCCTGCAGAAGTGGGATTTGTCTGCCGACTCCAAAACGTTGCATGCACCGTTTTGGAATTGGCAGACAAATCCCCACTTCTGCAGGATTCATCCGGCGACACAGCAGCCGGATAGCAGATAATTAACACCCGCCGCGATCCAGCTCCGTGCAGCCCGATGATATTCTATGCAGAAAAACTCCGGTCCAGGCTGTCACTCCTGACAGCCCCGGACCGGACCCGCCGCAGTGTGAAGCCAGCCTTAAACAGCATTCCATTAACCTGTTTATAACAGTCCAGCTCCCCACATATCACAGAACATACTTTTTATAATCCTCCTGTGACATATGCTAATCGTCATTGTTCAGTCTGATTGGTGTCACTGGTTTGACCACAGTGCCTCCTATGTTCCTATAATTGCTGACCCTCCTGTTTGATTGACATTGGTGATGTTTCTTACATCATCCATAGTCTATGCAAATCTCGTGCATGTACATTTGTGAACAAGAGCTGCCCAGGGCATCAACAACGGCAACTAAGACAAGAGCTGGCAATTGCGGGGAAAGGTTAAGGATCCAAAGCACAGGCCAGTGATACCCTTTGTACATTATGGTGCCAATTAGTATACAGCACAGGAGGATTGTAAAAGTTATTTTCCTTGACATGTGAGAAAATTGGGCTCTTATAAACAAGTTGCTGGACTGCTGTTTAATATGATTTATAGATGGTGGATTTAGTTTATATAGGAAAACCTTGATGACGGTTTCCCTTTAAATATCTCAACACAACTAATAGGACAAGTGGTTTCTCCAAAGATTTGATAGCAGCAGGCACTCAGTTTTCAATTTGAACAGTGAGACACACACTAAACATTTAACATTCCCATGCTCGAACTAGAAGACATAGACCACTACTGACCTAAAAGCAAAAGAAAATTTGGATCCAATATGCTCAAAAACATATAAATAAGCGACATAGGTTTTGGGATTCTGTTCTTTGGAGCAATTACCGTAGTCAAAACTGGAGCTTCTCCAGTCTGCAGATTAGCAGTATGTCTTTAGGGTAAAGAACACTTGCTGAAAAGAACACCCTGCCTGGTGGTCGCTCAAATCCTTCTATAGTGAAGTATGGTGGTGGCTTGGTGATGTCTACAGTTAAGCATTGTGGTAGCTCAGTAATGCTCTGGGGCTGCTTTGGTTTTGTGACAATGGACACCTGCAGTTTCAAGCACCAAGATATCCTAATGTAACGACTGCCACAGGTAGCTGTGAATGTGAAATACGGCAGTGCTATGGACAAATATGACCACAATGCGATAATAAAACAAATTTTCTTTTTATAACTTCTCAATGAATAACAATGTATGATTTCAGGCAAGATATGAGCCACAACAGCCATGAACCACACAGTACAAGTTAAGCAGCCTGGGAGATCCCAAGTGTCAGGTTCACAGAAGAGGGAAATATTATACCCAAGGCTATGCTACCCCAACCCTTCTCCCATACTGGACCTACCTGAATTTTACCGTGACAGTGGCAAGTAGTTCTCTCAAGTATACAATCTCAACACCCACCTCCGACACTAATTAGCATGAATTGCGGGTACCCCTTTTCTCCCCTAACTTTCCTTATCATAGCTAGCAAAGCGAACAACGATGTGTATATGGTGCTATGTTTTACTTATGCGTACGCTGGGAGTGGATGCCCTGAATGGATATTCACACACCACTAATGGGAAGCAATGCCGTAGAAATTAACTTGCTGCTTTAACGTTGAGCCACTAGGTTTAAAGAAGCCTTTGCTGTGTCACAAAGTCCTATGGTACATACAGAGGCAAAAGAAGACAAGAAGACTTAAGGCCACGTCACACGCATCAATTTTCAGAACGATATCGCTTAAGCGATCTGCTTTTTTGATCGGTTAAGCGATATCGTTTGTGCGTCGCTGCGTATAATCAAACAATTTTTCTTTGAAAAATCGTTTGATTGTTTTGATTGCAGACACCGGTAGAGCAACGATGAACGAACTCCCAGCGCCTCGCAGCCTATGCTGGGAGCTTGTATCCATGGTAAACATTGGGTTACTAAGCGCCGCACGGCGCCTAGTAACCCAATGTGTACCATGGTTACCAGCGTTCTCGCTAGTCCACATCGTTGGTGAGTCTGCCTGTGTGACAGCTCACCAACGATGTGAACGATATTGTTAGCGATTGCGCGTGCATGTGATCGCTAACAATATCGTTCAGGAAATTGACCCGTGTGACGGCACCTTAACTCTCTTGATGAAGTCTTTACACGCTGAGCTCCTCTGTAGTCCTTGTGATGAGATGTCCCTTGAAACGTTTTAAACCCTAACTACCTGTCTCCCTACCTGATTAGATTATCTGTGAAGCTGAATTTACTCACAGGAGCTGATTTCACTCCAATATACCGTCCACCTTTTAGTTTAGTGCTGATCCCAGCACTTCTGCATCCCTCTCGCCGACTCTGGGCTCTTTCTTCAACTGACTCCTTCTCCAACTGTCTTGTTCAACTGCCTTCTCATGTGCAGGGTACAACAGCACCTTCGGTATCCATGGTTACAGCCACTCATATCTTGTTGTCTGATGACCCCTAGTGGCCAGACTAAGTTACTGTAGTAGCAATTCGTTCTTTTGCAGGACTAGAGAAGTATTAAAACTTGCAGATATCAACCTGCTACACTAAGAAAAAATGCCATACTTTCTGTGAGCTTGAGCGTCATTGCGCATTAAAATAGGACAATAATCCTAAGAATACTTCAAAGTCCATCAAGGTTTGGTTTTAGAACAAGTCTTGAAAGATTCTGGAGTGGATGTCAGAATCTCCTAAATTGAACTCCACAAAAAATCTTTAAATAGATCTGACGAAAATAATTGCAGCACAGAAACCCATGTATATAAGTAAATTCAAGGCTACTGTCCATGAGGAATGTGGTGGAATTCCTCAGGAGCACTCTCACAAGATGGTGTCTGGCTATGAAAGAGGTTATAACAGTCAAAGGTGCTTTACAAAGAACTAAAAATGCACGTCATGAAGAAGATAAACAGTGGCGTAGCAATTGCGGTTGCAGAGGGTTTGACCAGGACCAGTGACAACAACTTCACCTGGATGTGCATCATGAGGCGCACATTCAGCTGAAATGACTTGCGGCACAAACACTTGCTGGCTCGCTGTGCTGCAATACATTCTGCCGGCCAATCAGAGGCCAGCAGCAGATGTTAGCTTGCCAGAGACGAGTGGCGCATGACAGTGACATAGTATCTGTTTACACACCTCGATGCACTTAGTAGCACTCTGTACCTGTTCTTGCACTCATACTGGCTGGTGACTGGTTAATAATATTTACTGTAAATCCCCTATTAATTATATTGATGGCTGGACCATACGACACAAGTAGTTTTTACCATTCACCTTTTAAGCCTCCCCAAGTTTGTCATAGTTTGTAAGCATCTGGGGAAAGCCCTCATCCCTCTTGGTATCTATTGAATTATGTGTTTCTCTGTAATACCTTTATTGTCTGTACACGTCTCTGAATTGCAAAGTGCTGCAGAATATGTTTGTGCGATAGAAATAAAAATTATTATTATTATTACTGGAGAAAAACAAAAAGGGCCGAGGATGAGTGACATTATAGCAAGATAGAGACATTACACCAGGAAGAGGGACATTATACCAGGATGGGGGGACATTGTTACACAACAGACAACATTATTACACAATGGGAGCCCAGGACATGAGACTTTATTACAAGATGGAGCCAGGACAGACAACATTATTACACAATGGGAACCCATGACATGAGACTTTATTACAAGATGGAGCCAAGATGGGGACATTATTATGGGACAAGTAACATTATTACAGAATGGGAGTCCATAAAATAGGATATTATGACAAGATAAGGGCCAGGATAGAGGAAATTATTACAGGATGGAGCCAAGATGGGGACATTATTATAGGACAAGTAACATTATTACAGAATGGGTGTCCATAAGAGGGATTATTATTACAGGATATGGGCCAGGATGGAGGACGTTGTTACAGCATAGAGGCAGGATAGAGGACATTATTGTAGTATAGGGGACAGGATGAATGACATTATAAAAGAAAAGGGCCATGATGGGGGGACATTATTACAGGATGGTGGACAATCTACTATCAATGTCCATCTGACAATATGCTGGTGGGGCCTATGTTTAAATTAGGCACTGGTGCCCATAGGACTGTAGTTGTGCCAGTGGGGTTGAATCATTATAAGACTGCAGAAGTCAGTAAAAGTGACATTGTTTGATAAATTTGCAGAAACCACTTGCCATATTACTTAAGTTGAGCTATTTATATTGTTCTTTTTTGTTAGATTTATTGCAAAGATGTAAAATTTTGGAAATGTTGCTAATAAAGTTCATTTACATTGGGGGCTGAATAATTGTGATTACAAGTGTACAGTTGTGCATACTATTAATAGGATATCATACTAGATGCCTAAACAACAAGCTTGTGGAAGTGGCCTCTGTTAGCATGGTTGTCTTATGGGAAACAAAAGGCAGAATGACTCATTGCAGGGGAGAGGTTGTCATAGCAGCCAATGAGATCACTTTTTTATACAAACCAGACTAGCAACATGACAGCTAGAACATGACTGGTTGCTATGGGCAACAACTCCATTACATACTATATTTTATGGTTGAAATGAGAAATAATAAAAGAAACAATATCTGTACCACTATGCCACAGAAGAGCTAATGTTTCTTCATGATCCCAATTGTTGATACATTGGACTAAATGGATATCTATTATATAAAACCCGAAGGCCACTTCCGCCCAAAATCCGCTTCCGCTTCCGTGATGGCCTCCCTCCTGTGTCCAACTCCGGAACCGGAAGCACCAGACCCACGAGCGGCGCCACCGGCCCTGCACAGAGCCCCGTCTGCGGCCGCCCACATCCCGCCCACAGCCCTGCAGCTCACCGCCCACCAACATCCGCCAACCGGCCCGGAACGAGTGTGGGGCCTCCGCCGGCACAGCTCCCAGTCCTGCCGCTCTCTCCACAGACCGGCTGACGCTCCTCCATCACCCAGCTAGCCCCGCCCACACTCCGCCCCCGGCCTCCGGAACCGCCAACAGCACTGCCGCTGCCCGCCGCCCGCCAACAGCCCAGTAAGTCTTCCGCCACCCTGCCTCCGCTCTCCTCTGCCACCTCCAGCCCTCCTCTGCCCCCTCCAGCCCTGCTCTGCCCCCTCCAGCCCTGCTCTGCACCCTCCAGCCCTGCTCTGCACCCTCCAGCCCTGCTCTGCACCCTCCAGCCCTGCTCTGCACCCTCCAGCCCTGCTCTGCACCCTCCAGCCCTGCTCTGCACCCTCCAGCCCTGCTCTGCACCCTCCAGCCCTCACTGCTGACCCCTGAGCCCTCACTGCTGACCCCTGAGCCCTCACTGCTGACCCCTGAGCCCTCACTGCTGACCCCTGAGCCCTCACTGCTGACCCCTGCGCCCTCACTGCTGACCCCTGCGCCCTCACTGCTGACCCCTGAGCCCTCACTGCTGACCCCTGAGCCCTCACTGCTGACCCCTGAGCCCTCACTGCTGACCCCTGAGCCCTCACTGCTGACCCCTGAGCCCTCACTGCTGACCCCTGCGCCCTCACTGCTGACCCCTGCGCCCTCACTGCTGACCCCTGCGCCCTCACTGCTGACCCCTGCGCCCTCACTGCTGACCCCTGCGCCCTCACTGCTGACCCCTGCGCCCTCACTGCTGACCCCTGAGCCCTCACTGCTGACCCCTGCGCCCTCACTGCTGACCCCTGCGCCCTCACTGCTGACCCCTGCGCCCTCACTGCTGACCCCTGCGCCCTCACTGCTGACCCCTGCGCCCCACTGCTGACCCCTGCGCCCTCACTGCTGACCCCTGCGCCCTCACTGCTGACCCCTGCGCCCTCACTGCTGACCCCTGCGCCCTCACTGCTGACCCCTGCGCCCTCACTGCTGACCCCTGCGCCCTCACTGCTGACCCCTGCGCCCTCACTGCTGACCCCTGCGCCCTCACTGCTGACCCCCTGCGCCCTCACTGCTGACCCCTGCGCCCTCACTGCTGACCCCTGCGCCCTCACTGCTGACCCCTGCGCCCTCACTGCTGACCCCTGCGCCCTCACTGCTGACCCCTGCGCCCTCACTGCTGACCCCTGAGCCCTCACTGCTGACCCCCTGAGCCCTCACTGCTGACCCCTGAGCCACCGCCCTCACTGCTGACCCCTGAGCCACCGCCCTCACTGCTGAGACCCCTAGCACCGCCCTCACTGCTGACCCCTGAGCCCCGCCCTCACTGCTGACCCCTGAGCCACCGCCCTCACTGCTGACCTACCCTCAGCTGCGCCCTCACTGCTGACCCCTCAGGCTGCGCCCTCACTGCTGACCCCTGCGCCCTCACTGCTGACCCCTGCGCCCTCACTGCTGACCCCTGCGCCCTCACTGCTGACCCCTCAGGCTGCGCCCTCACTGCTGACCCCTGCTGCGCCTCACTGCTGACCCCTGCGCCCTCACTGCTGACCCCTGCGCCCTCACTGCTGACCCCTGCGCCCTCACTGCTGACCCCTGCGCCCTCACTGCTGACCCCTGCGCCCTCACTGCCTGTCCCCTGCCCCTCACTGCTGACCCCTGCGCCCTCACTGCTGACCCCTGCCCCTCACTGCTGACCCCTGCGCCCTCACTGCTGACCCCCGCCCTCACTGCTGACCCCTGCGCCCTCACTGCTGACCCCTGAGCCCTCACTGCTGACCCCTGAGCCACCGCCCTCACTGCTGACCCCTGAGCCACCGCCCTCACTGCTGACCCCTGAGCCACCGCCCTCACTGCTGACCCCTGAGCCACCGCCCTCACTGCTGACCCCTGAGCCACCGCCCTCACTGCTGACCCCTGAGCCACCGCCCTCACTGCTGACCCCTGAGCCACCGCCCTCACTGCTGACCCCTGAGCCACCGCCCTCACTGCTGACCCCTCAGGCTGCGCCCTCACTGCTGACCCCTCAGGCTGCGCCCTCACTGCTGACCCCTCAGGCTGCGCCCTCACTGCTGACCCCTGCGCCCTCACTGCTGACCCCTGCGCCCTCACTGCTGACCCCTGCGCCCTCACTGCTGACCCCTGCCCCTCACTGCTGACCCCTGCGCCCTCACTGCTGACCCCTGCGCCCTCACTGCTGACCCCTGCGCCCTCACTGCGCTGACCCCTGCGCCCTCACTGCTGACCCCTGCGCCCTCACTGCTGACCCCTGCGCCCTCACTGCTGACCCCTGCGCCCTCACTGCTGACCCCTGACCTGCGCCCTCACTGCTGACCCCTGAGGCCCTCACTGCTGACCCCTGCGCCCTCACTGCTGACCTCCCTGCGCCCTCACTGCTGACCCCTGCGCCCTCACTGCTCGACCCCCTGCGCCCTCACTGCTGACCCACCTGCGCCCTCACTGCTGACCCCTGAGCCTGCGCCCTCACTGCTGACCCCTGAGCCTGCGCCCTCACTGCTGACCCCTGAGCCTCGCCCTCACTGCTGACTCCCCTGAGCCCTGCGCCCTCACTGCTGACCCCTGCGCCCTCACTGCTGACCCCTGCGCCCTCACTGCTGACCCCCCTGCGCCCTCACTGCTGACCCCTGCGCCCTCACTGCTGACCCCTGAGCCTGCCCCTCACTGCTGACCCCTGAGCCCTCACTGCTGACCCCTGAGCCCTCACTGCTGACCCCCTGCGCCCTCACTGCTGACCCTCTGCGCCTCACTGCTGCACCCCTAGCGCCCTCACTGCTGACCCCTGAGCCTGCGCCCTCACTGCTGACCCCTGAGCCTGCGCCCTCACTGCTGACCCCTGAGCCTGCGCCCTCACTGCTGACCCCTGAGCCTGCGCCCTCACTGCTGACCCCTGAGCCTGCGCCCTCACTGCTGACCCCTGAGCCTGCGCCCTCACTGCTGACCCCTGAGCCTGCCCCCCTCACTGCTGACCCCTGAGCCTGCCCCCTCACTGCTGACCCCTGAGGCTGCCCCCTCACTGCTGACCCCTGAGCTGCGCCCTCACTGCTGACCCCTGAGGCTGCGCCCTCACTGCTGACCCCTGAGGCTGCGCCCTCACTGCTGACCCCTGAGGCTGCGCCCTCACTGCTGACCCCTGAGGCTGCGCCCTCACTGCTGACCCCTGAGCCACCGCCCTCACTGCTGACCCCTGAGGCTGCGCCCTCACTGCTGACCCCTGAGCCACCGCCCTCACTGCTGACCCCTGAGGCTGCGCCCTCACTGCTGACCCCTGAGCCACCGCCCTCACTGCTGACCCCTGAGCCACCGCCCTCACTGCTGACCCCTGAGCCACCGCCCTCACTGCTGACCCCTGAGCCACCGCCCTCACTGCTGACCCCTGAGCCACCGCCCTCACTGCTGACCCCTGAGCCACCGCCCTCACTGCTGACCCCTGAGCCACCGCCCTCACTGCTGACCCCTGAGCCACCGCCCTCACTGCTGACCCCTGAGCCACCGCCCTCACTGCTGACCCCTGAGCCACCGCCCTCACTGCTGACCCCTGAGCCACCGCCCTCACTGCTGACCCCTGAGCCACCGCCCTCACTGCTGACCCCTGAGCCACCGCCCTCACTGCTGACCCCTGAGCCACCGCCCTCACTGCTGACCCCTGAGCCACCGCCCTCACTGCTGACCCCTGAGCCACCGCCCTCACTGCTGACCCCTGAGCCACCGCCCTCACTGCTGACCCCTGAGCCTGCGCCCTCACTGCTGACCCCTGAGCCACCGCACTCACTGCTGACCCCTGAGCCACCGCACTCACTGCTGACCCCTGAGCCACCGCCCTCACTGCTGACCCCTGAGCCACCGCACTCACTGCTGACCCCTGAGCCACCGCACTCACTGCTGACCCCTGAGCCACCGCACTCACTGCTGACCCCTGAGCCACCGCCCTCACTGCTGACCCCTGAGCCACCGCCCTCACTGCTGACCCCTGAGCCACCGCACTCACTGCTGACCCCTGAGCCACCGCACTCACTGCTGACCCCTGAGCCACCGCCCTCACTGCTGACCCCTGAGCCACCGCCCTCACTGCTGACCCCTGAGCCACCGCACTCACTGCTGACCCCTGAGCCACCGCACTCACTGCTGACCCCTGAGCCACCTGTACACACACAATTAATTTCACCGCACTCCCCTAACTATTACTAAATAAACTATATATATATATTCTAGACTACCCGATTCTTCAGAATCGGGCTGCCATCTAGTTAGTAATAAATAAGTTGGATAACACTGAACACTGAACCTTGGGATACACTGCTTATAATTAGAAACCATTCAGAAAGGAACTTTACACGTTTACATAATTACTTACCGTACATTCTTTTTTATATTCTTTTTTTCTTAAAAAAAAAGCATCCAAGCCTTTTTTTCTTAAAAACATAAATATTTCCACCTGTGAGATAGACAATTGCACAGAATAATGGTAAGGCCATATGCACACGCTGAGTATTTGATGAGTTTTTTACCTCAGGATTTGTAGCCAAAACCAGGAGTGGATGATAAATACAGAAGTGGTGCAGGTGTTTCTATTAGACTTTTCCTCTGATTGCTCCACTCCTGGTTTTGTCTACAAATCCTGAGGTAAAAAACTCATCAAATACTCAGCGTGTGCACATGGCCTAAGGCACACCTGTCTCCTCTGAAAAGGGAACCTTTCTTTTATGGACAGAGGGCGCACCCCTTTTCTTTTGAGCAGGTTTAATATAAGGCCATGTGCACACACTGAGTATTTGATGAGTTTTTTACCTCAGGATTTGTAGCCAAAACCATGGCAACACAAAGCCTATAACATAACTATAAATAAAATAACTTGGACAACTGACACAAATTAATGTTGGATAAAATTGGCCGTGTGGCTTTATTAAGGTAAATATCTTTATTAATTCATCAAATAAATAATGAAAAACCACAGGTTAAAATTAACCATCCACGAATATTCAAACTGTATTCTCAATGCATATTTACCAAATAAATAACCGAAATCAGCCCAATACAATGGGCGATTTTACCCCTCTAACAAAGCCACTCGACAAAGGAGAGAGAAAGAAAGAGCAACTGGTCTTTTCAAAAAACAAAGTTTTTTTTTTTTTTTTTTTTTTTATACAGAAAAACCATTAAAAAGAGATAAATTATCCAAATAAAAAAAGGAAAAATTGCATATCATATACATTAATAACAGGGAGGGCGGGAGGGCCTTTGATTTCCTGTCACGGTCTGAGAGACCTGACAGAAAACTCTCCCTTAAATACAGGCTCAATCTAGCCGCCTAAATATCACAGCCAATCACAGGCTGTCACCACACATCACCTGGCAGTTGTCAGGGTCACCCCAGCAACTGCCAGTGTAACTCAGACCTAATAGGTCAATAAATATAAATACCTCATTGGTCACTCACCTGACCAATAACCAAATACACTAATAAGGCCTGTGTAGCCATGTTGTCCCCCGCAATGGCTTAGGGGACAATCCATGGCAACACAAAGCCTATAACATAACTATAAATAAAATAACTTGGACAACTGACACAAATTAATGTTGGATAAAATTGGCCGTGTGGCTTTATTAAGGTAAATATCTTTATTAATTCATCAAATAAATAATGAAAAACCACAGGTTAAAATTAACCATCCACGAATATTCAAACTGTATTCTCAATGCATATTTACCAAATAAATAACCGAAATCAGCCCAATACAATGGGCGATTTTACCCAACCGGGCGAAATGCTCCTAGCATGAGACCCCCCAACAAAGCCACAGCCAATTCTCCAACAAATTTTGTAACCCTAAATTAAATATGTCAAGACCAACGTCGCTCAAATGAACTCCGTCATACCTGTAAAAACCTTGCAGAAAGCCTTCTAAATCTGTGTGCCTATAAGAAATATCGCCAGTGGCAGTAAAAAATCTTTCCATCAATTTATTAACCCGCTTCCTGATGGATTCATGAAATTTCAAATTCTCGGAGGACCAAATAAGTCGAGGAACGATCTCGGAAAATAAAATTGTCACGCCTGGAAACATGTCCTTAATCAGGCGACAATCCCTCTGAAAATAAGACAAAAAATCCAAAGTAGGAATTTTCCCGAGATCGTTCCCGCCTAAATGAAGCAAAATCGCATCAGGAAGGGGAAAAACAGATGAAAGGTAACTTAAACATTTGCATAAGATAGCTAACCTCATTCCTCGAACACCGTGCCAGAATAATAAAACTTGACTGCGGTCAAAGGAAAGGTTTTCCGAATATTGGCGTACCATAGCCCTCCGATGAGCCCAATGGATAAAAGAATGTCCTATTATCCACACAATAAAAGGACCTAAAAGGAAACAGATCATAAATTAGGTAGCAGGTCTGGCCGAATGTATAATTGTGCCCTAGCAGATGACCATCGACCCATTGCCCGGATTTTTCTCTCACTCAAACCAGATCTCGCCGCCTCTGTAGCAGCGCCTATCCTGAATGAGTGAGAAGAGATTTTTAAATGGCTCAAATTTAATCTAACCAAACATTTTCTCAAAATAGATCTGAATTGAAAGCTGGTCACTTGTTCCCCATTTTGATGAAGAAACAGGGAACCAGTAAAAGAAGGGCGAATCTCCAGCCACTTTCTCATATTAAAAATGGGGCAAAGAAAAGAATCAGGAACCCTCTTCAACCTAATGCGAGAACCTTTCCCAAGCTGATCAGTTTTGGAGGAACGAATCAAAATCAATAATGAATCATCAAACAGTTGAATATCCCCTACCAAAAGTCCCGATAGGCGGGATTTACTATAGGAAATTAACTCACCGATACGAAGGGCAGCAAAAAAGGCTAAAACAAAACATGAGCGAAACAAGCAAATTTCAAATTTACTATAACAAATTTCATCCAACACAAACCACAATTTAGATAATAGATCAACGGAGATAGGTCTCCTACAGTCTGGGTGAAACTGATTCTTCCGAAAACCTTTCATGAACTGGCGAACAGGAAAAAGGCAAATTAAAGAAGTGCCACCATACAATTTTTGAAAAAAAGAAATGCCTGATAGCATTTTTGACAATGCTGAGTGACTAATCCCTTTAGATACACAAAACTTACAAAAAGATAGGACAAAACTAACATCAGAACATACACAGTTCATATTGTGCAGTTTACAAAAATTCTGCCACTCACGCCATGCGGCCGAATAGGAGGCCCAAGTTGAGTGAGCGATAGAGTTCTGTATAAAAAATTCTGTCATTCCAGGAGGCTCTCCCAAAGACCAACTGGAAAGGGGATCCCGTCCGATTCCGATAGACGCTGCTGAGAAAGGAAAAGGGCTGCCCGATTAGCGGAGGCCTTTGAAAAAGTGGCCCGCAACCCCACATTATGATGTAAACACAAAAATACTAACTGACGCAAAATTTTAGTGACAATAACGTTCTTAGAGGTTAATGCATTGATAGCAAAAACCGTGCCCATACATCCAGAGGAAAAAACAATTCTCTTATTGGCCAGTGCTAAACCCCAAATATTCAAAATAGCAAGAACAGCAAACAGCTCAAGGCCCACTTCATTACCAAAATAAAACGTTGATACGACATTCTCCGGAAAGGCAGAAAAACTCCAAGCCTGGCCAAAAACAAGACCTATACCTGACGTAACATCCGCATGAAAATACAAATTAATGGAATCTGCAGACACAAAATTTTCTGGAAAACAACAAATGCCGTTAAAGTCTGACAAAAAACGACGCCAGACCAAAAGATCGTCACGCAACGGAGCTGTCAAGCGAATATGACTACCTGGAGTAGAAACACCCTTTGTAGCATCATATAATCTACGCAAAAAAGGTCTACCCATCGGAAGAATCCGCAAAGCAAAATTAAGACTGCCTAAAAGGTGCTGAAAATCCCGAAGACTAGGCTTCTCTTTAGACAACATGGTATCAATCAATTCCTGAAGTTTTAAAATTTTTTCTACAGATAAACTAAGCTCCCAGCGAACAGTGTCAATAGTAATACCTAAATACTCTAGACGATGACAAGGAAAAACCGTCTTCTCTGCAGACAAAGGAACCCCAAAGGAATGCATCAACTCCATAAACCTGGCTAGTAAATCACGACAAACAAAAGAAGAGGAATCACCCACAAACAAAAAATCATCGAGATAATGAACGACTCCCCCCGCTGAAATGTTAACATTGACAACCCATTCCAAAAATTTAGAAAAACCCTCAAAATAATAGCAAGAAAGCGAAAACCCCATAGGAAGACACATGTCAAAATAAAAACAACCATTAAAGAAAAAACCCAAAGAATTAAAACCCGATGGATGGACTGGGAGAAGCCGAAAAGCAGATTTTATGTCTGACTTAGCAAGTAAGGCGTTACGCCCACACTTGCGAAGTAACTCGATAGTGTCATCAAAGGAGCTGTATTGAACTGATGCAGCAGACGCATCCACTTCATCATTTAACGAATGGCCCTTGGGAAAAGATAAATGATGAATAATCCGGAAGCTTCCCAATTCTTTTTTCGGAACCACCCCTAATGGGGAGATCCGAAAATTGTTGAATGGGGGAAAATCAAAAGGGCCAGCAATGCGGTGCAACTGCAATTCCTTCTCAATATACCGGGACACTACCTCAGGATGTGCTCTGACAGAGGCCAAATTACGCACTATAGAGCAACCAGACCCAGAAAACTCAGGAACTGGAAAGCCCTCACTAAAACCATCAATTAATAGGTTGGCTATCTCCCTGTCTGGGAACCTGTCTAGCCAGGGTAGCATGCCTGACAGGTTCACCGGAGTCATTGTTTTTGAAAACGGGTTCCTTTGACCCCTGCTGACCAGACTGGTTCTGCCTACGGTAACATTTGAAGGCAGGGTGCGATCCCCCACAAGTGGAGCATTCATGTCGAAAACGAGAAGACGTCTGCCACTTGCAGGTAGATTCATTAAAAGCGAAGCAAACGCCTTTGCGAGTTGATTGCACTGCCAGCTGCTTCTGAGAAGAGGAACGTTGAGGCAACATCAAATTTAGCCAAAGGCCAACATCCTTCACTCTCCACCTAATAGATGGGTGAACGGACATTTTTTGCCTAAACGCCTCATCATAATTCAGCCAAGCAGAACCACCAAAATGTTTATAGGCCTCCATGATAATATCCAAGTGCTGAAAGAGACCGCTACAAAGCGTAGGGAATTTCTCTCCCAACACAGCAGCGTATATTGAGAAGGCTTGAACCCAGCTATGAAAAGATCGATAAGGCCTACGCCGATCAGCATCTGCACCAGACCTATCATCTTTCTTGTCATTTTTAGATGTCGGATCCTTAGCAACAGGTAACAAAGAAAAAATATCTAAATACTCCTTTTTCCAAATTTTTTCTCTCACTGCCAAGGGCAGATGAAAGCCAAGAGGGGATATCTCACATACCATAGCTTCTTTATACACCGCTTCAGACACATTCTTCTTAACAAGCGATGGGGGGGATTCCCCAAACCCAGGGCGAGCTAAAAACTCCTCTAAAACTTTGCTAACAATCCCCGAAACTAACCCAGCTGAAACAGAAGGAAGAGAAGAAGAAAGGGGAGGGAGAGGCATCTCACCACGATCCGGCTCTGCATGTCTGGTATGCTGAAACTCCGGCGGATCACGGGCTGAAGGGAGATCCTGACCTAAAGGCAAGCGATGAGATGAGCTGGTGTCTTCATCTGAGGAACCCCCAGACATCCATGCCCGGGAGGCAGCTTCATGTTCTGTAGAGCTGTGATGAAAAGGCACTGAGGCTGTGTGCAGAGAAGCTGAGTCCAGGTTCCCTTGGCAACCCACAGAGGGATCACCCAAGGAAGAAGCAGGCAGAGGAAGTCCAGCCTGCTGAGCAGCTCCCTGAGACAGGAGAGCTGCTATACATGTTGCTAAAGAAGAAGCATCAAAACCAGCTGTAATATGAGCAGGAGGAGGGGCCGGAGGAGACATCAATGCAGAAGCCCGAGAGTCTATGGCTGGCAGAGGCAGGCCTGTTGGAGCAGGCGTCCTGACAGGAGGCCGAGATACCCGAGAAGCCTGAAGACTTTGCGAGGCTTTGCCAGTCCCTCGAGACCTCGGGACTGAAGGAGATTTAAGCCGGGACCCAGCAGAGGCACTGCTGCGAGAGACAGCCCGAGAGCGCCGAGTAGGTGAGGGAGAATAGCGCTCCCTATGGCTCCTCTTCATCCTCAGGCGACGAGGTGCATTTACATCCAGAACTTCAGGTACTGCGGAGCCCACAGGCTGAGGTACAGGACCGGCAGGATTAGAGACAGAAGCAGGAACAGAGGTAAACAACCAAGGGGCAAGGAACAACCGAAGGTGAAGCCAAACATGCCCTCAACCAGTCTTCACCACCCTCCTGAGTGGCACGAAGCAGTAGGTCAGACACAAGTCCTTCCATCCTTTGATTTCCTGTCACGGTCTGAGAGACCTGACAGAAAACTCTCCCTTAAATACAGGCTCAATCTAGCCGCCTAATATCACAGCCAATCACAGGCTGTCACCACACATCACCTGGCAGTTGTCAGGGTCACCCCAGCAACTGCCAGTGTAACTCAGACCTAATAGGTCAATAAATATAAATACCTCATTGGTCACTCACCTGACCAATAACCAAATACACTAATAAGGCCTGTGTAGCCATGTTGTCCCCCGCAATGGCTTAGGGGACAATCCAGGAGTGGCTGATAAATACAGAAGTGGTGCAGGTGTTTCTATTAGACTTTTCCTCTGATTGCTCCACTCCTGGTTTTGTCTACAAATCCTGAGGTAAAAAACTCATCAGATACTGAACATGTGCACATGGCCTCACATAGCTTTTGATCATTCTTTAATGTAAGTGCCATCTATGTACTTTCATAAGTTAAAGATGTCCCCCTTCCATGTCTCTTCTCAAGACTAAATAAATGTAATTCTTTTGGTCTTTCTTCACAACCAAGATCCTCCATGCCCTCTATCAGTTTCGTCATCCTTCTTGTACCTTTTCTACCTCCAGCACATCCTTTCTATGAGCTGGTGCCCAGAGTTGAACTGCATATTCCAGATGAGGTTGCACTAATGCTTTGTGCTAGTGGTAGCTAATGCCTCTTTTAATACATAATAGTATCCTGCTGGCTTTGACGCTGTTTGACGTTGCATGCTGTTATTTAGTCTGTAATCTACAATAGCATCCAGATCCTTCTCTACAAGTGACTCTCCTAGTTTTACTCCCCCTAGAACACATGGGTCACTCATACTGTGGTCATATGCATTACTTTACATTTCTGCACATAGAACCTCATCATTTAAGTGAATACCCACATGTGTCCTAGTCAGCCTATACCTTATGAATATCCTCCAGAGACTGCACTACACCTCAAAATTTGTTGTCATCTGTAAAAACAGAAACAATACTATTATTCCCAACTTCTAGATCAGTAATAAATAAGTTACGGTAAATAAAAGTGGACCAAGCACTGAACCTTGGGATACACCACTTATAATTAGAAACCATTGAAAGAGGCAGTAATTTATCACAACTCTATGGCTATGTGCACACTTGGAGGTTTAGCAGAGGTTTAGCAGCGGAAACCGCCGGTCGGTTTCCATGAGGTTTATGTAAATTTATGTTAATCCAAAAGCGGCTTTTGGGTTAACATATAAACCTATGGAAACCGACCCCCGGTGTGCACACACCGGCGGTTTCCACATGCTCATCCGTTGCTAACCCGCTGGGTTCCCAGCGGGTTAGCAAAGAATGAGCATGTTCTATAAACCGGCCGGTTCTGCAGCGGCTGCAAGCAGAATCATGTGCTGCTTCCAGCCGGTGCAGAATCGCCGGCGCTAACCCGCTGTGCACCGCCGCACACTCGCCCGTCTCCCGCAGCACGGACCCGACAGGAAGCCGGTGGACGGCTCCGGAGCTTCCTGTCGGGTCCCGCCCAGCCGCCGCCGCCACTAACCCGCCCCCGTGTGCACATACCCTATGGGTGTGATCTTTGAGCCAGTTTTCAGATAGCCACATCTAGCCAGACTAGAGACATCTGACAGAGAAAATCACGTTCCTAGCTCATAGGTGGTATTCCCCTCTAAAATATGTATAAATTAATAGATTAGATTAGATCAATTAGCAACTGCCCTTATTACCATCATGTTTCTGTGCCATTGATGCTGCTTTTTGCCATTTTTAAGCTGCGGAACAGACAAGGAAGAACTATGGGGCTACATCTCTGTCTTCTGCAATCAGACAGCTCCTTTCCAGCCCAACCTGTAGCATGTACTTTACTCTGTCCAGCTGTCTGGCATTGGTGTCAGGATCGCATAGAAATTGAGTTACCACCTTTTCCAACCATCTTATTTGTAAACACACCCAAACATAGTTGTGGTTTGGGGGGCATGACCCAGAGTGACTTGCCACTTTAGGCTGGGACCTCAATCTATAGCTGTCTGTGTGTCTGGTGAAGATGAGTGGTTTCTGGTTTCCTGACCAAACTTTTTTATAAAACTTGCCCCCTGACACCAAATGCCATACATGTCAATGTGGACCCAAACTTCTCTGCTGTAAAATGGTCTTAGTAAGGGCTAGGGGACTGCAAAAGGAACCAAAATTGGGGTAAGAGCATGCCAATTATGCTGCTGAAAACAGAAGTCTACATACACTATATAAAAAGACACCTGCATGTTTATCTCACTATTTGACATAGCGTTGTCTGGGGCCACCAGGGACTGGGTACTCAGGTCTCGGGCGGTCAGTTGCGGGGATGTCACTGGTGGTCCGTGCCCGAGCCTGTGCCCTTGGGCGACAATGAAAAGGGATATATTTACAGGGATTGAAGTTATTGTCAGTCCGTGACGCCACCTGTAGGTTCCGGTGAGGGCAGCGGCACTGCTTGGGCTTCCAGAGTGATGGGCGGCAGCAAGGTGGAGTGGCTCCCTACAGGAGGAGCGGGGTCCCCGCGGCTAAGAGCTATGATGGTGGAGTAGGGCAGCACAGTCATTGCCGCACAGGGTTGGAACAGGGAAGCGTAGTCGCTGTGGTGTAGGATGGGTTGAAGGAGGGACACGCACTCACTAAAGTATTTTGGTACCTTTACTGATATCTGGTTGCAGGTACACACCTCCAGGTTGAAGGAAAACACCTTAGGACTTCCACAACGAGTTGGGATATAGGCCTCCTTATTCTGCTCTCTTGTCCGGAGTCTGGCAGGTATAAAACCAAACCGGACCGTTACTTCTCTCTCCATACCCGTGCTGCTGCACTGAGGGCTCTCTCGTGGGCCACCGTTGTCTCTCTCCCTGCAGTGGCTGGCTCTCAATTGTTGGTGCTGCGGGTGTCTGGGAAGCTAAGCCTCCTCAGAATGCTGGATTCTCTGCTGGGTCTATCTTCTCTGTCCCTTGCAGACTCGGGCTCCAGTGACCGGTGTTCTGATGGGGTGAGCCGGTATGGCTCCTCTGTCCCCGGTAAAGTGTTCCTCGCCTCTGCCTTCGGTCCCTACTCTCTGGATCATCACGCTGGCTCTGGTGTGTACTGGTTCGGGCCTAGCACGGCTCCGGTTACCAGTTCAGCTCACTAGCCTCTGAGCTAGCTTCACAGCTCTTCTATCGTCTGCACACTCTGGCTAATTTTCCCCCCAGCACCTGTATTTATAGGGGATCTGGCTTAAGGGCAGCCAGTTGGGCTCCCCCTACAGGCCTAGGGTGGAAGGTGTGGGTGTAAGTGCGTACCAGCTGTGGAAAGTCCTTTAGTGTACTAGTGGGTTCTGTGGCTTACCTGTTACAGGGCGCCACATAATCAGAATAAACCTTTCCTGTTTTAGGTTAATTAGGATTACCATAATTATATATATTTGCCAAATGTCAGAATAATAAGAGAGAGAAGGAATATTTTAAAGCATTTTTAGTACTTTCTGCAAAGTCTCACATTTACATACACTAAGATTACTATGATTTTAAACAATTTGGAACATCCCATATGTTGATGTTAATTAGAGACACACCCGTGGATGTATTTTAATTCACACATGAAAAACACTGATTCTTTGTGTAGCATCATGGGAAAGTATAAAGTAATCATCCAAGATATCAGGAAGTTAATTGTGGACTTCCACAAGTCTGGTTTATCCTAGGGTGTAATTTCCAGATACGTAAAGGTACCTTGTTCATCTGTACATTCAATTATATGCAAGTACAAACAAGATGGGAATGTCCAGCAGTCAGACCGCTCAGGAAGGAGATGGGTTTTGTGTCCCAGAGATTAAGGTGTTTTGGTCCGACATGTCCATATCAACCCAAGAACAAAAGCAAAAGACCTTGTGAAGATGATGGCAGAAGCTGGTAAGATTGTGTCATTATCCACAGTCAAACGAGTACTGTATCAACATGGGCTCAAAGGCCACTCTGCCAGGAAGAAGCCATATTGCGAATGCACACAAGAACAAAGACTTACATTTTTGGAGACATCATGTGGTCTGATGAAACTAAAATTAAACTGTTTGGAATAATGACCATCATTATGTTTGGAGGAAAAAGGGAGAAGCTTGGAAGCATAAGAACACCAACCTGGCTGTGAAACATGGAGGTGGCAGCATCATATTGTGGGGTAGTTTTGCTGCAGGAGGGACTGTTGAACTTCACAGAATAGATGGCATCATGAAGAAAGAAGATTATGTGGCAATAGTGAAGCAACATCTCAAGACATCAGCCAAGAAGTTAACACTTGGGTGGAAATGGGTCTTCCAAATGGACAATGACGCAAAGCATTCTGACAAATTGGTTACAAATTGGCGTAAGGATAACAAACTCAATGTCTTGGAGTGGCCATCACAAACCCAATCATATAGAAAATTTATGGCAAAGCAGAAAAGGCAGGTTTGAGAAAGGTGATCTTTCAACATGGCTCAGTTACATAAGTTCTGTAAGGAGGAATGGGTCCAAATTCCTACCAACTATAGTGAGAAGCTTGTGGAAGGATATGCAGTTTAAAGGGAATCAACCACCTCAGATCACCCTAATACACAGTTAATACGTGTCCCTGCACCCTAAGGATACGTTTCCAGCACTGTTTTTGTGTAAAATCTTGCATTAGTATAACCGATATAAAACTTTATAAAGTTACTAGCCTGTAGACTTCTGGGCGTATCCCTCCTTCTGTTATACTTCAGGGCTGTGCATTGCATAGCTGTGCTCCCCCTCCCTCTGTGCAGAGGAGATAACGATCATGCCCATCAGGGCAGGGCAGCAGGCACGGAGGGAGGGGGAGCACAAAACATGCTGAAACGTATCCTAGGTGCAGGGACACGTATTAACTGTGGTGATCTGAGGTGGTTGGTTCCCTTTAAGGGCAAGAGCACGAAATGCTAATGAAGAATATATAACTTGTGACTTTGCAGAAAGTAATAAAAATGCTTAAAACATTCTATCTCGTTATTCTGGCGGAGGTTGTTGCAGGAGTTGTTGCAGGGTCGCTGACGCTGGTGAGTCTGCCTGTGTACAGCTCACCAGCGATCGAGATGATGTCAGCGATCCCATCATAGTAGGGTCGCTGGGACATTGTGTATGTGTAAACCTACCCTTAGTCTTTTAGTGCACAGAAGAACCTCAAAAGTCAATTAGTATCTACTCATCTGTTTGTAACAGTCACATAATAGAGATATGGATGATTCACTGTATACTGTATCAAATGATGAGCCAGCATAAGCAGCGGCTGTTCTATCAGGAGGTGACTGACCGAGAGAGCATATCTACTAAAAGTATGCAAACTTTACTAAACGCTTCTACATATACTACATAGAAAATGGTAATAACACACAGCCCCATTGCACTGTTTATTACATGGATCCACACAGTGCACTGTATATAAGGCAAATGAATTACACAGTTTACAACACAGATACACACAGAGCTCTGTGTATAATACAGAGAGATAAATACTAACTTTGCTAAGAATGATGTAACCCAGTCATGACCGGCTTCATGTGCCTGAACTTGAAGCTAGCTTAGTAAATGTTTTACACATTTTGTAACCTCGATGAAAAACCTTCTTGCTACAATAGCGCAGAAAACAGAGGAATGTCACATATGTCAGATGGTATTGTAAAACGGAAATTTCCAGAAGCTATTACTAACCCTTAAGGTGCCCATACACATTATACTAACATCATCCGGAGCTGCCGATATCAACTGATTCGCCTGACAGATTAGTGTGTATGGGGGCCACAAACTCTTCCTTGACACATGGTTGTTGGAAAAGTTAAGAATCCGGAATCCGGCATGTTTGATTCCGGACTGCAGATCCCTTTGTTCTCTAAGAGACAGGTCATCATCAGACGTGACAAGCAGCGGCTCTCTCCTAGTCAACACAAGATCGCTTGGCATAGAGAACGTGCCTGTATATGGTAAGGTTGGGCGAGATAGTTGTATGCTGATCTACAGGGTATGTGGGGGCTTTAAAGAGGATTCACACGCATCAGATTTTCTGCAGAAGGTTCCACGGCTGAAAATTCATTAAATTCATTTGAATGGTTGTTATTTCAGAAGTAGATGATTACTGCAAATTTCATACAGAGGACTGGACTAGGACAATGCCAAAACGTTAAGTAATAAAAAACCTGCCATGCGTTAAGACTTCTTGAAGTGATAATCAGTGATTATCATTGGTTGCACTTGAGTCAGCGCTGAACACACAGTGGATCTGAATTGCTTAACTAGGGTGGATTCACAGTCAGCTAAATAATTAAACCATTGATCAGGTCCAAAAATCTGCAACAAAATGCAATGAAAGAACTTTTCACACCAAAATGACTTCAAAATGATTGCATATATCCATGCCAGCACAGAATGACTGATCAAACCAAGTATAGACATTTGGTGCACCATGATGTGGTCAGACATTTAAGTCCATCTTCCCAACTGCTTGTTTTACATCTATCCCAATCCTTCCCTGACTTCATAAATTCAGTGCTGTCAATCAAAGAAGGGAGGTGGAGATAGAGGCAAAACAAGTGGGTGGGAGGGTGCACTTAAATGTTTAGCCACGCCATGATTCACCAAGTACCTGTACTTTCTTTAAACAGTCATTCTGTGCTGATAGTGAAATATTGCTTCAATTAGATTTGTATGCTATAACTATTATTTTTATTTATTTTTTTGGGGGGAGGGTGATTTTTTAACTTTACATTTCCGTATCACTAAACAATATAACATACAGATTACATATATAAATTACAGTGGCTATCAATGACAGACTGGTACAGACTGAAGAGGGCCCTGCTGTTGCACGATCATATTCTACTGGATAATCGGTAAAGAGACAGTAGGGTAGGTGGTGGTTCAGCAGCTCCGGTGGTGGTGAGGTAGGTTATGGCAGTATGTAAGCTTTCTTGAAGAGAAGCTTTTTCAAGTTCCGTCTGAAAGTTACAAATGTGATGGATAATCAAAAATTTGCGGGCATAGAATTCCAGAGAATGGGAGATGCTCGGGATATGTTTTGGAGATTACATGTTGGGATGTATTGGGAGAATAATTCAGGGATATACGGAGATGACAGATTATGGGCTGCTTTGTAGGTCAATGCTAGTAGTTTGAACTGGATCCATTGGGAATTGAGAGCCGATGAGCCAATAAAGGTAACTGCAGAGGGAAGAAGTGGAGGAGTAGTGAGGAGAAGAAGCATTAGTTGGTCATCAAGTTAAGGATGGACTGGTGATAAGTGAGTGTTAGCTGGGAGGTCACAGAGGAGGATATGCAGTACTTGAGGAGGAAGATGATGACGGCATGCACTAACAATTTAGAAAATTGAGGGTTAAGGAAAGGATGTATTCTGGATATATTTTTGAGTTGGAGGGAGGAGGAGGTGGCTAGAGCTTGCGATGTTTGAAGGACAGGGCAGAGTCTACAATTACTCTAAGGGTGCCGTTACACTTGGCGCCGTTCCGGCGATCCCGACAACGATATGACCTGGTAAGGATCGCTGGAACGTCGCTACGTGGTCGCTGGTGCGATGTCAAACAGTCAGATCTACTGAACGTCGCAGCAATGATAAGGTCACCCGTATAATGACCTCGGCGGTCGTTGGGACCTTGTGACACAGCAGCTACTCTGACAACTCAGACCTACGTGGCTGAGTTCTGAGTTGCCAACGAGGTCGTTTAAGGCGTCAAACACACCGATGCATGCTGCCAGCAGTAGCCCGACGATCAAAAAATGGTCCAGGCCATTCAGACACGATCTGCGATGTCACAGCAGGGGCCTGGTCGCTGCTACGTGTCAAACATGGCGAGATCTCTGCTACGTCAAACAAAACCTTGTGATGTACTAAATCAAGAGGACAACAGTTGAGATAGCAAAAACGGATTTACATTTATTAGAAAGATCCACAGAAGTCAGAATAAATACAGATAAAGTAAGTTTCAAGGTTTCATAAGTAAAGTGCTCAGTGACAGCATGAACGTTCACATGGACTTAGTATACTCTCCAGCATTGGAGGACCAATTACAAATACAGAGTGACAAATAGCTCTTACATGATTTGACAAATAAAACAGGGATTGATACAGTTTTGTTACAGAGAGGGGTATACAATGATAAATTCACAGACTTAAAATGAATGAAACATCTCTCACAGCACAAAAAAGGAGTGATGAGCTCACACTCCACATCAAATTATGCTGCAAAATCAACCCCTGCCATAGAAAGTTTACAGCATTTATTTGCACATAACCCATACATCAATATACCACCTCCGTTAAGCTCCTATCTACTCCCACATATCCTGTCACCAGCAGCCTCATGTTAAGGCTACCCTGAGCTTACAGTCTCACCAAGGCATTACAATTAGGTCATACCAGCTCGTGCTGCAGGGCTACTCCGTCCAAGCCCTGCCCCTACGTCGTTTCACCGTATGGCTTCGTCAGGGGGCGCCGAGCTCTTTTAACCTGTCCCTGCACCATTCTAATCCATTCCTAGCCATCCCTTTTTGTCCCTAAATCACTATGCCGAAAATCGCGTCATATCGCCTGTACCGCCCCCTTGCAGCACAAGCGCAGTCTATGCTCTATAGCACGCCCATATGGGCGTGCATAATTAACACGCCGCCGGTGGGGAGATGCAGAAAAGACTGCCTTTTGCGGCTTCTCATGTAATGAAAAGCTGCGGAAGAACAGGAATAAAAAGAACTTTTACAAACTTTACAATAGCGATTTAGGACAGAAAGGGATGGCTAGGAATGGATTACAATGGTGCAGGGACAGGTTAAAAGAGCCTGAGGGCTCATTTTTAGAGGTCAGGTTCCCTTTAGTAAACCTTGAAACTTAGTTTATCTGTATTTATTCTGACTTCTGTGGATTTTTCTAATAAATGTAAATCCCTTTTTGCTATTTCAACTGTTGTCCTCTTGATTTAGTGAATACTTGTACAGTTGTAGCAACTGCATAGTAATTCAAACTCATTTATGCACTGGAATGTATATAAAGTAAAACCTGTGATGTAGCAGCGATCTCGCTATGTGTAATGGGGGCTTAATGCAGTGGACTTCCAGTACAGGGGAAAGCGTAATGTCAAATGTTGTGATAGTAATGGTGCCGTCACACGCATCGATGTGACGAACGATATTGTTAGCGATCACATGCAATGCGCGATCGCTAACAATATTGTTCAGATCGCTGGTGAGCTGTCACACAGGCAGACTCACCAGCGATCAATGGACCAGAGACATTGTGGAAACGATTTAAATATCGTTTACACGATGTCTTGCTCCCGCTGCCAGCCTGCGGTAAGCGGGAGCAGGCTGGTCTCCAAGGTAAACTGCGGGTATCTAGGCAGCGCGCGCTGCCTAGATACCCGATGTATACCTTGGTTACCAGCCTTCTCTGCTCACCGGCTGGTATCCAAGGTACACAGCTGGTAACTAGGAAACCTAGTTACCTGCTGTGTACCTTGGATACCAGCTGGTGAGCAGAGAAGGCTGGTAACCAAGGTATACATCGGGTATCTAGGCAGCGCGTGCTGACTAGTTACCGGCAGTTTCCCTTGGATACCAGCTCCCAGCGCTTGCAGAGAGGCGCTGGGAGCTGGCTTATCGGTCGTCTCCTGGTGTCACACACAGCGATGCTGCGTGTCCACCGGGCGACCAACGATTGATTTGAGGACAGGACCTCAAATGAAACGATGAACAATCAGCCGACTGATCGTTCATCGTTTGTAGTGTCACACGCAACAATGTTGTTTCGACATCGTTCAAGCGTCACAGAACACTTGACTTTTGAACGATATCGGCAATGATATCGTTACGTGTGACGGTACCTTAAGATAGCTAGATCAGTAGTGGAGTTAGGTCAGATAGAAGAAAGATGATCAGTTTAGTTGTGTCCACATTGAGCTTTAGGAAGCATGATGAGAAGAAGTAGGATATAACTGATAAACACGCCATGATTCTGGACAGGACAGAGGTAACATCTGGGCCAGAGAGGTAAATCTGAGTTTTATCAGCGTATAGGTGGTACTTAAAGCTATGGGACTTCATGAGTTGTCCCACGCCAAAGGCATAGACAGAGAAGAATAGGGGTCTCAAGACAGAGACTTTAGGGACACCGACACAGAGAGGGCAGGATGAGATGTTAGTACAGGAATGGGAGAACCTAATGTGCAGTTAGAAAGGTATGGGGAGATCAGAGAGAAGGCAAGGTTTTTGACATCAAGGGAAGAGAGAATTTGTGGTAGGAGATAGTGATTGACAAGAATAGAGAATTTTTCTGTTTGTTTTGGCAATAAGCAAATCGTTAGTAATTTTGGTTAGGTAAGTTTTAGTGGAGTGGTGGGGAAGCTAGATTGCAGGTTGTCAAAGCGTTAGATAAGAGGTGGGACAAAAATGGGATATAGAGGTCGGGTTGAGGGATAATTTTTTCAGTATAGGTGTGATGGTGGCATGATTGTAATGAGAATGGAAGGAATGAAAATGTAATGATAGGTTGAAGAGATGGGTTACAGCCGGGATAAGTGTAGTGGTGAGGTTGGGGAGGAGGTTGGATGGGGTAAAGTGCACAAGTAGTGAGGTGTTATTTGGAGAGATGACTAAGCTCTCTATCAGTGATGTCGGGGAGGAAGGTTATGGGGAAGGGCAGTGGTCTGTTCTACATCAGGCTTGCAGTGGTTGAGCAGTAACTTGCCTTGTTTGGTTGATCTTATTTTTTTTAAATGAGCAGCAAAGTCTTCAGCAGAGATGAGGGAGGCCAGAGGGGCAGTTGTGGGCAGAGGAAGAAGTTAAAAGTGTTGAAAAGCTGTTTGTAGCTGTGGGATAAAGCAGATACAAGGATTGTGAAGTAGTCCTGTTTAGAAGAGGTGAGGGCTGGATACTTGTCAAAGTTTTTTTTAACATAAAATGCATATCTTTTGGGCTGTATTTCCTGTAAGGCCAACATGGACCATGGCCTAGGGTACATCAACCAGAGGGGTGTATATACAAAAGAAAAAATAATCAAATATTTACAAACTTTTGAAAAGGCAATATAAAACGCTGCTTTTTAACACAGAATTATGTGCTTTGGCCTAGGAGGGCATAAAAATGTGGCTCTGCATATCTATAAGGACTAAACAGTGCAGCTGGCCACATTAGCCAGTGTGAGGTGTAGCGGCGTCAGGGAGGCAAAGACATGAGATCCAGGCACCACTGGTCACAGCACACGGGTTTATTTGGCTCCAAAAATGTAGGAAACACAACAGTCCACAAAGAGCATTCCTTATTCCCCTTACTTCAGGGGCCGCTACTTAGCTTCCAGCCACAATGTCTCAGGCCTGGCTCAGGGATGCTTCTCTCCCAGAAACTCAGGAAGTTGTCTTCACTCCCACACTCAAGGAACCACACCCAGTGTTCCTGCTTCCTCTTAACCCCTTCTGCTCTGAGAAGAGGAATCCCGTCTAATACCTGGTATGGAGTACGTCCTGTGGAACTGGAGGACGCACCCAGGGAGGCACATACCGGTCGCAGCATACCGCCCCGGCCGGTGCCTCACATAACCCCCCCCTATGTTCAAGCATACGGGTTTGAACACAAGGCCATAACCCTGGGCCCTGTGAGGGGACCACGTCACGGCGTGAAGCACCGGCGGAGCCAAGCAGGGGCACCCGGGGGTACCAGTGGTGCCAGACCCCACGAGCAACCAACCCGTTCAGGCCCCCGGCACCCACTAACCCCGGACGGGTACCAACGACAGAGCCCCGGGGCCCTCTGAGGAAAACGGGGTCGGCGCGCAGCACTGCTGCACCGTTCCGGACGGGGAGTCGGCGCGGCCGGCGCACGGGTCTCTGCACCCGGGGTTTAGTCACATCAAGTCCACTGGGTATCCCGGTGGCGGGATCCTCGGGCTCCGGGCCCTGTCTATCCTTCATCCGAGGGGCCATATACCCGTTCCACAATACCCGGAACAAGGGCATATCCCTCCCCAGCACAACATCATAAGGGAGATCCTTTACCACCCCCACGACATGTTGAACCCTCCTGGCTGAGGTAGCAAACGTGACACACTTCGTCGGATACCTACGATGATCCCCATGGACACTCATCACCCTGACCTTCCGGTCGGTGGGTTTGGTCCTGGAGACCAAGGAGGCACACACGAGGGTCACGTTGCTCCCTGAGTCCAGGAGAGCCGTCACTTCGTGACCATTAAGCCGAACGCGGCACAGTACATTCCCAGTGTCCCTGGGGTCCGAGCGCCCTTTTCCGGCGAGGTGGGCGAACATGGACAGCCTCCGTGAGTAGTCGCAGTCCATGGGTTCCCCGTTGAGGGGACACTGTGCCATCATATGTCCAACCTCCTGACACCTCCTACATCGGGGTTGACCTCCATTATACCAGGGGCTGAACGGCGGCAGTCCGGAACGCCGCTTTGCCGCAGGGGAAGGGCCGTTCTTGGCCTGAGCCGGGTTCTCGCTCACCCGGGGTCCGGATTGGGGGTCCCTGCTTTCTGGTGTGGTGGGCGCGGCCTTGCAGTTGGTTCGCAGTGTCCCCGTGTCCCTGATCAAGTCCTGTGTGGCCACATGGCGCTCCACCACATTCACCACCTGGTCTAGGGTACCCGGGTCACTGTGTCCCACCCACCGTTGTATGGGGATGGGCAGCGTACGCACGAAGCGATCCACCACCACCCGCTCTACCATCTGGGCCGGGCTCAGTGCTTCAGGCTGCAGCCATTTCCTAACCAGGTGTAGCAAGTCATAGGCCTGAGAGCGCACAGGTTTGCCTTCCTCGTAGGCCCATTGGCTCACCCGTTGTGCCCTCACGTAAGTGTTAACCCCGGTACGGGCCAATATCTCCCCCTTCAGGGCTCCATAGTCCAGGGCATCCTCGGTACACAAGTCTATGTATGCCTTTTGGGGATCACCAGTCAAATAGGGCGCCAGCACCTCGGCCCACTGGGCGACCGGCAGTCTCTCCCGTTCGGCCACCCGCTCAAACACTGCCAGGAATGCCTCCACATCATCCCCCGGCGTCATCTTTTGCAGCGCTTGTCTTACCCTTTTCCGGACGCTGCCGTCATCACCTGGGCCTTGGGGCGGTTCCCACGGTCTGGCACGAACAGCCTCGGTCAGCAGGGCCATCTGTTCCTGGTGTCTTTGTTCCTGCTGCTGCAGTGCTTGGAACTGCTGCTGCTGAGCCTGAACCAGGTGTTTGAGTACCTCCTCCATGCTGGCGGTGGGCTCGAATTGGAATTTAGCCGCTTGGATCCTAGACATGCGCTGCCGGGCACCCTGCAAGAGACTGGTAGCTATAATGACCGCTGCTCCTCTCACTCAGCCGCCGCTCATTAGCCTCTTGAACAGTCACTTTCACCAGCGGTTCCGGAAGAAAGGGCGACAGTAGCGCGGGCTTCACCAGGAACGATTGCTACACCTCACCGGGCCGGCATTGCCCGCATTCTCCACCATATGTGAGGTGTAGCGGCGTCAGGGAGGCAAAGACACGAGATCCAGGCACCACTGGTCACAGCACACGGGTTTATTTGGCTCCAAAAATGTAGGAAACACAACAGTCCACAAAGAGCATTCCTTATTCCCCTTACTTCAGGGGCCGCTACTTAGCTTCCAGCCACAATGTCTCAGGCCTGGCTCAGGGATGCTTCTCTCCCAGAAACTCAGGAAGTTGTCTTCACTCCCACACTCAAGGAACCACACCCAGTGTTCCTGCTTCCTCTTAACCCCTTCTGCTCTGAGAAGAGGAATCCCGTCTAATACCTGGTATGGAGTACGTCCTGTGGAACTGGAGGACGCACCCAGGGAGGCACATACCGGTCGCAGCATACCGCCCCGGCCGGTGCCTCACACCAGTTACAGGTGGCAGAGCTCTGGCCACACCCTTAATGTTAACTATATATAGATTACATTGTCTTGTATCACCCAATGTCCAAAAATTACAGTTGGCAAGTATGCAGTAGGAGAAATAAGCTAACACCAATGAAAAACATCATACAGAGTATAGCTCAGTGCATATATTAAAGGATTATTTCGATCTTGGAAGATAGATACTGTTGCACAGTGATTATAAATACAAGCAATTGGGTAAATTACAGTTTATCAAATATTTCAGTTGTTGAGACATCAACAATTTTCTTTTGTTTACAGCTTGTTGCCTTGGAGACTGAGGACCACTGCTTTAAGTGCTTACAAGCTCTTTTGTATTGAGCTTGTAAGTAGTATCTTGAAGCTGGCCAAGATGGTTGGAAATGTGCTGCCACTTCTAACCCCAACCAGCTTAAATAACAATAATAATATTTATTAATTTATATAGTGCTATTAATTCCATAGCACTTTACATACATCAGTAATGATGTCTCTCTTGGAGCTCACAATCTAAATATCCAATCAGTATGTCTTTACAATGTAGGAGGAAACCGGAGTGCCCGGAGGAAACCAACGCAAACACGGGGAGAACATACAAACTCCTTGCAGATGTTGTCCTTGGTGTCCTTGGTGGGAATTGAACCCAGGACCTCAGGACCCCAGCGCTGCAAAGGGCTTTCCCATGAACAAAGTTAATTTTAAATGTAATTTTAATCAATAGATCTTGGAATAATACTGAGTTCCACAATTAGATGTATTTAAAAAAATGTTCCTGTGCTGAGATAATCTTGTGATAATATACCGTGATTCCCCGAATATAAGACACTGTCTTATATTAATTTTTGCTCCGAAAGGTGCACCATGTCTTATTTTCGGGGGGTGTCTTATATTAGCCAAAATAAAATTGACAGAAAAGCAGCCTCCCATGCCAGTACCTTATCCCACTGCAGCCTCCTCCCATTATCCCAGTACTGTATCCCACTGCAGCAGCCTCCCATCCCAGTACCGTATCCCACTGCAGCAGCCTCCCATTATCCCAGTACTGTACGGTATCCCACTGCAGCAGCCTCCCATTATCCCAGTACTGTACGGTATCCCACTGCAGCAGCCTCCCATTATCCCAGTACCGTACTGTATCCCACTGCAGCAGCCTCCAATTCCAGTACAGTATCCCACTGCAGCCTCCCATGTGTGTACACACACACACCACACACAAAGACACATCACACTTTCACTTTCTTACCATACTTCTTTCTTTTCACTTTCTTTCCTCTGCGGTGCTGCTTTGGTGGTGCACAGTGGAGGAGCCCTGGGCCAATCAGAGTGCAGGACCCCTGGACCAATCACAGCAGAGGAGCCTTGGGCCAATCACAGCCCAGGAACAATCAGAGGCTACTGACATCAGCTGGCCCATGATTCCTGCGCTGTGATTGCTGCAGGGCTCATGGACGGAGTCGGCACAGAGCTCCGGAGCTGTGATTCATGGCTGCGCTCCTGGGCGACTCTGTGAGCACTGCAGCATGGCAGAAGAGCGGTACTGAGTGGCGGGCACCGGACAGAGGGGAGCGAGACACAGCTGCATGCCCCAGTCTTGTGATCGGTGGCATGCTGAGGAGGTATGCCTTATAATCGGGGGTGCCTTATATTAGGAGGTAGGGCGCTCTCAAAGCATGCCTTACTTTCGGGGGCCGCCCTATTTTCAGAGAAACAGGGTATGTGTCCCTGCTTTATACTGTGTAATGGCCTTGTCTAACAATACAGGGACATGGTCTGATTATACCACATCTCTTGTGCTGAGATAATCTTATATTGTGTCCCTGCTATGTACTGTGTAATGGATGTGTCTGACCATATCCCTGTACGGTCAGACACATCCATTACACTGTATATAGCAGGGACACATATATAAGATTATCTCCACACAGGAACATTTTTTTTAAACACATCTAATTGTGGAATTCATTATTTCAAGATTTATTGATTAAAATGAACTTTGTGGGAAAACCCCTTTTAAGATCATTGGTTACTGACTAGAAAGCATTGGTGGTCGGTCTCCCAGGCTACAAAGTGTAAACAAAAGAAAATAAAAGTGTTAATACCTGAAGAACATTTACAAACTTTACAAAGTAGTACATTGCAATAGTGCTTCTTTTTACAAGCAATATCTGGCAATATACATCTGTGAAAATGGGAGTTACCTTTTAAGAATGCATTTATAATATTTACTCATGTGCATATGTTAATGAGCACTGGGTATCATGAGATGATTTCTTATTTGTTTACATATTTTAAAGTTGATCAGCAGAAGCCTTTCATTAACAAGGTACGTCCACTTTTGAATTGGGGGCCCCGAATTCACTGTGAATTACAAATATTGAATTTGGGCCACCATCATGAACCTTAGCATGATACAATCTGATCAGAACCTGGAGACCAGTCACTAAATGCCTCCCTTCCTGATCTAGTAATATGATTTGCATATTGGTCTTAGTATCCAGAACATGACCTTATGCATGTACAAGATACAGTCATTGTAATATAGGATGTTCAATGCAGATAATGGAAAACATAGTAAAGGAGAGATTCTGTTTACATAACACAGATACATGGCTTCTTGCATAATAAAGGTTCTGCAGGTCTAAACTCTTTACACACCCTGAGATGCCCCTTGAACGCCCTCTCTACACAGGTTGAAACAGGAGCAGCACACCTGGTACCAACCATGGAGAAACACCTAAAAGCTGTGCTGTCAACAAAGTACACACCCTTCAACCAGTCCACGGGTGGTTCCCTGAATTTCAGGTATTTCCTTCTGGACCATTGAATTATCATCCTTTCTGCTGACTATAGAGATACAACATTCAATGAATTATTCACTTGCTTGGAATGGGAACTTCATGTGTTCTCTTCACCCCTCACATCTGTGAATACCGAGTGTTTAAACTGCTATACCCAGCTCCAAGATCCTATCCCAATATGTAGTAGGTGTAATAATAATAGTATTAGGAAATACCTCCAACTAGAAATGTAGTATGTGTTACCTGATAAGCAATGTCTTTTCCTCATGTGCAGGACATTGCAGGACCTTAGGTATCCATGGTTACGGCCACAGGCAACTGACTTTCTCTATATGTGTAGCCGTAACCATGGATACCTAAGGTCCTGCAATGTCCTGCACATAGAGGAAAAGACATTGCTTATCAGGAAAGAGAATACCCCTTTAACATAACACCTTCCAGTATTTCCATTCTTGAAATGAATAATTTATTAAATGATAAAAGGCCAATTACATTTTGTTATGTTAATAATTGTAATTGATCCGTGAAAAACACATGAGAGGTAGATGGTAACCCATATGTGAATTATTATTATTACTATTAGGCTACGTTCACACACTGCGTATTTTGCCGCGTTTTTTTACGCGCACTTTTCAAAATACGCAATGTGCCTTTTGTCTGCCTGCAAAGTGAATGTGAAATTCACTTTGCAGTGCAGACATTGCGTAAAAATACGCACTGTGTTTTCCGGGAGAAAGCGCAGCTCCGTAAACAATTGATATGTCATTTGTTTACGCAGCTGCTCCTGCGTATTCTCCCAGAGGGGAGGAAGAATCCTGCTTCCTCCTCCCCTCTTTGACAGCTGTGGCCGCCCATTAGATTTCACAGTGTATTAATATACACTGCGAAATCTAAATTAAACAAAAGCAAGTGTGTGAAAAATAAAAAAGAATGAATACTTCAACTGTCCAACGCCTTCTCCCGCTGTCTGGTGCCTTCTGCCGCTATCTGGTCTCCGGTTGTAAGTGAGATCTCTTCTGACAAGACCTGTGGTGATGTCAGAGGGGCGTTCCCGGGCACTCGCGGTCATGTGATACATATCACATGACCGCAAACAGCCAATCAGCGCTGGGAACGCCCCGGGAACGCCCCCCTCTGACGTCACCACAGGTCTCAGTACACCTCTCACTTGGAACCGGAGACCGGAGAGCGGCAGAAGGCACCAGACAGCGGGAGAAGACGTCGGACAGGTGAAGTATTCATTCTTTTTTATTTTCCATACATTTGCCTCTGTTTAATTTAGATTTCACAGTGTATATTAATACACTGTGAAATCTAATGGGGCTGTCACAGAGGGGAGGAGGAAGCAGGATTTTTCCTCCCCTCTGTGACATCACTGCGCTTTCTGGAGTAAAGAAAGCGCAGTGTGTGAAAGCCCCTGCGTATTTTGTTGCGCTTTTTTGCGCGGCCGAAAAACGCGGCAAAAAGCGCGCGCAAAAAAAGCGCAGCAAAATACGCAAATGTGTGAACGTAGCCTTAAGTATTTATATAGCACCATTAGGTTACATGGCGCTTTACAAGTGAGAGGGTAGATAAAGACAAGTAGTAAAAACGACGACAAATCAGTCATATGGGTACAATAGGGCAGAGGAACCTGTCCGCGAGGGCTCACAGTCTCTAGAGGAAGTGGGGGGAGACAGCATGAAGGGGAGAGGAGAGGGAGAGGTGGTGCAAAGGGTGGGTCTCAGTGTGGGCTGTAGGCTTGTAAGAAGAGGTGGGTCTTCAGGTTTTTCTTGAAGGTTCCCAGAGTATGGCAGAAGCACGAGAGAAATCTTGTATATGGTTGTGTGAGGTGGAAATGCGGGGGGTTGAGAGAAGGAGTTCTTGAGAGGAGCGCAGGTTGCGCGAGGGGAGGTAATGGGAGACCAGGTCGGAGATGTAGGGAGGGGAGAGGTTGTGTATGGCCTTGTATGTCAAGGTTAGGGTTTTGAAGTAGGTTCTCTGAGGAGTGGGGAGCCAGTGGAGGGCTTGACGGAGAGGGTCCCTAGTTATCCGCTGTGTACCTTGGATACCAGCTGGTGAGCGGAGAAGGCTGGTAATCAAGGTATACATCAGGCATCTAGGCAGCGCGCTTTGCCTAGTTACCCACAGTTTACCCTGGATACCAGCTCCCAGCGCTTCCTGAGAGGCGATGGGAGCTGGCTGATCGCGCGTCCCGGTGTCACACGCAGCGATGCTGCATGTCCACCGGGCAACCATCGCCAGGTTTTCGGTCTAGTCCGAAAACCTGGCGACCATCAACCAGCGGTTTATCGCTGGTTGATATACAATGTCACACGCATCAATATTGCTGCAACGTCACATTGCAGCAGCGATATTGACAGCGATATTGACGCGTGTGACGGCCCCATTATTCTTCCACACAGCCATTAGCTTTGAGTCATTGGGGAAGACCGAAGCAGTTTGGCTGTAACTACACCCTGGTTGTCCATCAATCCCCGGCATCTTTACAGCCACTGCTCCAATGTGTACTTAGCGGTGAATAAAACTGACCTGGCTGCGCCTCTATGTCTGAAAGCTGGAGGCTGCCAAGAGGAATAAAGTTAATTTTCTCCCAGTACCCGGCTTTCAGTGCAATGGCCAGGCAAATTTAGAATGGTATTGATCTGCTGATTAACCCCATATCTGCAGGTTAATATCACTTTTTTTACATGACAGGTTCCTTTCAAGAGGTGCAGAATTTGGTACTGAAAAGATGAATATTCACTTTATGATATATCTTGGCAAATAATGTAAGATTACATTTTCTACAGTACTCGTAAGTCAAGTCAATGTTATAAAGTCCCTTGTTGTACTTGGAAATCCTGAGTACATGAAAAAATACAAAGAAACTAAGACCCAACAATTCTTGTGTGAGGTTTACTTGCTGCCATACATGTTATGTATTTACCTAGGACTTGCCTCTTTCAAAATAGTGAAACAATTGTATACTAACACCTGAAATTCCAGCTCTAGACTCCTCTAAAATGTATCTACTGGGCAAGTATGTTCTTACAAGGTAATAATATGTTGATCCAACACCCTTGGCACCAATAAGTTATCTGATTATTTTGCTTTATAATGATCCAATTTAAATGGGAAACTGTCACCATTACAGTAGATCATCTTTCTTTCTGTTGTTTGTGTCTTAATAGTATTGGGCTATTCGCACATAATGCTTTCCTGATTGATTTTTGCAGTATTTTCTTATAGATTAATTACCACAGCACTTTACAGATGTGTTCATTATCTAAATTCCCCACCATTAAGTCTTTGGAGTGTGGGAGGAAACTCACACAAATATGAGAAGAGCATTCAAACACCTTGTAGGTATTGTTTTAGGTGGGAAATGAACCAAGGACCCCAGTAGTGCAAGGCTGCTGTGCTAACCACTGAGCCACTGTGCTCCATGTTGTCCATCTATTATCCATCTACTCCAAGCCTCCTCAAGGTTAGAATAGGAGTTGTGGTTCTTTAGAAAAGGAAACCATTTTTAAGGTTTCTTTTGCGATGCAGTTTAGACTATGGGATTAGTTGGCATTATTTTTTTTAATTTATGCTTGATCCACAGCTGGCCCCAGTGCATAACTTGAAGTCCATGGGCCCTGATGCGAAAGTTTCAACGTCACCCCTAAATATTGCAAATTTTAAACAGTATTAGTCTATTTTTATAGGCCAAAGGGACTTTTGGCGTTCCCTAGGCTCCAGGGCATGGATGCGATTGCAACCCTTGAACCAGTGGCGTAACCAGAGTCTGAAGTGCCCCGGTGCGAAATTTGGACCTGGTCTCCCCCCACCGCGCAACCACATTGCTCAGATGTATGGGTCCTATGTAGCATTGTAAATCTTAAGCGGCCATCACACGCTTCAATATTGTGAGCGACATTGTTAGCGATCACATGCACGCGCGATCGCTAACAATATCGTTCACATCGCTGGTGAGCTGTCACACAGGCAGACTCACCAGCGATGTGGAGCAGCGGAAACGCTGGTAACTATGGTACACATCGGGTTACTAGGCGCCGCGCGGCGCTTAGTAACCCGACGTTTACCATAGATACCATCTCCCAGCATAGGCTCTGCCGCTGGTAGATCGTTCATCGTGGTGTCACACACCACGATGATGCAGATTGATCAAGCGTTTATCGCTTGATTTGAGGTCCTGCTCACAAATCTGCGATCAAACAATCAAGCGATTTTACATTGTAAAATCGCTTGATTACACGCAGCGACGCACAAACGATATCGCTTAAGCGATCAAAAAAGCAGATCGCTTAAGCGATATCGTTCAAGAAATTGATGCGTGTGACGGCCGCCTCATAAAGACTCACCAATTGACCTCTCTCCCCTTCATTATGTATTAATGTCCCTCATCCTGCTATATACTGTATGGTTCTCCTTCTGTAATATGCCCTTATCCTGGTATATATAGTACTCCATTATAGTATAATGCAGCCTCATATCCCTCCATATAGTATAATGCAGGCTCATATCCTTCCACACAGAATAATGCAGCCTCATATCCCTCCATATAGTATAATGCAGCCTCATTGTCCTCCATATAGTAAACAAATAGTATAGAAAAACTGAGAAGTTAAAACGTAACTTTTACTAGCTCTATATTAAAAAGACATAGTTATCTAGACCAAACAAAACAAAAAAGTGCGCATACGTGTCTGTGCAAGTCAGTGTAGTGCTAAACTGTTTAGCACTACACTGACTTGCAGTCATGTATGCGCACTTTTTTGTTTTGTTTGGTCTAGACAATTATGTCTTTTTAATATAGAGCTAGTAAAAGTTAAGTTTTAACTTCTCAGTTTTTCTATGCTATTGGTTTAATACAGTCGTACCTGACTAGACTCCATTGGTCCTAACGAAGGGCAAACTACCTTGCTGCTTAAATCCTCCATATAGTATAATACAGCCTCACAGCCCCCAAAATAGTATAATGCTGCCTTACAGCCCTCCATAATGCAGTGTCGCAGCCCTACATATAGTATAATGCAGTGCGCAGTCCTCCATATAGTATCACGGTTTTGAAGATATTCAGGGCCAGCGTGACACATCCTCCCCCGGAGGCCTTTCGCCGCAGCCGCAGCAGTCCACGGCTCGCACGGCCGAACGGGGTGGTGAGGATATTCTCCCTGCTAATCCGCGGCCGACCGTCCCGGTGCTCACTTCCAGTGCCGCTCATTAGATACATGAATATTCGGGAAACAGAAAGAAGCCGCACACAGGACTTATCAATTCAGATCAGCGGTTTTATTGTGCCCAAGTGCACATAGCAGGGTGTGGGTAGCGGGTGGGAGGACTTTTTGGTGGTGGTACAACGGCGTTTCGCGCCACTAATGGCGCTTCAGCGGGTACAATCCTCCTTGTACCTGCTGAAGCGCCATGTGCACTTGGGCACAATAAAACCGCTGATCTGAATTGATAAGTCTTGTGTGCGGCTTCTTTCTGTTTCCCGAATCCTCCATATAGTATAATTAACCCTCACAGCCCTCCACTTAGTATAATGCAGCCTCACAGCCCTCCACATAGTATAATGCAGCATCACAGCCCTCCATATAGTATAATGCATCATTGCAGCCCTCCATACAGTATAATGCAGTATTACAGCCCTCTATATGGTATAATATAGCCTCATATCCCTCCATATGGTATAATGCAGACTCATATCCCTCCATATAGTATAATCCAGCCTCATTGTCCTCCATAAAGTATAATGCAGCCTCACAGCCCTCCATATAGTATAATGCAGCCTCAAAGCCCTCTACATAGTAAAATGCAGCCTCACAGCCTTCCATATAGTATAATGCAGCCTCACATCCTCCAAATAGTATCATGCAGCCTCACAACCCTCCAAATAGTATAATGCAGCATCACAGCCCTCCATATAGTATAATGCAGTGTCGCAGTCCTTCATATAGTAAAATGCAGCCTCACAGCCCTCCATATAGTGTAATGCAGCCTCATAGCCCTTCATATAATATAATACAGCCTCATAGCCCTCCAGATAGCATACATTCTGCCCACACAGTCACACTGCCCCATGTATAATCCCCCCCACACACACACTGCCCCCTGTACAGCCCCCCACACGCACAGACACACTGCTCCCTGTACAGCCCCCCGCACAGACACACAGCTCCCTGTACAACCTGCACACACACACACAATTCCCCCATGTATAAGCCCCCCCACACACACACACACTGCCCCCTGAACCGTCCCCATACAGACATACTGACCCCTATATGACCACACACACACAAACATACTGCTCACTGTATAACGCCCCCCACACACACAGACATACTGCCCCCTGTATTTATACACACACACATAGCTCCATACACCCTCTCAAGAAGCCATAAGAGGCTCTTTGGCTCCTGAATGGAGCTCACGATTACCACTCCCACCGGCAACTGTGTCCTGTCTGTGATGACCTCATCACAGTGCTGCATGCAGCAGCCGCAGGAGTTAAAAGTACAATGACTGCCAGTCCTCCAGTGGCTGTGAACATCCACCTGGGGACCGGCCTGGCAGAGCGCCACGCAGTGACATGGATGTGTGTCCTTGAGGACACACATCCATGTGAAGGAGGCGCTTGGGTCGCAAGGATCGGCAGGCACCGAGCCGCTGTACCTCCGGGCCTGGTCGCACTTGCAACCCCTGCGACCCCGGTTGTTACACCCCTCCTTGCACCTATTGAAGTTACTCCCCTGGCTGGCCCTACATGGCTATTTTAAAGCTGCATAATATGTAATGCCCAATTAATTAACCCATACATACAATAAAAATGCTATAGAGTGATGTCACAGCTATAACTGTGCAAAAATAGTTTACTGTCTCGTACCTAAATGACAGTGCCACAAAATACCTAAGAGCACAAAACAGAAGTCAAATAGTATGCACAGACAGTATCTAAATAACAGCTGCTTACATAATTTGACAGTGTTATACTATATCTAAATAATGTTTATAGAGAATTGTGATTCATGTTGGATAATAGCCCAGGTTATGAGCCTTCAGTTGTCCACCCTCAGCATCACACACGCCAATAGCTTTCCCTGGTTTCTCAGTCTTTAGCTTTTGGATTAAGAGGAATGTAACCGCAAATCATAACAAAGAGGCCAATGATGGGAAGATACCAGTGACCAAAACAATATCACTTTAATACAGACACATGAAAAAAAGTTATTAAGTATTTTGAACAGCTTTCAACACCATACAAAAATCCATACAGATTAGTATCTATCCAGGAATATAAAAAAGTTCACGTTTTGAAAGCTCTGAAAACTAAGAACAGATTTAGGAATTTGTGAAGAATATTTATAGATGTATAATGTATAAAAAGTACAAATGGGTAAAAAGAAAAAGAGTGATTGAAGCAGGACTCAATTAGAGATGAACGAACTTTCCCCGAACATGTTTGCAAATTTCAAATTCAGCACAAACATTGACGATTCAGTTCGCAATCGGAAACCCAAGCAATTTACTAGAAAAGTTCCAAATTTAAACTGGTGCGAAAAACTCTCCCTGATTGTTTGGGGCCAAAACGCTGGCCAGAAAACGCACTGGCAATGAACAACACCTAACTATATGGTTAGGAGTGTTCCCAGCCATTGGGTCTACTGTTTTCTTTCAACCTGTAGAATTTTTTTGAGCTTTAAAATAACTTTTTTAAGCTTCCTAGAGTTTGCAGGTATTTTGACACCTGCAGGGTGTGAATTTTTGAAGCAGTGCCAGATGTGGCAGCAACTGTGAAGTCTAGGATTATAATAATAGGAGTCGTTTTTTTGCACACAAACAAGTGAGCAATTTTATTATAACAGTGCAGCCTATTAAAAACAGGTGCAAAGTAGCTGAACGGACATGGTAGTATGAAAGCAGCACAGCATAAATAACAGAAATCAATTCCAAGTATTGCACATAATCCCCTTAATTGCACACTTTCCCAAATACAGGCATTGCATTGCATAATGTAGAGACACAGTGATCATAAAACATTATTGCCCATAATAGAGAGAGGGAACAAGGTTTATCTTTAATATGGCATACCTAGCAGTGTAACTGCTGCTGTGCTGGTAACTGCGGTCATGTGACCCGATCAGCTGATCGGGTTGTGATGTCACCACAGGTCCTATAAGCATCCGGACCTTGCTGGGAGGCAGCGGTGGATCACGGACAGGTGAGCATGCAGAGTTTTTATTTTTAACTCTTTCTTTTACTAAATTTCACTTCCGGAATGTATATTATACATTGCGGAAGTGAAAGTGCCCCGCTGTGTCCGGATCCGTGATAATCACGGACCCGGACACAGAATAGGTCACCCCCTGTGGTGTCCTTTCCTGTCTGTGGGGTCCTACAAAATGTAGGATCCCACAGACAGGAAAAAAAAGTTATGTGAAAGCAGCCTAAGGCCTCGTCCACACGCTGCGTATTTGGTGCGTTTTTTACGCACGTATTTGCCCTAAAAAATTAATGTGCATCTGCGTTTCCCAGCAAAGTGAATGGACATTCACTTTGTGCCATTCAGACGTCGCGTAATTTTACGCAGCGTTTTTGGAGCAAAAAACGCGTGCGTAAAAAAAATGAACATGTCAGTTCTTTCCAGTTTTTTATGCATGTTCTTTCCATAGGCCCCATTATAAGCACTGGAAGAAACGCGTGTAACAAAGCGCAATTGAAGTTGTTCTCTCACGCTTACGCGCATAAAACCCCCCAAAAAATATGCAGTGTGTGAACACAGCCTAAGAGAGTTTAATTTAAAAAAATATATATATTTTATTATCTATTATTATTATTATTATTTTTTTACTTGGAGAGTAAACCTTTATTATTGCAGAGGATCATCAGCAGGCGAGGCCATCTCTTCCACACTTATGTAATGGCAATTCATATAAAAATAGCATATCGCCATTATATGCTTTACATACATTAGACTGTGAGCCCTCGTGGACAGGGTCCCTGCCCCTCCTGTACCTGTACGTCCTGATCGCCTAGATTTAGTGTACTTGTTCTTGTCTCCCTCATCCTCATGTAAAGCGCCATGGAATCGAATGGCGCTATATAAATAAATAATAATAATAATAAATTGACTTATAGGTTTGTTCACACTAATGAAACACCATACTATGGATATTGCTTCTTGAAAAATTGCAATCACTTTATTTCATTTCATTCCATATGTTTAGAATACAATTTTTTGGCATGTGTACAAGTGTGTTTTATGTATTATTAATATTGGACCTGTCCATGCATTGCCTTATTCAAAATTCCAGATGAATTGATGGTAAGCTGAATAAACTATTTTCTTTTTCTTATTTCTCCACAAAATATATCAGGCTTCAATAATCACTCCACCCAACTGCAAGCTCAGTTGTTATCTGTGGCATGGGGAATGGTATTTGTCAGTCAGGTGCCTTCTGCAGCCCACCCCATGGAGGGTTTAATGAGGAGCAAGGCAACAAGATTATGCAAACAATAATATCCTGTAAATGATTGTGTCCTGTCTCTAGAAGAGGCTGACCACTAAGCAAAGTAAAGAGGCATTATCGCGGAGGCTGGCGCCATCTTGGCAGTGCATTACAATGCAACTACATTGTGATACCATGTGCTTGCAGTACGCAGTTTGGCTACGTGATGGATCCACCGCAAGACATGCCAGCTCTGTGAGATGTCATCTTTCTCACTACCCTAGGGGTAAAGGGTGCTTAAGAACCAGAACCGAAGCAGCCTGCACAGGACATGGATTCATATGTGACCTGGAGCTCCACCTCGTTACCTGCATTGGCCCTCATATGCAACGAGATCAAGATCCAGTGCTGTTCTCGCATGCCAAAGGAGGTCACAGTCAGGAGGTGAGCTGTTCCCCATGCCAGCCTGGATCAGCAGATGTCACACTCAGGGGGAACTTGCAGCATGCCTGGCGTTTTTACACCTTCAGCCGGTGGATCAGCAAATCTAGGAGGATGATGTGGAGGATGAGCAGGAGAAGGTAGTAGAGGCAGAAGGCCCTGTTTCCCAACCTTGTGTAGCACCCCCACCAGAGGTGTTCCACTGGGAAAATGCCATGTGGGCATCCCTACCCCCTTCAATCAGCTATTATGTTAGGCATGAAACACTCCTGCTGTCTACTCTGAGTTTAGGCTCACAGACACCATCGCCCGAGAATGGTTGCATGGGCCTAAAGGCCAATGACTTTGATGACCAAGGTACCCGAGGCATGGTGGTGACATTCATTCAAGAATGGGAGTTTGGCTTTATAGCTGAAGAAGGGACTGGTCATAGGTGCTATGTCAACCGGTCCACCCTGTTGCGTGACGATCTTCGCAAAAGACTCCGCACACTCTATTTTGGTGTGGAGATCACCTTTGTGAAGGTTAAGGGCAGGAAGGGGTGGTTCGCATTTGGCGATGATTGGGTGCTGCAGGGGGATGATGGGTGCTGCAGTATACCGTACCGCACATATAGTAGGACCACGGAGGATCAGTGAGTATACCTTGTGTGTGGGGGGGAAGTGTGTGTGTGTGCGTGAGATGATGGGTGCTGCAGGGAGATATTGGGAGCTGCTTGGGGAATGATGGGTGTCTGAGGGGGATATTGGGTGCTGCAGGGAAATGATGGGTTCTGAAGGCGGATAGTGGGTGCTGCAGGGGAATGATGTGTGCTGCTGGGGGATATTGGGTGTTGCATAGGGATGATGGGTGCTGCAGGGGATATTGGGTGTTGCATTGGGATGATTGGTGCTGCAGGGGATATTGGGTGCTGCAGGAAGATGATGGGTGCTGCAGGGGCTATTGGGTGCTGCAGGGGAATATATGTCTGCTGCAGGGGAATGATGGGTGCTGCATCGGGATATTAGGTGTTGCAGGGGAATGATGGGTGCTGCATTGTGATATTGGGTGCTGCAGGAAGATGATGTGTGCTGCAGGGGGATATTGGATGCTGCAGGAGAATGATGGGTGCTGCAGGGGAATATTGAGTGCTTCTTGATAGGATTCACAGTTTGTCTGGTTATGCTGGTTTGTGATGACAACTACTGTACAATGTATAATAAACAATGTTTGTGAATTCTTCGTCATTGAAAAATAAGACACCCCTGAAAATAAGATACAGCGCATCTTTGGGAGCAAAAAAAAGATAAGATAGTGTCTTATTTTATACTCAAGCATTTTTTAATTTACACATGTTGATCGTCGTATTGTTTTTGCTTTAAAAGTTTGAAAGAACACGAGAACTAAGCTTTATGTGTAAAACAATTCTACGGCCATATTCACATTCTGCTGTCTTCTTTTACAGTTGTCCATAGCAAAATATGAAATAGCAATCTGCTCTGATTATTGTATTTTGGTGCAGATTTAAAGCAGCATTTTCTAATTCATTTTCAGTGTAGAGCTGCTGTAATCCTGTACTTAAAAAAGCAACTGCAGTATATGAATGCGTTTTTGCAGGCTCCCCATAAAAGGAAAAAAACACTGCAAAAAATGCACAATTCAGCAGCACCTTTAAATTCACAGTGGGTGTGAATTTTCATAATATACACCATGCATTTTGCTTGAAATGTCAAACACAGCTGATCTTCTGATGAATTGAAAGAACCCAGCACTTATGCTATGTGGGATCATAGCATTCAACACCATTGTGTCATGAACCTACGTGGAAACATGAAAAAACTTAGATGCAATTCTTTTTAATCAGCTTCTTCAACTGTATTATACTGATGCTACGCCCATGTGTACATACCTTATGTGTAAAGAAGCTCAAATCAATTTAAAGTCAAATTCACCAGGATTTTAAATCATTTTTATTTGAAGCAAATATATTCTCCACAAATCACAATACTAGAAAGCTTCCAATTACTCTGAAACTATGCAATACACTCAGGTCTCCTAAGACCAGATTTCACAACCTTAATAGTGTCAAAGTGACCTCACCGTAGAAACAGATGTAACCCAGTTGTATCCGACAGTCCATTTAATAACACAGCACACTGACAAACTTTTAATTTTTTTTTTATAAAACACAGTTGAAAAACTATCCAAACTATCCCTCTTTGTCATTTGTGATCAAGGAGACCATTTTGTGCAGAATACTGAGTCAAACTAACGGTGTCGCTGTCAGAGATAACATCAGCCTGTTGTGACTTAATGTAAAATGCCATGTATTCCATATAACCATCCACTTTCTTTCTAAAATACTCTCCAGAGGCAAAGGAGGTCAAATGTGACCTGTTAATACACCTGCCCTCACAGCGGGTGCCAGTTATGATGATGGTGCTCTTGCTGCTAGTGGTTCCCATATTCTTAGCCATGTTAAGGGGCTTTTTATTTTACACAACCGTGTCCAATGCCATTGCTACTTCTTATTTTACCACTTACGTACTTATTTTACATTTACCACTACAATTACCTTATGACAATCTCTTGAACCCTAATTATTCAACCATGCCAAAAAAAAGCTGTAACAATTAATGCTAGGTAGGTTGGTTCATATGCAGAAAGCAAAGTGTGGCTGCAGGCTGCAGTATAAGGCCTTGGTCACTCTAGCAAGAGACATGCAAGAGACGTGCGAGCCTCACATCGGCATCACCTGCACGGCCACCCGCTCCCTTGACAGGAGCCTGCAGCTTCATGTATTTCTATGTATTCCTATTTCTATATTTTCAGACCGTAAGAGACAGAGTGTGCCTCGACTATGTGTCACGCTAGTGGGACCGTGGCCTAAATGTAGCATTCAAGGTTATTAAAGGGATTATACGAGAGTTATCAAATATTAAAAAAGTGCCTAAGCACTAACAGGCAGTTAGCTGCCACCTACCTGCCTGTTGTGCCCATGGCGGTTCACTGCTGACACGGAGCGTGCACAGACCGCTCCTGTCAGCGATTTTGCCACTTCAGCCAACGTCACGTCAGCAGAGAGGCGGCTTCTCCCCTCTGTTAATGGATGTCAGAGCTGATGTCACACTGATTGACGGCAGGCTCACCCAATCAGGTAGCAAAGAGCCGACTGTCAATCAGCATTACATCGGCTGTCCTGCCCACTTCCACATAGCACAGCAGAAAAGCCACCACTGCTCTGTTTACCCCACTATGCTGTCCCCAGCAGGAGCAGTCTGAGGTCTGCTGTGTGCCGGGGGTGAACGGCGATGAACAGTGCCAGGCACAACAGGCAGGTAGGTGGCAGCTACCTGCCTGTTAGCGATAAGGCACCTCTTTATTTATTTAAAAAATTTCCACCCCCTTCCCAAAATAGATACAAATCCAAAATCCAGCATCTTCATCAGAGCGCTATATTGGTGTGGAGTAGATGAATGCAAATTGGACAAGCATAATAGATGTGTAAAAAAATTGCTTGCGACACACACACTTTGTAAGATAGTGTAAGGGGGTGAGGGGTTGCATAATTGATAGAAGGTATGTGTCATAGAGATGCCTGCTGTCTGTGACATAAGTCGGAGTATTGTCCTTAGTGCATGTAAGCACTGGGAGTTTTCTTAGTCCAAAAGGGGCCGGCTTATGGGTCCTGTGAGAGATGGGCGGGTCCAGGACCCACATACCTCACCAAGTGGCGTGGTGCCAGGCCCATATTAGAGCCTGGTGTTAGCACTGGGCGGGTCTGTGTGTTTCATTGTCAGTTTGCTGTGGAATGGCTTATGAAGGAAAATAAACCATTCTGGTGATCACATGTGAAGACGCTGCCTCCTCGTACTTTCTGCTGCCGCAAGTGAGTCGCCATGCTACAGATAGATACAGTTACATTTCTGGATTTTGGAGCCTTTTCTTTTGTATTTTTCAAAAAGCAATTCCTTCTTACTCCCTTCAAAAAAAGGATTGCAAAAGAGATGTGAACACTCAGTATAGTGGCTTGTGACAAGTACATACACCATCACTGACCAACATTGATTTCAGATTTCTTATTTTTCTGTAAAAAATATTGCTGCTATTTTCAATTGCTTTATAAATGAAAAAAATATGTACCGTATATACTCGCGTATAAGCCGAGTTTTTCAGCCCAAAATTTGGGCTGAAAAGTCCCCCCTCGGCTTATACGCGAGTATATAAAAAAATTAAAAAATACCGCAGCAGCCCCGGAGGTATACAGGCCCCCCATCAAGTTCCAGGGCCCCCCCCCCCTTGCGCGCCAGCCTGTAAAGTAAAATCATACTTACCAGTGTCCAGTCGCGCCGTCCGCAGCTGCCGACATGACGATCCCGGGCTCCATTCAGCGTCTTCCGCATTTCCTGTAGTCGCGGGCAATGACGTCATTGCCCGCGACCACAGGAAGTCGCGGGAAGACGCTGAATGGAGCCCGGGATCATCATGTCGGCAGCTGCGGACGGCGCGACTGGACACTGGTAAGTATGATTTTACTTTACAGGCTGGCGCGCAAGGGGGGGGGGCCCTGGAACTTGATGGGGGGCCTGTATACCTCCGGGGCTGCGGCTGTATACAACCCTGGGGCTGCGGCTGTATACAGCCCTGGGGCTGCGGCTGTATACAGCCCTGGGGCTGCGGCTGTATACAGCCCTGGGGCTGCGGCTGTATACAGCCCTGGGGCTGCTGCTGCTGTATATGCATATGGGGCTGCATAATGCATATGGGGCTGCATAATGCATATGGGGCTGCATAATACCTCTGGGGCTGCATAATACCTCTGGGGCTGTATATACCTCTGGGGCTGCATATGGGCTGTATATACCTCTGGGGCTGTATGTACCTCTGGGGCTGCTGTATACTACCACTGGGGCTGCTGCTGTATATACCACTGAGGCTGCTGCTGTATACTACCACTGGGGAGGCTGCTGTATACCTCACTGCTGGGGGTTGTATACCTGTGCTGGAGTCCACCCTCGGCTTATACGCGAGTCAATAAGTTTTCCCAGTATTTGGAGGCAAAAGTAGGGGGGTCGGCTTATACAAGGGTCGGCTTATACACGAGTATATACGGTAATTGTTGGGCCGGCCACGATTTTTTCAGGTCCGTGGCTGTCTGGTGTGAACCTGACAACCCCGGGCCCAGTTTTGTAGTAATGTATGCTTGTGGTGCCGGATAGGGCCGGATGGTAGTAATTTGCCATCCGGTTTTGTCCCTGTCTGGCAGCATCAGGCTGCATTCGATTTTTGTCCCAGACACAAAATCGCAGCTTGCAGGATTTTTGTCTGGGGCAAAAATCTGACAAAATCGGATCCTCCCGGATCCAGTGCGATCCGGTGCCCCCTAACATGGGAGGCTATGTGCGCCAGATCACACCGGATCCGATAGAAAATTGGATCCGGCTGCTAGACGCCGGGTGCTGAAGTTCAGCTGCCCGCTAGACGCGATTCTGAAATTTCAGGACAGCGGCATCAGCCGCACACTGCCTATTCCGTCAGAAAACAGGACCGGAGGACATATTAACCCTCTGGTTCTGCTGTGTCTGGAGCTGTCAGGCTGTGTCCGATGCGTCCAGCAAAACACCGTACACAGCCTGACAGCAGAAAAATGTGGTGTGAAGCTGGTCTAACTCAACTGCAGCAGGACAGATGCCAGATACACCATATCACTGATCAATCACTGAGTCTGCCACTGCTTCTAACAACTTTGCCATTTCACTCTCTCTCTCCATATCAATAGAATCCATTTCTTTTCACAAAGCTACATGCATCTTCTTTAGTGCTGCAGTTTTATAACACATTATTGTCTGGAGAATTTGTCCAATGTTTCAGAACTTTCTTTTCCTATACCTATTGTTGAGCTGTGAGCGCAGACATCATCTCACTATGCTAAATCATCCTAAAATGGCTGCTGCATTCCCTGGTTCAGATTTTATACAGTCCCTACTGATTGGCTGCCCTGTACCATGTGATGTGATTATGGGGACCCACACTGCTGTGCATCAGTTGATGTAAGTCTTCTGTAGCAAATGCAATTTTCTGCAATTTGTAACAAGGCAATGGACATTTTTTTAAGAAAATTCAAATAGTTCATTATTGATAATCACTATGATCTGCGAGTTGCAGAACATTCCATACAAATTTGATCTGTATTGAATCAATTTGCTACTTTCTTCAAATTAGACAATCTGTGCATAGGTAGTGAAATAGTACACATGGTCATATGAATTGTTGTTACCATGTGCAATGGCATGTCATATAGCAGGTGATATAATATAGAAAGTACTGTAGGACAAAAAATACACAATTTTGCTAAGAGGTCTGTAATCAGGCTGCTATTCCTGGACCTGTGTGGGATGTCAAATTTTAGTTTAGACAGTGTTTCTTGTTTATTTTATACTCTAAAACCGTCAGGACTCAGGCAGACCTCACTTATGTGCAGGGTGTGTGGGACTTATGGTTCCATGACAATTGAGGAGTCATAGGCATGCAGCATTCATATTGTTCGTGATGCACACTGACAAGGCATTTAAAAGGATTTTTAATATGAACAACCCCTTACAACGTGGATCTCTGGATCATAAGCTTTACATGGGAGTGCTCACTACCCCTGCAGGTAGTACCAACACAGGTCACCCATTAAAATCAATGGCTTATTTGTTCAATTTATGGATTAGCAGAGCCCTCCGACACACATTTTGCATCAAAATTAGGCTTTTGCTAATATGCTTTATTACTTTATTAAAGGGGTACTCTAGGCTTGGAACTAAAGTCTGCAAGTCATGATTGTTGAAGTGAATAGAATAAAGGGAATATAAGTGGATTAAAAGAAGCAAGATACATCTAGTGCGGATGTGATTGCAAGTATGCAGATCTCATACATGTAGTCACATAACCACCCATTCTCACCAAGGAAAACTGTGAATTGTGACATTGCACATATAACACGCTATCAAGAATTCGCAAAGAGTGACTGCAGAATTTTATCCCAAGCCTCAGCAATCCCTTTTGGTACCTTTACACGCCGCGACGGCAGGCTGGATACATCGCGCTACAAGCTACACTTGTAGCTTGTAGCGTCCATATCGCCTGTAGTAGCGGCGTCTGAAGAGGCGACGCTACAGCCGGCGACAGATACATCTGTTTATGGTCTCTGCTCATAAACTTAAGGCAACATCGCCGATTGTAGCGAGCTGTATCGGCGTGTAAAGAAGCAACGGAAGGCAACTCTGGACACCCGGCGATGTGGCTGTCATGTATCTAAGGCGTGACACAGTCGCCATGTTACCGCGCCCCATCTGCGATCATTGGAGGTCGCTCCTGCTTTATGATTGGTAGTCGCAGCATAGGGCGGGATATTTAAGGAGCTGACCAGTCACACTACACAATTACTCGAGCGTGCTGTATTAATCAGCCTACTGCGATGCCTGGCCAATCCTGATGTATTGCGCTGTCCTATCATCGTACGGACGGCGCGTAATCCAAGATTGTTGCACGCCTATGTGCTATCCCTGCTGCACCGGGTCCGCCCATAGTAGCTTGTTGGAGCGGTGTGTAAACATGGTACGCTACGCTACAGCTGGCTACTTGAGACACCCGGCGATGTAGCTAGCTATAGATGTAGCGTGGCGTAGCGCACCTTGTCGCGGCGTGTAAAGAGGGTGCGTTGACCGTTTGTAGCCGTTTGAGCGTGCTCGTGCACGCGAAGTAGCGCGATGTATCCAGCCTGCCGTCGCGGCGTGTAAAGGTACCCTTTAGGGTAGATCGATGGGAATTGTATAAAGGTATATACCGGTACATCCACTTTAGGCTGGTTTCACAATTATTGCTAATCTGGAATTTTCTGTATTTTTTAGCCTGTGTTTTTTACCATTTGCTATACAGTTAGATGTTACATTGAACTCTATTGTGCAATATGAAATGCAGTAGACACAATATGTTTTCGTTTTAGTGGCCTTGTTAGGGTTTGGGACAGGTTTATTTTTAAAGCACAATATACTCTAGGTGTAGTAAGTATTCAGATGACCTTATTGTTTTTGAAAATATTTATCCATTAAAACACCATGAAAAACTATAAATCTTCTTTAGGCTGTGGTCCCACAACCAGTGTTTGCAGCGTTACGGACGCGTGTTTGTACTGCATCCATAACGCTGCATTGCACAGTACAAGCACAGTGGATGAGATTTACAGAAATCCCATACCCACTGTGCTTATTTTCGCCGCAGCATAAATTGACATGTGGAGCGACTTCTCAGCTGCATGTCAATTTATTGCTGCGGAGTCTGAAGCAATCTCAGTGGGTGAATTCAGGGAAAGGCTGCCTTGCCTTGAACGCAGATCGTGGACACAGAATGGCTGCGTTCACCTGTGGAGATCACCAGCTTCCTGCAGCCGACAAAACACTGCGTCCAGGACAGTGTGTCGGGAATTGTGTGCCCATACAGTGCCTTGTGAAAGTATTTGGCCCCCTTGAACTTTTCATCCTTTTTCAACCTTGAGGGCAGGGACACACTTGTCCGACAGACATGCGCGTCTGTCGGAGGAGACTCGCAAAGGGCAGGAGCAGTGACCCGGAACGGCCCCTTTCTGTCAGGACAGGGAGTGTAGAGCTGCACAAACACACAATCAGCTGACAGCCCCGTCCTGACAGAAAGAGGCCGTTCCGGGTCACTGCTCCTGCCCTTTGCGAGTCTCCTCCGACAGACTCGCATGTCTGTCGGACAAGTGTCTCCCTGCCCTAAAATAGTTACCAGCGTCCTCCCGCTTCCAGGTATGTGGAGGTCGGCTCTCTAGTCCCTGGTCACTGAGGAGATCTGCCTGTTTAACAGCTCCCAGCGACCACGTAGCGACGCTCCAGCGATCCCATCCAAGTCGTTATCGCTGTCAGGATCGCTGGAGCGTCGCTCAGTGTGACGGGGCCCATAGAGGGTTATTACACCTGTTGATATTTACTGAGAACACTAGGTGTACTGATTCTCATCTAAAAAGGTTTAATGTTGGTAAAAATAATAACAGACGTTTCCCAGTTCTTTCTAAATTATATGAAAATTAACGCCCCCATAAGTCGGTAGAACCTGACAATTTTGGTTGAACTTGCTGCGATGTTCGGGAATGTCCCAATTCTCCACTGGCAGATGATGTTGGAGGACAGTACGATTGGGCAGGGAAAAAGCTATTGCTAGCAGTGCAGAGTACTTGTGTTTTTGGGTTCAGAAGAATAGCTCTTTACCAAATTAATATTTGTCATGTGTATCCTCAGCTTTACAAAAACATCCAAGCAAGTATAGACAGATTTTTACTCTCCTGCTTCATAATGGGGCGCCCCTGCAGTCAGGCTGCCACTAATGTTATTGCATGCATTTTACATGTATGGTACCATGCCCAAATGTAAGAAGGGAAATCTTTGCCGATACCCCCATTTGCACCCAACACAATCCAAACTCCAGGCCAGGGAGGTACTGGGCAGAAGAAGCCCACATTCAGGGCAGTCCCCACCTACTGGATGGAGGGCGGAATTAGGTTAGGGGTGGGAGGCAAGATGTAGTCAGCTCTAGTGTGAGAGAGAGATCTGGTCGGGTAGCTGGGAAGCTAGGACTACACGTGGAGTTAAGTGCTAGCCCCAGGGCCTGAAGACACAATTCTACTGCCAGCCGTCCAGGCTGGGCAGAGGAGCAGGCTGCGGCAGGGGTACCATCTCCAATTTAGTTTAGATTTTGCAAGACCAGCCATGAAACTGGAGGTCACTGGGTTTCAGGTACAGTGGCTACCATAGTGGACCCTCCCCAGGCTCAAGGAACTAAACAGGGTTAAGAGGACTAGCAAGAATGTCACTCACAGAACCCGCAGTCACCTGCCTGCTGGGACTGGCAACAACAGGATGCTTAGGAGGAAACAGGGGTAGCAAGTGTCAGAAAAGGAAAAGCAGCAAGGAAGGCCAATATACCCTGTGTTTTGGCAAAGTGGACTCTGAATACCTTTGGACTAGACTGACTGAAATTTTGAGGGTTGTGTACCCTGGCCGGCTTGTAACCTGCTTCAAAACCAAGTAAATGGTAAGAGCTGCAAGAACTCTGTGTGTTGTTTGGTCCTTCCTGCGGCCCTTCGCATACACCTGCAGAGCCACAGCTTCAACTACCCTGTACTTCATCTCCCTACTACCCTGACCTACAACCTCTACCATCCTCATCACCTTACACCTACTACTACTCCCAGGGGCCCACTCCATCCACAACATTGTCCCCATTGGGGCTCAAAATCTAGATTCCCTAGTATGCTATCAATATATTATAAATGTTTATAAGGATCCTTTCATATTGGGGTTTTTTCTCCAAAATGCGGCAGATGAGGCAGATTTACTGCTTCTGCTGCCTAATGGCCGCACTTGTGGCACACTTGCGGCAAGCCCCATGCATTGTCTATGAGGCTTGCGGTAAGTGTGCGGCAGGTGTGGCAAGTGCGATTCCAACTGTTGCGGCAAGAGCGGCCGTGAAAAAAAACGCCACTGACCGCGTTTTTCTTCGCGGCCGCACCTGCTGCATCTGCCGTAACCGCACCTTCTGCATCTGCCGTAACCGCACCTTACCACAAGCCCCACACACAATGCATGGGGCCTGCTGCAAGTGTGCCACAAGTGCGGCCGTTAGGCGGGACCGTCGGCAGATGCGTTTTTTTGTCCGGATCCGAAAAAAAAATCTAGCAGGTCCGGTCAGAAGTATACTGATTCATTTATGAGACTCCATAGCTTTTCTTTTGTATCATTTTTAAATGCTCGTCAGGATACAATGAAAACATTAGTAGCACAAAGTACCTTGAAGGGAACTCATCATGTTGTCATAGGGTAGTAAGGAAAGACAGTAGGACTGGGTCTCATGGGCTGACGTCAGGCTAAGGGTGTCCTAGCTGTCCATTATCCCAGAGTTACTTCTAATGGCGAGAATGTCTGAGCCGCTACCCTTGCCCTTCTCCTGGACTGCCCTGCTATATTATGCACTCCCCCACCAAGGGAGGGGGGAAACGCGACAGAAGTGGTAAAACCCCACACAAATAGAACAACAGTAAAACCAATGATACTCACTCACAGCAATACACACAGAGGTATAAGATAATATGTGCACAGGAGGAATAAAGAGCAGGGAGGAATCACCAGATGACAAGAGGATTTTCACAGCACACCAAACAGCACTTCAATAGATCACCAGCAACTGAATCACCACACATGGACTGGTATTGCAAAAGCTATAGTCAGCATGAAACAACATATTCCATCATCTAAGGCTACCTTCACATTGCGATTTTTAGGGAGCCGATGCTGTCCGATATAAATCGGACAGCATCGGCTCCCTTCTGATGCCTGGAATCGGGTGCCAAATAGGCACCCGATTCCGGCATAAAATCGCTCCCTGCGGGGTGAAAAAAAAAAAAAAATAAATAATGTTATGCTCACCTCTCCACGAGCCCCCGCCGTCTTCCGCCATCTTCTTGGAGCTCCCGGTGGCTCCCGCAGGCTGCCGGTGTCAGCAGAGGGCTTCCTCTGCCTTATAGGACCTGCGGTGATGTCACAGTCACGTGACCGCGGGTGCACCATGGTAACCCACGGTCACATGACTGTGACATCACCGCAGGTCCTATAAGGCAGAGGAAGCCCTCTGCTGACACCGGCAGCCTGCGAGAGCCACCAAGAAGATAGCGGAAGACGGCGGGGGCTCGGGGGAAGGTGAGAATAACATTTTTTTTTTTTTTTTTAACACTTGTGCTCCTAGTTAGGAGCAGTTTTACTGTACTGAGCATGCTCAGTACAGTAAAACGGGGTCCGAGGAGACATCCGATGTTTCCTCGGACCCTTCTCCATAGGGCCCCATGTTATAGGGATCGGACCTAATCGGATGTGCACTAAATGCCATCCGATTTGGTCCGATCCGATTCTGTCAGATTTTATTTTCGGTGCTAAAATCGGAGCAGGCTCCGATTTTAGCACCGATAATAAAATCGGACAGAATCGGATCGGACCAAATCGGATGGCATTTAGTGCACATCCGATTCGGTCCGATGCCCATAGGGATGCATGGAGGCCAAATTCGGATCCGATACTGTCCGATTTTGATCGGACAGCATCGGAAATCCGAAAATCGTAATGTGAAAGCAGCCTTAAAAGGCAGGGAGCAACTGTGATAGATCTCCCAGAACATGTGATCCTAGAGGTAATCAGGAGTCATACAGAGATTAACTCCTATTAGTTTGATCGCTAATGACAACACAGCTGGTTGACACCTGAGCCTACCTGTGGAACTCAGAAGCATCAGAAAAACTTATGGTGGGTTTACACACACCAATCATTGTATCCAATCTCTGAACCAATCTCTGGTTGCAGTGAAATCATGGACAGATTGCTCCATGTTGTACACAGCCACAAAATGGAACTATGTGTCCATGATTTCACTGCAACCAGAGATTGGTTCAGAGATTGGATACAATGATTGGTGTGTGTAAACCCACCATTAGTGTGAATCTGAAGGATGAACAAAACCAGATGCCGCCATAACATTCCGCAAGTTTTGAGCAAAACACCGTGTGACACATGTTGAAAATGGTATCTGATCTGAAGCCAATATGTTATAAAGCAGGAGGAGCTGGCCAGTTTGATATACATTTTTGTGTGAAAAGTTTCACTAAGGCCCCATTCACACACTGCTTTTTTTGCTGCGTATTTTTAAGCACAAGCTCATCACAAACCAGGAGTGGGTGATTGAATATATAAGAGGAGCACTTGTTTCCTCTGAGTGTGCCACTCCCGGTTTTGATTGTTCCACTCCTGGCTTTTTTTGAGCTTGTGCGTAAAAATATGCAGCAAAAAAAGCAGTGTGTGAATGGGGCGTACAACTTGCATTGTATTCATTGATATCCATGGTGTTTGCATGAGTCCAGTGGGCAGTACTATTCAGTGATCGACAGTCTTTCCTGTATGACTGCATGCAGAGTTTGCGGTCAATCACTAATAGAGATGACCACTGGACTCATATTCAGAAAAATACCAGGAATTTTAATAAATAATATACAAGTTATACTGAAACGCTAACGCTTTCAGCAAACCTATATATCATTCTTCTCAGCTCTTCTTCTCCACACCATGAAGTTTACACATCAGACTGCATGTATAAATGTGTCAGCTCCCCTTACATCCCTATGTTCTACTAGAAGATTTGTAGGGCGACTGAAAGGACACACACATAAGATCAATATCGTCCAAAACTGCTGATTCATACTTGTACAATAATTTTGTTCCACATGGGACAGGCACTGGTAAAGCCATCTCTCTAATTGAGATTTCATGAATCCATGTTGGTTCTCAGGGTTTGTGCCCACTGTTATATTATGTTCATGGCAGACACATGTCACCACTTGGAATAGTTCTTTGATATAATGATCAATTGTTAGTTACACAGTTGCCTTATGGCAGGGCGAGGAACCATTTTTCTGCCGGGGGCCATTTGGAAATTTCTACAATCCTTCGGGGGCCGTACAAAATTATCAACTTGAAAATTACTCGCTATATTTGGTTAAACAATCACCTCCCCCCTACTTGTGGTGGCTGGGGCTGCTTCTCTTTGGCAGCAGTGATATTGGTCATGTTGCTTCTCAACTGCTTTTCCAGGTTTGCTAGAGCCCTAGACATCACAGGAGAGGCTGGGAGCAAATACCTCACCTGGAGGCGAGGCTGGACAGAGATCATAGGAGAGGGGAGCATAACCTCACTGGGAACAGGCTGGACATAGACTCAAGGAGCTGGAGCATATACCTCACTGGTGAGGCCAAGGCTGGGACATAGAGATCATAGGAGAGGCTGGGAGCATATACCTCACTGGTGAGACCAAGGCTGGGACATAGACATCACAGGAGAGGCTGGGAGCATATACCTCACTGGTGAGGCCAAGGCTGGGACATGATCATAGGAGAGCTGGAATATACCTCACCTGGAGGCCGAGGCTGGGACATAGAGATCATAGGAGGCTGGGAGCATATACCTCACTGTGAACCAGCTGCGACAGACATCACAGGAGGCTGGGAGCATGTACTCACGTGACCAAGGCTGGAATAACATCACGGAAGAGGCTGGGAGCATATACCTCACTGGTGAGGCCGAGGCTGGGGCATAGAGATCACTGGAGAGATGGATTTAAAGGGCAGACAGTCGGCAAAACACGTCTGCCAGTCTGAGCACTGAGGTCCCCAGGAATCTGCCCGGGGGCACAAAAAGGTCAATATGGGCCGCATTCGGCCCTGGGGCCTGAGGTTCCCCACCCCTGCCTTATGGCCCTAAGCTGGAACTTTTCTTTCAATGCATTTATACAAGGTTCTCTTACATTTTTATTTTATTTTGTTGCTGTGTTTCATTGTAACTGGAAGAAATCTGTACCGTGATATCTGTACAAATACACAGAACACACAGCAGTGGAGCCGGCCCCTTTAACCCTTTGCACTCTCCTGACCCCGAGTTGAATGCATGGATGAGTAGTTTATCTTGTGTAAATATTCTTTTATTTGCACAGTGAAAAACTCTCTCAACAAAACACAGAGAGCCAGAAATGCAGATGACAAAGATGCCTTTCAGACTTATTAACCAGTCCTAATATAATACTCAACCTTTCCCCATCCCAGCACCCTATCTGGTTTTTTCCCGCCCTCTTAGGAGCAGCAATGAATACGCCTTTTGCTGTCAAACCAACTTTAAAATACCAATGGATTCTTTTTTGCTGGAGGGAATATTTAAATATGGCTGATGTTGTGTTTGGGCCTTGTGACCTCAGCTGCAGGCAGCTAGGCCTGCATAGCAGAGACGATCAAACAGCAGATGCTATATTAACCTCTGACAGAATTATTCTAGCAAAGAAACCAATAGCTCCGCGCTGGGAAAACATTATACAGTGATATCTAAGCACATTTATAGGATTCAATTACTTTAAACATCTATAGATTCTTTTCAGCTATAGTATTTAAAGAGGACACATCATGAGATTCTTGCTGAACATGGAATCGGGCACATAAATCTCATGACGGGCTTCCCAAATCATTTATAAGATATATTTTACAACATTGCATTATTATTACTATTATAATTACAACCCCTTTTCAGCCGATAGAACTCCTCTTTCCCCCGAAAAAGTAATAAGGTAGGATTTTCCAATCCCAGTAAAAAAGCCTCTCCCCGCCGCTCCAAAACATAACATAGGAAAAGAAAAGTGCAGTCCTAATTTTTTTCTTTACTGGAAATCTCAAGATTGTTTTCTCCTTCCAAATGGTTTGAAGAATCTACAGCATACTGTAGCCTACTCTTAGAGGAGATAAAGGTTCCTGGTTAAATTTTCCCCATCCCTGTGGACCAGATGGCCAGGAGTCTCTGGACATAAGCTAAGATAAGGAGAGCAGGTTGTGCTCCCAGCATCCATCTGAGCAGACAACTCGGTGGAAGTAAGGCTGCCTTCACACTTGCGTTTGTGTGCATGCGAGGATGCAGACGCAAAGCAGGCAAAAGCACCCATAATAATGTGAACGCAGCGGAGAATCTTTGCATTCGTTCACATTACTATCCTGCCCCGGCAGCCAATCAGCTGTCTCTGGCGGTGGCCGGGAGGAGGAGATCAGCGGCAGAGATCTCTCCTCCCGCACAGTTGATCTCCCCCGGTGTCAGTGGGGAGATACAGCTGATCTGACAGCTGTTTAAATCTCCACGCTGACACCAAATAGGGTGATATCAGTGCGGGAGATAAGAAACAGCTGATCGCTGCTTCAAATCTCCCGCGCCGACATCACCTATTAGTGTCAGCGCGGGAGATTTAAACAGCTGACAGATCAGCTGTATCTCCCCGCTGACACTAGCGGGAGATCAGCTGTGGCTCTGCATGATCTCCTGGTGGCTGCCGCTGATCAGCGGCAGCCACCGGGAGAGATTTCAATGAGATCCTGCAGCGTTCTCCTGCGGTGTCATGCAGAGGACACTGCGGATCCATTGAGATCCATGCATGGTTTGTGCGCTTGCGGGCACTTGCAGATAAAACAAGCGACCGCACAAAAAATGCAACAAGCTGCGTTCGGAGGGCGCCAATGTGCGCATCCGAACGCAAACGCAACCGAACGCAGACAAACGCAGGCACATGCGTTCCCATGTTAAACATAGGAATGCAGTGCGCAAGCGTTTGGCTGCGTTCGGTACGCAGCGTTCACAAACGCTGTGTGAAGGCAGCCTAAGATCTCGCTCTAATGTGACTCTCGTCCCAAAGGAGGAAACCCTGGAGTTTGCAGGGAAGAGCAGAACCTGATCTTCACAGTTCTCTACTAAACTGATCAGGAGAGAACCCATAATGGAACTGCATCCCAAAGGAGTCGTTGAGGTAGACACACATGTAAAAAGGAGAAAGGTCCTTGATAACATGTTCCCTATCCCTATGGACCAAACAGTCTGGAATCTCCACCCTAATCAAACATAAGGAGAGCAGGTTGTGCTCACAATATCAACCTGAGCTGACAACCTGGTGAGCTAGGATCACGATCTAAAGCAGTTATCATCCTGAACGAGGAAAGCTTGGGTTTCTAGAGGAGAGGGGAACCTGCTCAACACACAGTTCTCCGACAAACCGATCAGAAGGGAACCCATAATGGAACTGGATCCCAAAAGGAGTCCTTGAGACAGGACACACATGTAAAAAGTGATACACAAGGGAAAAAAAAAAAGTAAGTGCAATGTAAATACTGACCATGCATTCTGCGAGGAAATTTTTAAAATTCTCCATTGTAGCCAAAAGCCCCAGAATAAGGGTGTGTGCACTCAGTAAGTTCAGTCACCCCCGGGTCACCAGCCTGGGGCAAGTCTGCACTTAAGGCTTTCACAATTAGCCCAATCTCATGGCTTCAGTACGGGGATCTGGTTCACCTGACCAGATAGCTGTATAACATGCCAAAGATATACCCCTAAATGTCCATCCAGTGTGCATTGGGGTGTCTGCCTTTGCATCAGCCGGCATGGCCAAACCCAATGACACCAGTAAACACTGCACTTGATCTAAGCCTAAAGGCCAAGAAGCAAGAAAGCAAGTTCAGATACTATACCCAACATAATGAGGCCATTTAAGGCGGTTTCAAAAAAAGCATTTCTGCACCTATATTACGAATGCAAGTCCTGGTCCTACTGCAGGTCTAAGCACCTGAGCTAATGGCTTCATAGGAATCTACTGACCTAAAGCTAAGACTACAGTATGGTGTAATTAGTATGTAGAAGGCTACTCCCTCCAATTTCTGACCAGAATGAAAACTATAGAGTACAGCAAGGACCCCACATGTGTGTTCACTGCAGCAAAACAATACTACACACCCTATCCCGTAACACATCAACAAGTGATGCATACCGGACTGGGACTATCAGCTCTTATCATGTGATCATATACAGGACGTCAGTAGAACAAGAAGAAATGATGTCACAGGTCAGATGGCGCACTGTCAGAACAAGGTGCTGTAGAAAATCTAAATTAGAGGCTAAATAATCTCGAAAACTTTTATTATAGGTAAGCCAAAATATAATGTAGGACAACCCTTTAAACAATGCATGATGCCTATTAAACTGAATTGAAGTCCGCAGGTTTCAAATGTATGGCAGAGCCAAGAGCTGCGGTGCTAGCAGAGGTATTACAGTGGAATTCCCAATCGAGGGATTCTTCTATATCAGCTCAGATTTCCCTAAACCGCACAGCACCCCCGCCCCAAATATATATTTATCCTATCAATAGCCATCTTATTTCACACCATCAATCAGAGTTGGGTGTAAATTGAAAAATACTGTCAGAAAATGGGAACATGATATTCATCTAGTTCACTGAATATCCAAGGTCCCTTTTCAGTATTAAAATGGAATTATGGCAAATTTAACATCAAGCCATAAAAAAATACATTAATTTGAATATGCATATTAAATATAGTATTCTAAGTATTAATATATGTAATGTAATTGAAACATTATTATAATATATAATAATTTTACAAATATATTACATGCAAATAACAAAATCCTGAATGTTGAGCATTATGATCAGTATTATTAACGAAGATTAGTAAATCCACTGATCTTATGCAAAATATTTTTATGGCTTTTACACATATTGATAATTACTGAATCTATATGTATGTTCCTAACATACATGATGGCACGTGTGCGATATGGCAGCTTCATATGATTCATTCTGAACAACTGGATTCATTTCAATAAGAAAGGACACGATTTATTAATATATTATGACCGGATTGCGTTGTGCAAGAAAATTAGGTTGCATGTGTCACACCCAATGTGTACAAAGAATATCTCTCTGCTTCTCTCTAGATTGCACAGGGAGTGGTTGGGAGATTATATGTGTGTCTATGTGTGCATGATCCCTGTACAATACGGCATGCATACAGGTGTGTACCATATATACCGGGTATGGAGGTGTCTGTATGGGTGTGGGAGTCTGCACACAGGAATGTGTAATCCAATGACTTTATAATGAAGGTGTGTAAGCCGATCAATGGGCAGGAAGGCAATAGGCAACGCATATGTTGGCTTTACGTGTCGATTTTTGTCATCGTACCCATTGTGTCTGCATGATCGCTGTGTAGGAGGGTGTGTATGGACCTCCGCACATCGGTAGGTGTGTGCATGCGTGTTCACAGATGATCCCAATAGATTGTAGGGTTTTGTACGGTATAAGTAAAAATGGCAGATTCTTGATTAAACAGCCAGGATTCTTGGAAATACAGTAAAGTGGCAGCAGGTAGCAAGTCGGTGACATGGATGGTGTAGGATGACAGATTTGAGTGTGCATGCACTGCAGCCACAGACAGATGTGTACTGGATTATCTGACGGCTTGTGATGTGCAGAATCCAGGGTGGTGGAGGGGTGGTGGTTACAAGGGGAATGTGGCGATGGATCCCCGGCCTCTGTGTCCCCCATACAAACACTTTAGGTTTATCAATGAGTTAGAAATACCATTCCGATCACAACACGCCTATTTACGTGTACAGAGGTTCGAGACATTATCTACGTTCTTATGCATGTTCGCTTTTTTGAAACAAGAAATAATAAAGAACACTTATTCCGTCTACAGCAGCTAAATATTGTTACAGATGTCCGCGAACGTCCGCATTGGACCAACGACCGATCCGTAAAAAAAATGGTCCAGCTACCAGAAAGGCCTTTGCCGTAAAGGGTTAAAGCAAGACTCTGCAAAATGACACATACCCTATATGTGTGACAGCAACTGATTAACCGTTCACACCCCATACAAAGCGCTGTCACTTACCTGTCAGCAGAGAGAGAGGGCTATGGGTGGGTTTCCCTTCAGCGAGCCATAGATCTCTTCTAATACATCCTCCACATGCAGAGTCAAAATGAGCAATGGTAATAATATAAATGGGAGCAGGGAGGAATATCGTCCACAGGCTTCTGGGGGACTATGCCTACTATGGGCACAAAATCCTCTTGCTTTAAAATGAATAAAGCAGCTTTAATGCAGCACAGAGAGACACTGCAAAAGGTAAAGCTAGAAGAGGTTGGGCAGTGCAGGAAAACAAGGAGGTAGGAGCAGAGAGAGAGAAAGAGAAAGGAGAGAGGGAGGGTGAGAGAGAGGGAGGGAGAAGGGAGGCTGGGCACAGTACACACAGATCCAGCCTCCACACATAGAAAAAAATATTTTTTTTGGTGTGTATGCTGGAGAGTAATATATATACAGATGCCCCACCTAGTGCATGAGCAGGGTCAGTGCCCTATCCAGAGCTGTGCTGCTGTCATGTCTGATGTCATGGACTGTCCCTTGCTGATTCATCCAGCTTCCCCACTGTACCCCAGCAGGCTGCAAGGGGTTAATAACCTCATCTGGATTGCTGGGACTCAGAATGACTGCAATCAAGCTAATAGGCTCTGCAGCTGAACTGCTGGCATCCTAGGTCCTGTGTATGTGTGACAGCATGTAACTACTATATATGTATATATAGAAAGAGAGATATGTGTACCACATTCTGTAAAGCCATTGGTCTGATAAGATGTAATACCTTCCCACATCCTATTCTAAATTGCATTCAATTCAATTGTATCTGCTGATAATACTGATGGTCCAGAGGGTGAAGGAGAATTTATACGACTGGAGGTGATGGGTCATCATCAGCTTGGAATGACTCACAATGGCGAAATCGACCTGTCGGGGTCATCTTTATATACGTGAACCTTTTGGAGCCCAATATAAAACTTAAGGCCACTTCACACACTAGGATCTCGTTAACGATATCATTGAAACGTCACAGATTTGTGATCGTTCAAACGATATCGTTAGTGCGTCGTTGTGTGTAAACGAACAATGTAGGAAGGTAAAAATGTTGGAATGTCAAAAATTTGAGATCCGGACCTCAAGTCTATCATTCGTCGTCCAATTACCATCCTGGTAAGCCGCAACATTGTTCAGTGTGACACCTTTCAGAACGATATCGGTCATAATTTTCCTATTTTGCCGCTGTTTTACATCGTTGAAACGTTCTTCTCAAAATAGCTGGCGTGTTGGCAAATTTAAGATCGTTAACGATATTCTTGCGTGTGACAACGCACTAACGATGTCGGAAGGATCGGAGTCACGTGACATAGCTAACGATATCGTTCACCTATATACTAATGTGACCTTAAGTCACCTCTTACCTTCATTCTCATGATATATTCAGACTAAAATATCAAGAATATTTTGGTATAACCAATCCTTCATGTCCAACTAGAAGGGCGGCAGGGATTCTGTATACTGGACCGTTGCTGGCAGCAGCTGCATCACTTAGGGGGAGAGTTCAATATATATCATTGTTCTCCAGACTCAGAACTGTGTCTACCAATGTCAGTTGGGCAATTGGTCACTTTTCAGTGTACAGGACAAATTGAGTGTATAATCCTGGCAATATACAAAATTAAAATTTTAGGCTTCCAAAGTGTTGAAATTGGCCATCAAATGTTTAAAAAAATAAACTTTTGATTCCATCTTGACAACTGCCCGAGCATTCACGCTGAATCTCACTGAATCTCACTGAATCACACTTCCCTTTATAAACACGGAAATCTCTGACAGTACTACATTCATTTCCTGCCTTGTGACTCTATCAGCAGGCTGTATTTCAAGGCTGTGTATATTGAAAGTGTCCATGACATCTCTGCGTGACAGCGGCTTGCAAACATTTTTTCAACACTAATCTTAAAAATGCAGATGGATAGCACCATTCATTCAACAAAAAATGAACTTTTGTCCATAGTACTCTCACAATTTATACATAGCAGCTACATTATAGTAGTAGTAGTATTAACTGTGACATATTTCTTCTAAAATAATGTGTCCTCAAAATATTACCCGGTTCAACACCATCAGTATTCATGGCCATGTATCATATTTTCCCTGTAAATCTGCTTCTTCTGCCATTTCCATTATACACAGGGGCGGACACAGATTGTAGTGGGCCCCTGTGCAAGAAATTTTTGGGGCCCCCCCGCCCCTCATAGTGCAACAAAGTTATGTAAATATATACACTGTGTTCCAAATTATGTAAATGTTCTTTTTCTCTGATTTTCCTAAATGGTCGGTGCAAATCACAGTGTAATAAAAGTCATCACCCGTTAGAGTATACATCAAATTTTATTGAAGAAATCTCCCTATGATAACAGTATAATTTTCAAAGTTAAAAAACTCTAAAAGCACTGTTCCAAATTATTACGCACAGTAGAGTTTGTAAACATTTGATATGTTGGAAAGAACTGAAAATGCTCTTTTGTTGAATTTGCAGCATTAGGAGGTCACATTCACTGAAATAAAAAGCTATTTAACTCCAAAACATCCTAACAGGCCAAGTTACATGTTAACATAGGAGCCCTACTTTGATATTACCTTCACAATTCTTGCATCCATTGATATTGTGAGTTTCTGGAGAGTTTCTGCTTGTATTTCTTTGGATGATGTCAGAATAGCCTTCCAGAGCTGCTGTTTGATGTGAACTGCCTCCCACCCTCATAGATCTTTTGCATGATTATACTCCAAAGGTTCTTTATAGGGTTGAGGTCAGGGGAAGATGGTGGCCACACCATGAGTTTATCTCCTTTTATGCCCATAGCAGCCAATGGCACAGAGGTATTCTTTGTAGCATGAGATAGTGCATTGACATGCATGAGGATGATTTTGCTCCTAATGGTACGTTTTTGCTTTTTGTACCATGGAAGAAAGTTCTCAGTTGGAAACTCTATATACGTTGCAGAGGTCATTTTCACACCTTCAGGAACCTTAAAGGGGCCTACCAGCTGTTTCCCAATGATTCCAGCCCAAAACATGACTCCTCCACCTCCTTACTGACGTCGCAGCCTTGTTGGGACATGGTGGCATCCACCAACCATCCACTACTCTATTCATCTGGACCATCCAGGGTTGCTCGGCACTCATCAGTAAACAAGACTGTTTGAAAATTAGTCTTCATGTATATCTGAACCCATTGCAACTGTTTCTGCTTGTGAGCACTGTTTAAGGGTGGCCGTATAGTAGGTTTATGCACCACAGCAAGCCTTTGAAGGATCCTACACCTTGAGGTTCGAGGGACTCCAGAGGCACCAGCAGCTTCAAATATCTGTTTGTTGGTTTGTAAGGCCTTTTTAGCAGCTGCTCTCTTAATCTGATGAACTTGCCTGGCAGAAATCTTCCTCATTCTGCCTTTATCTGCACGAACACATCTGTGCTCAGAATCAGCCACAAATCTCTTCACAATACGATGATCAAGCTTAAGTTTTCATGCAATATCAAATGTTTTCATCCCTTGGTCATGGCAGTGCACTATTTGTTGCTTTTCGGCAGCAGAAACATCCTTTTTTTTCCCATGTTACTTGAAAACTGTGGCCTGCGTAATATTGTGGAACATCCAGTTTTCCTTTTATTGGGCTCACCTGCCAAACTAATTATCACAGATATCTGAGATTGAATTCAATGATCCAAAGAAACCTGAGACATAATACCATCAATGGGTTTCATTGAAAAAATAAATAAATAAAACCCTATGATCTTAAAACCAATTTGCATAATAATTTGGAACACAGTGTAGATTGTAATATTTATTTAGAATGCAACTATCAAAAGTTGCATTGTCCGGCCAGCTTCCGTGGTACTATCATGCCCACCCAGCATGTCCAGCCAGCCATGGTGGTACATGCTGGGCATGATAGTACCGGTAACCAGAGGCTGCAAGGACATGCTGGTCAATGGGCATAATGATAATCATGCCCATTGCCCAGTAGTACGTACTGCCTGTGCCACCAGCCTCGGCCAAGGGTCCTCCTAGTCAGCCCCCCCAGGCCCGCCCTCCCCCTCCCCACAGCCCCCCTCCTCCTCCAACCCCCACGACGGCCCCCGCTCCTCCAACCCAATGACACCTCTCCTCCCCCCAACCCCCCACCCCACAGCCCATCTCCTCCTCCCCTCCTCCCCCAGCCTCTCCCACTGTTTACTAAGCATACTTGCCCTTCTTTTCTCAAATTTGCACTTTCACCATGCTGACACCATGTCCTTACAGTTTTTGCTCCACGAATCCTATCTTTACTTTGCTGTCCCCAAACCCCAGCACCCTATAACCAAATAATTATATCCCCTTCCCTCTTACCCCTCCCCCGCCTCACCTCATCTGCTGACCTGCTCCTTAACCTTAGATCTCTCCTACTAAGGTAGGTTTCAGACTTGCACTCCCCGCCGCAGCGTATTGCGGCGGGCAAGCACAAGCTGAGCGCAGGCATCGCACGTCCCTATGTTTAACATGGGGACGCAAGTGCCTGAGCTCGGGTGCAGATGGCCGTGCGCACCCATTCACTGCAACATGTGATTTGTGCCCATGCGGATGCTTGCACACAAATCACACAGTCGCGTCCGCACCAGGAACGCGACATGTTGTGTTCAGGGTGCGGACTAGAGCGTGTGATTTGTGCGCAGGCATCCGCCGGTGTACAAATCATACATTGCAGTGAATGGGTGCGCACAGGGTGCGCACGCCAATCTACATCACAGCGCAGGCACCTGCGTCACCATGTTAAACATAGGGACGACCCCAATGACCCTAGATTTGCCCTCTATATCTCCCTACTCCTTTTTATCTTTTATCTTTCTACCTCCCTCTTTCCTTACCTCTCTTCTACTTTTGTACTGCTCTTTAAATATTGGTTTTGAAAAGTTATATTATAGCACACCCTCTCTAGAGCTTCCAGCAATTCTGGAATCGAATTAAATATACATAGACTGGAGAAACTCCTCGGACGATGGGTTCGTCTTTGGCGTTCCCAACTTTGAGCGAGTTCTCCGAGGCTCTGCTAGCATGGGATTAAACAAAAAAGAAGATAATACGTTACAAGATAACCCATCAAATGTTCTTTTGTACACAACCAAATTGATGATGAGAAGACCATTGTTATAATATTTCTGGCGGGGTTCTTTTACACCCCCATCAGCTGTGAGCCACTGTATTCAGAGAGAGGTTATTTTATTCTAATGTTCTGGACTATAAATAAGGGACTAGATGACCCTGCTATGTAAGAGGGTACATTCGATTTTCGGTTGGTCATTCTCCAACACACATATATCTGGTATTCTTTCTGTGTTTCATTATTTTGTACTTTCTGGTTACAACTATATGTATACCTTGTAATGTTTTAAAAAAATTCAATAAAATGAGATTAACAAAAAAAAAAAAACATAGGGACTTGCGGTGCCTGCGCTCAGCTTGCGGATCCCCTCCGATTGACGCTGCGGAGGGGTCCGCAAGTCTGAAACCAGCCTAAGACATAAAACAAGCCTGCCTCTCTTCTCCCACCTGCTCTCCCTTTCTCTGCTTATACTGATACTTCTTACTAATTCTCCCTCCTATTACTCTTAAACTTTTTTACTACTGCAATCTCTCTTACATAAAACCCGCGCTCTTGACATCCATCACTCTGCTACTTCTTTCTGGAGCACTCTGGAATGCCCACTCCATCTGCAACAAGCTCCATGTGATCCATGATCTCTTTACCTCTTGCAATCTTTCCTTCTTGGACCTTACTGAGAAATGGCTGATGACTCGCCCAGGGTATGGGGGCTCGGTTGTCTGGGCCCTCTTCTGCTTCTGTGGGGTTGTCAATGGTGGCCTGCCCAGACCCATGGCCCTGGTGGTCTGCTTTTGAAAAGGGGAGTTGGGAATGGGAATAAAGTTTGTATTGTAGTTTCATGACGCCACCCGCAGCTTCTGGTGATTAGGCACCAGGGCCGCCTCAGTCCTCCGGACGGTGATGATATAGCGGCCTTGATGGTACAGCTCCCTGCAGGTGCAGCTAACCCCTTGGGGGAGATATGCATCGGTGGTGGTCGGGGTGCTGGTGATGGATGGATGGATGAGCAGGGTACAGCGTAGAAACAAACACACAGAGACTTGAGCACTCTGCCCAGGTACTTTAATGGAATGGTGCAGATGGAAAAACAGTTCAGAGCAGGTAACTGTCTCTGGACGAAATAGCTGGCCAGTCTCTGGGAGTCTCCCGTGGAATGCCTGCTTGGAAATGCCCTGTGTCTTGCTCCCTATATCTGTCTTGAGGTGCCCACTTGATACGAGGCCCGTTGTAGATGGGAATCCTGATGTGACAATTTCTCTGGACAGGGTGTCGGGGCCGGTAAACGGTCCTTAACCTCCGGTATTCTCGGTGAGAGGCTGAACTCCCTCGCCGTCTTCGGAACCGGTGCTCCGGTAAACAGACCAGAGTTCTCTCCTGAGTAAGGGCGCTCGGGGGGTTCCCTCCCTCCATCTGGGCTTCCTGTTTGCTCTCTCCAAGCCCCCTCCTTGGAATTCCTCCTTCACTCACTCGGAGGATCCTCAACTGCCACCTATGTCCAACAACTAGCACATCCTTGCAGAAACCTTGGAAATCTAGACATTCACACACTCTGACTCTATTATACCTCTGTCCTCCATATCTTCACTCCAACACTGACTCTATTATACCTCTGTCCTCCATATCTTCACTCCAACACTAGAAAAAACACGCTTGCAAGATACCTTCCCTGCATTCAAACAAGTAACACATTCAAGTCATCCCTCACCTCTGCTTAACAGACCTACTCACAACCCTCATATCTTCCTTATCCTACAACCCCAAACAGTAGTCCTTTCAAAGCAGTCCCAGGCTGGTACTGTGCTCTTCCAGATTGCAGCACAGCCAGCTCTTAGATAATTCAGAAACACACCTCTGAGACACCTTTCATTAGCCTTTCTTTGCTGCCCTCTCTGCACTGTTCTTCTTGCCTACTCCTGTTCTGCGCCTTCATGCTACAAATCCCTAGGCAGGTGATCTTAGGCCCAGTCGAGTGACGGCTAGCAAGTCCTCTTGGCCCTACTTTAACCACTGTACTTGGAAGTGTCCATGGGGTTGGCTATTACTCTTGCAGACCAGTAGCCTTCGTTTCCTGGCTGAAGCATACAGTCGTCTCACCAGATTAGGGTTGGTCTCCTCATGCAGCCAATTCCTCCAACAATGACCTGCAGGGCGGTTGTGGATTCGAGGTAACCCTGGCTGGGGATTCCTTGGCCGACCTACCCACTGGCCCCGTTAAGCCCCAGCTCTAGCCTCTCTTAGAACTCCATTCTCTCCTTCCTCCTTCTTCTCCTGTCGACTTCTCTCTCCTTTTCTCTCTCTCTGACACCACCCTCCTTTTTAAACTACTCCCAAGACACAGGGGAGCCACAGGAACAACAACCAGTATCCGAATAGTATTATTATTATTTATATTTATTTATATAGCGCCATTAGGTTCCATGGCGCTTTACATGAGGATAAGGGAGACAAAAACAAGTACACTAAATCTAGGTGATCGGGACGTACAGGTACAGGAGATTGCATATCTACTATATAATTGTCTAAGGCGTCTGTCTGAAGCCGAAATCGCACACCAGACAGAGGCCTCGTCCCCTATGTGTAGCACATGCCCCCCTGTGTTAGATATTGCCCCCATGCTGCTGCCATAGTAAAATAATAAACTCTATACTTACCTCCTGGCTCCTCTTCCAGCGCTGGTCTCCCGGTGTCTTTCCGGTCTCCCGGCTGCTGCTGTGATCGCACGCAGAGATGATGTCACTCTCTGCTGTGCCGATCACATGACCGCACAGAACCAGGAAATGGAGGAGCTCTGCAGCATAATCTCTGCCCGATCACAGCAACAGCAGTGACACCGGGAGGATCAGAGCTGGAGGAGGAGGTAAGTATAGAGTTTATTATTTTCCTATGGCAGCAGCATGGGGGCAATATCTAACACAGGGGGGTATGCGCCACACATAATGGACGTATGCCATGCATAGGGGACATGTGCCATGCATAGGAGACGTGTGCCATGCATAATGGATGTGTACCATGCATAGGGGACGTGTGCCATGCATAGGGGACGTGTGCCAAACATAGGGGTTGTGTGCCACGCATAGGGGACGTGTGCCATGCATAGGGGGCGTGTGCCATGCATGGGGGACGTATGCCATGCATAGGGGACATGTGCCATGCATAGACAGGGCTGCACTGTCCAATGGTCAATATGAGCTCAGGCGGCAAGGAGGCAGGGGGAGCCGCAGAGCAGAAAGGGGTGGCGCCTGCACCATGCAGCCAGCTCCCCGTTTGACGTGCGCCAGCTGTATAAGGTAAAATCACCAGTGGCGGCTACTGACAGCACCCCCCGCGGCAGAGAGCCTTTCTGCACCCCTGTGCATAGGGGAGATTAATCTGAAATACGTACCGGCTTTCCCGTCCCGCTATTTGAAATGAACAGCCATGTGAAAACGACACACCAACGATCCCGGCCAGGTCGTATCGTTATCGGTATCACTGGTGTGTCGCTATGTGTGATGGGGGCTCTATACTTACAGGACCTCTGATGATGGCCGGAGCAAGATCACATGGCTGTGACATCACCAGAGGTCCTTAAGCTAAACGCACACATCACCAGGATCCAGGTACTGCAGACCATTTACACCCACACACCTTACACTCACCCTGCACTCACACTCTCCCACCACTCACGCTTACCCGACACTCACGTCACACTCTGCTCTGCACTCACGTCACTCTCTGTCCTGCACTCACATCACACTCTGCCCTGCACTCACGTCACACTCTGTCCTGCACTCACGTCACACTCTGCCCTGCACTCATGTCACACTCTACCCTGCACTCACATTACACTCTGTCCTGCACTCACGTCACACTTAGCCCTGCACTCACGTCACCCTCACCTTGCTCTCACCTCACACTTAGCCCTACACTCACCTTGCACTCACCTCACACATAGCCCTGCACTCACCTTGCACTCACATCACACTGTCTCTAACGCAAAACCTGCGTCGCTGATTGTTCATGGCTGGCTGGGCGCGAGCAATCAGCGACGCAGGATTTCCGTTACAGCGAAACAGGCATAGTCCGCCTGGTCTCCCGGCCCCCCTCCGCTCGGTCTCCTGCCCACTGCTCACCCTCTCCATGCTTCCTCCCGGCCGCCGCTCCATGCTCCATCTGCCCGCCGCTCACCCCGCCATTCTTCTTCTTCTTTTCGTGGCATAGACTCCAGAAATTCAAAGGCCACAGGGGGTGGGGGTGTAGCTACCAAAGGGGGTGTCGTACTGGCTGTGAACAAGGGCACGCCCACCACATCAGGGCTATGCGCTTGGACACGCCTACTATGATGCCCCCTGTTAACTCCGCCTCCTGAGGCCTTGGAATTGTTGACATCTATGCTGTACAGAAGCCTGGAGCGGGTGAGAACTGAGGGGGCCACCGCTGCACACTCGCCCAACCGCACCACTGTACACCCGCACTACCGTAAACCCGCACCGCCGCACACCCACATATTCTAGAATATCTGCGTTAGAATCGGGCCACCGTCTAGTTACATATAAAGCACCTGTGTACTGACCATTATGAGGATCAATGCCAGGTCAAATAAAAATGCCTTAATACTAGATGCTGACCAATAGGTTGTAATAATGGATAATACATCTCCTATATTCCCAATATAATTGTGGAGCCCACTGGGACGGGGTACTCGGTACCGGACCGGGGTATCACGGCAGTCCTTGGTCCGGACGGTGTCCCGAGCCCACAAGGAAAAGGAAATATTTACAGGGATTTTGTCGTGACGCCACCCACGTGTTGTGGTCAGTGAGGGGACAACCGCTGCAGCGTAGCTCTGCCAGGAGGATGGATGGATGGGGCTGCAGCTAGATGGATAAGCCCGCCGCGGGTCGGGCTGCTCCTGACAGGGTGAAAAGGTGTAATAAAAGTTCTGTTGCAGGGAATCACACATGGGAGAGTCAAGCAGGGTTCACCGGGTTTTACTGACAAGTCTTTACGGTACAGTTCACACAGTCACTTTACACAGCCAACTCCGGACACTCTGAAGCCTCTGCAGCCAGGTTATCTTCCTGAGACCCCTCACTCTCTCCTTAACCTTTCCGGCTTCCCTTTCCTCAGTTCTTCCCTGTGGGTTGTATGGCGTCAACTCGGTCCCTTTGTGTGGCTTCTCCTTGTGTGTTTGTGGGCAGCAAGCCTGGGTCCTATAGTGTTGCTGTGCCTCCAACCCGTGTGGTAGGAACCCTGACTTGGAATCAGCGTTCCCAGTCGGTTTGTCTGGGGATCCGGCGTATAGCTGCGATCCCCCTCAGAGCCGACACTCTGTTCCCAGCCTAGCCTTGGGTGTCCCTGTCTTGCAAGGGATCACTGGGCTCTCTCCTACCCGTGTGACTATCCGGGTATGTCATGGGAGTCCGTTTCACCAGTCCTCTGTACTCAGCCGTTCCCCTTCCCTTAACTCCCAGGTCATGGAGCAGGCTTTCTCTCCATGGAACGGTGTCTCTGTGGATTCTGCGCCTCTGGGCAACCCAGGACCATCAGGGAAGTGTCTTTCAGTCTTTTCGTCTCAGCCTACTCCGGCCTACTTGGTCTTTTCTGTTCTTTACTGTTCGGCTCACTCTGGCCTACTGCCTAACTCCTCCTCGTTCCCCCTTTTGTACCCCCTATGTCACCTGACCTACGTTCCCACCCACTTCCCTCTAAACCCTGTCACCCCTTGCCTGCCTAGAGTCCCGGGCTCCGGGTTGGGTGTTGTGTCTCGTGGGTGTGTCTCCTATCTGCCTGGCTGCAGTTCCTACCTGTGGCCACCCTGGTCGCAGGGGCGCCACATAATTCTATAGTGCAGAATGCATATTACTTACAATCTTTCTAAAGGGAATCGTCCTGACAAACGTTTCACTTCTGTTGAATTCTCAAGGGGGTGTATATAGAGGATTAATCTGCCAGGGGTATTTATGTGTGCTGAAATAGGGTTCATTCACAGTTATATGTAACTAGTTATAGAGCCCTGTGTTGCCTGGGCATAGTGACTAACTGTTCTTAGTTATAACAAAATAAAAATATTTCACATCATATATTCAACACTACAGATTTGCAACACAAATTAACTAAATAATTAGCCAAGTAATGTATAGTATTTTATTTGCAACTCATTCAAGAACCTTATGATAAACGTCATTCTTGGATTTTCTTTCCTGAGCAAAGATGAACAGATTTTTGCAGTTCCAACTCTGAAACAGTCCATGTGGAGGGGGTGGAGCTATACATACATACAAACACATACATCCATGAAAAGGGTGGGGCTATAAACGAAGCAGAACTATGAAGGGTCGAAGCTGTGAAAGGGGTGGGGCTATAAAGGAGGCAGTACTATGAAGGGACGTGGTTATATGGAGGGGCAGTGCTACATGGAGGGGGTGGGGCTATGATACATACACACATACATACACTCAACTTTATTTAATAGATATGCAATCATGCTGGTCTGGTATTTTATTTTATTTGGAAACTTATGATTTTACCCATAATTGTTTTCGATCTCCTTACCTTGTTATTTCATAAATTTTGGGGAGCTAATCTCTTTTCATAATTAACCGTAAGATTGTTATGTGAGTTACCGTATATATTTTTAAATGATTCAATAAAGAATTTTTTTTTTATACTGGATTTTTCCTCCATTCTTTTTGGTGATATATAATTAATAGGAATATTTCACTGCTTACTAAGGGAGAAACACTAGTACATTGGATATTCTGTTTCTTACCCAGTTCTAACATTGTGGTATATGAAATGCTGGTTATTGATAATGATGGTATATGTCACTCAACCTGGTATATGATTCCCCATCCTGGTATGTAGCCCATATCCTGGTGTATGATCCACCATCCTGATAAAAGAAGACAGGAGTATGCAATGCAGCGTGGGAGCGATGGGCGGTGAGTATAAGCTTCTGTGCTGGGATATTCACTGCTCCAATGTCAATGATGATACGTGTGAAGCAGTAAATTTCCACAAACATGATCATCCACGGCTGCAGGGTGATCACTTAATCCGGCTGTTTAAATTACTTTAATATTCACCTCTCTCTCCGCCCATATTCCCACCCACCTCTCAGCACTGGCTTCAGTGCTGAGAGGTGATAGGCAGAGGGAGAGGTGACCACTAAATGATCTCATACAACAGGCCCACGGGGTCCACCAGCCAACTGTCACTCCTATAGACTCCTACTGCCTCCGATGACCCTTTTCTTTTCTGTGGCCCCCTCCACCCCCACAGACACAGCCAGACATCCATACCATACATCCAGACAATAAGACACCCTCCTGTCCCCCCATATTTTGGGAAAAAAGTATGTCTCATAATCTGAAAAATATGGTAATCCAGAGGAATTATCATACATACAAGTAACTATAGATGCAAAGCAGGAAGACAAAATGGGTTGATTCAGGTGGACAAGATTGAACAAATTTTGCCCACCTAGGGTATTTGTGATAATCCAGAACTACTGTAATCACTAATGTTTTATATCCTCGGCTCCAGAGTCTGAACTCATCATGTGATTATTCGTTATCTACGCGCCAGTTTTTGAATTTGAACTGTTCCACCCTCTGTATACCTTATACCCCTGGAACATGTGAGTCTGGCTGTAAATCTTTGATTTTGTCTGAAGAAGAAGCCTTTACCTCCGAAACTCGTTACAGTAAGATCACTATCGATTGTTATAATATATTCCTGGTTGTATCTGTTTGGATCCCTGTAGCACGGGTTAAACCCTTTTCTTCTCATCATCCTAGCAGACATACAAATAACTGAAATATTAGTCATTAAGAGCAAAAAATACATGCCCTTATTAAGATCAGCTTTATAACTCTGCGATTCGAATACATAATACTTTACTTGTATTGATTCTCCAATTCCCACGCATCTTAATTATGATACTATGACACAGTATTGCATAGGAATGTAATCTCTTCCACTCACATCATCTGGAGCATAGTATGTAAACATACTTCTACTATATAATTGCCGTAGGCATTTTCGTGTCGGCCCCCGAAAACGTGCCGTGGCTTTGTCACTATTGTGACGTCATCACGGCGAAGCATTGGCCGCGTAGCGGCCATTGCGAGCCGCTGACGTCACCACGTACGAGCGATGGCCGCGAAGCGGCCATTGCGAGTCGGTGGCCGAAAATAGAACCAGAGGCTCGGCCACAAACTTAGCGATGTACCGCTGAGGTAGCGCGAGCAATGGCCGCGAGGCCATTGCGAGTCGCTACCTCAGCCGCCGCACTTGCCGCAAGTCCCCCTATACTTTCAATGGGGATTCATTGCGAGTCGCTACCTCAGTCGCCGCATCTGCCGCAAGTCCCCCTAGACTTTCTATGGGGATCCATTGCGAGTCGCGTTACACTTGCGGCGCGGTTGCGTTAATCTCCATAGAAAGTATAGGCGGACTTGCGGCAGGTGCGGCAAGTGCGGTTTTACACTTGCGGTAAGGTTTGCCCGCGAAAAAACCCGTGGCAGACTGCGCTGTTGCTGGGTGGCAACACATTTTGCCTACCAATCACCATACTCCCCTTTGCCTACCAATCACTATGCTGTCACCTGAAGCAATTTTATAGTGTTTACTTTAACTTTTCCTCACA